>VZRO01007203.1:454183-527789 GCA_013397915.1 Daphoenositta chrysoptera
TTTTTTTTTTTTTTTTTGATTTTATCACAGCTGTTAGAGAAAAATGGCCAGAACTTAAGAACTTCTGTGGAAGCCAAATACTGGACAGTGAAGAAAAAAACTTTCTTCTTGACCCAATTATATATCAGACACAATATGTCACAGTCATTTGAGACCATCACATATGACATAACTGACCTAAGCTTTGGCCTTTTTTCTGTTTACCTGTGCTCCTAGCTGGGAAGACCACAGCCCAGTGAAAACAGTCACGTACTCACACATCACTGTTCCTGCTGCTTTGCAGGTAGCAAAGCAAAAGCATTCCAGACATTGTTGCTGGAGGGTTATTTCTCATGGCAACTTACTCAGACTCCTTGAAAGTACAGGCAAGTTCATATTGGTGTTTTTGGCTGTGTTGGAGATGCAGCAGAAAGTCTAAGATAAGATCCCTAATTGATAAAGTAATTTTTTTCCCTTGGGAAATGTTAAGAAGGAAAGTACAGAGGCTGCTGTGGGCAGTTCTCAGACTGTCAAGTGATCTGTGCAAGGCAGTTCAGGATTTTCACCAAGACTTGACCTGCTGTGCCCACGTTTCTCTGTCTCCCAATAACACATGTGGTCTGGGATAATCTCTCAGAAATATCCTAGCTCCTTTCTACAGCTAGGTAAACTCATAGCACCTTTATGACAGATAATCACTTTGCCATGTGTCTCAAAAGTAGCCAGGTGGGCTTTTCTGTGTGTTAATGCTGGTCAAGAGTCCCTCAGCAATGCAAAATGCAGACAGAAATGTGCCCAGCAAACTGGGCACTTAGGAGATACAGCTTCTAAGTGCTGACTTTCTGGCTCCAGCCAGAAAATGCACTCCAAGAAAGCTGTGCTTGGCAGTTCCTGAGAATCAAGGCAAGAATTCCAGAGATTTGCATATTTTTCTTGTGAGTATAAGGGGTTTTGCAAATGCTTTTTCTGCCTAAAAATTTTTGTGCAATCTCAGTGCATGAAAGCTGCGCATTTCTCTTTCTGAGTTTTTTTTTAGTCCACTGTTTTCTGCTGCCAGTGCTGGCTTACGTAACGTGCAGCATGATAAGGATCTCTTCACGGACAACAGCAACCCAACCATGAAATCAAAATCTTTTGATCGTGTGTAAAGGAAGAGCTTGTTTTTCTTCTTTTGCCATTGAAGTGGACTGTCCTTTCTCTTCTGGTGTCATTGAAGTTAGACAATCATAAGTAGAGTTGCACGATATATGAGATGAAACACTTGTATAGTCATTAATAAAATGACTAAATTGTTGACAGTTCTGCTGTTGTCTCTGCCAATTACCTCATTTCCATTTTAGGAACAAATGTGGACCACTTTGGGCTAAATGAGACATTCTGGAAAATATGGTGATAGGTCTTTGTGCCAGAGGAGCACAGCAGACTGTAAAACACTGCAGGGCTACAGGTGAGCAGCAAGAGGAAGGCTACTTGTTGGTACCGCCAGATGCAAAACATGGATCAAGGTTTCCCACTTATGTTTTTGGTCAGAAGGAAAAACTTCACTATCTGTTGTTTTTTCATAAAATACAGATTAATCAATTCTCGGTGTTAAGTTTTATTTCCAGGGAATATTCAGGGCATGAATAGGCCATAAGTCTATAGGGAATCACCAAGTCATTAAAAAGCACTGGTCTTTAAGAGAGCATTTAGTCCATTACTCAGCTTCAGTTGCAGCCATATCTTTCCAGGCTGTTTCTTGTCTAGACTGTTTTTTAAAACCTTCTCTGGTGGTTATTTCATAGTCTCCTCCAGTGCTCAATTATCCTTGCTATTGTAATGTCTGTTCTGATGCCTAACCTAAATTTCCAGCTTGTGTAATTTGATACAATTACATTTGCTTCTTACGCAAAGGTCGTGGCATCAAGGATTCCTTTTGTCATTGCAGAAGCCTTTCTTCTCTTTGAAGACCACTATGATGTTTCCTCTCAGTTCTCCCATCCCTAGACAAAACAGCCTGCAGTTTTTTAGTCTTGACAGATTTTTTTTCTCCTTGTTTCTGTGTAAGAGAAGAAAACAGCTTGTCTTTCCCATTTTTCTGGCTAACTGCATGTTCAGAATATTAAACAAGTTTCACCTTTTCTGTTCAATAACCATTTGGTATAATTTTCTGAATGGGTCAGAAACCCATCTAACAAAGACAGGAGAGAGGCAGGAACTGCTCAAAAGTCATAGTAAAAGAAAGTACAAGTTTTGGATGTAGGGTTTAGTTTAACATCTAGGAAGGATTCGTGTGTGAAATTAAAAGAAGTGCATGGGATATCTCAGAGGGAGGTAACTACAGCCTCAGCACTAAAACGGGTCTCTTCCCCATCCCTCTCCTGTCTTCTGTGGAAACTGTTCTGGTTCTTGCAACATTTCTGCAAGAGAGTTATGGTTAAACTACAGAAAGTTACAGTTACGAAAAGTTACTTGCAAATCTGTTATAAAGGAGAAATACAGTGCTTTTGACCTTGTGATGAAAACCCACAATGTTTTTTCTTCCTCTCCAGCTGTTGAAGAGTTAATAACTGTAGGTCAGAAAGACAACAAAGCCAGAGGGGGAGAAGGAAGGGAAAGAAACTCTAGTGCCACTTCCTGACACAAAGAATTTTCTGTGAGTGCCAAATAGATAGGAGAGTTGTTTTTCTAAGCTTTGTAACAGAAAGCATCAGTGCAAGTGTGTTTAAGTTTGATCCTTCAAAGCATTTCAATTTCTCTAATTTTGGTGAAAGCACAGACTAGAAGGAAATGATTCAGGATAGCTACAAAGCTAGGAAAAGTAGTGGGTGATACTCAGATGATGAAATCACTCTTTCACACCATCAAAAAAGGAAGCAGAACCCATTTCCAGGTATTTCCACTTGTCTAGCAGTGAAGATGAAGATGATCATGATTGAGTACTGAAAGATGGAACAAATGTTTTATTTCTACACAGATATATCAAAGAATGCCTTTTCATCAACTGTGTTGTTCTGAAGGGCAGAGACCTGAGGTTTCTGATGGAAGCCCTTGTCATTTAGTTAAGTCCTTTGCTAACAAAACTGCATTGAACTGAGTTTAAGATTTATTTAGAAATAAGCAAATTATATTATTTCTAGGATATCGATAGAAATGAATCATCCTTGAAAACTTAAAATGTGAATTACCTGTATATATTGGAGAACTGGTCAGGGATTTGTTCTAAAATACAAAATTGGTAGACCACTGACAATTGCAAAAAGAAAGTAATAAATGCCAGTTTTTCCTACAAATCTACCAATCCTTTACATTCAGCTTGCGTATCTAAATAAAGAAGTTGAAGAATTAACTCTTCTGTGCTCTGGAAATGATGGATACATGCAAGCTGCAATGGATGAAACTTCTATTCCTTCTGATGTACGTACTTCAACTTGGAGTCCTTTCTGTTTAAAAACAATCCAGAAATCCAATATTTAAAGTAAGAGTAGTGTACTAAACAGTTGGCAGCGTGTCGCAGAGGATGCATTAGGCAGTGGAATGACCTGTGTTCAGTTATGTGAGAATTGTTTTGATCTGGGGACTTTGTGTTCTCCTTGCACATTTTTCAGCAGCGAAGTGTGTGCCAGCAGCTGCCCTGGGTGCACACCATGTGTTTCCCCGTAACAAGCAGTGCAAAGCAGTCATCTGTGTGCCTTGCTCAGAGGCGGTCAGCCTCTGACTCATGTCTCTCTAGCCAGAGCTTGTTTTCCTTTCTGGTGTTCTGCAGTCTGTTCAGTCTCTTGAGCATTAGGAAAACTCACCTTTGCTGTCTTCCCCACTTTGATCTTACTATGTAGATATTTAATTGCTCCCATGTGCTCAGGACAGTGCTGTGATTAGAGAGTTCAAGGAACCAATTGATCCTAATCCTCGAGACTCAGAACTCTGTTTTAGGAAGACTGGCAAGAGGTTTTTAATCAAGTGTCATGAATAATATTATGGCTTTATGCAAACTTATGTCTTGGATCAAGGACTCCATATGGTTTGAATATATGGCCATAGAGCTTGCTTAATCTCATGTGAACAGTAAAATCTGGGCCAGACCATCCAGTCTGTGCAATGCTTAGAGCAGGGAGTGGGGAGCACCAGCTCCAGAATTCAGAATGAGAGGATGAATTCAGAATTCAGAATGAGAGGATGAATTGAGAATTCAGAATGACATGTCATCAGGACAGTCTGCTTCATGGCAGCACCTGCATGTCCACTTCCACGCTGGATAACGAGGCTATATTTGGACAGTGGCAGACTGTTGACAACAATTTGGCAGTGTCTCTTCATCATGATGCTGCAAGGTGCAGCATGGACTTCTCAATCTATCAGCAGCAGGAAGCTGTCTTTAAGATGCCAGTCATTGAGATGCCAATGGACAGGGACTTTTGACAAGGGTTTGTAGTGATACAAGAAGGAGTAATGGTTTTAAAATGAAAGACAGTAGGTTTAGATTAGATATTAGGAAGAAATTCTTTACTGTGAGGGTGGTGAGGCACTGGAGCAGATTGCCCAGAGAAGTTGTGAGTGCCCCATCTCTGGAAGTGTTCAGGGCCAGGATGGCAGCCCAGTCTAAGTGGAAGGTGTCCCTGCCTATGGCAGGGAGTCTGGAATGTGACCTTTAGGGTCTCCTCTATCCCAAGCCATTCCATGTTTCAGTTTTGGTTTAAAAGGTCTATAATGAGCTACTACCTGATCATGACAAAGGATGAGACATTTTACCAATCTCTTTGTCATAAGTCGAAGCCATTAAACAAGTAAATGGACAACATTAAAGCCTGAAATAGAAGCCAGAAATATTTATTAAGGCACTATTTTTACTACATTTCTACCAGGAAAATGCCCTGTATTGTGAAAGAAACAAAGAAAACAAGGTAAACTGAAAGCTCCTGAGGTCAGTGGAAGATTCAGCACTGGTATGTCATCACCTCTAAATATGGGGATCATACTAATGTGTTAAACAGAGATTTCCTCAGGAATAGCCGCTCTGTGGTAGTGATTCAGTGCCAGCCCTGGATCTGGCTGGAGGAAATCCAATCTGAGTGTAACAGAGCTGTGCAACAGCATAGTTACTTGGCTGCTAACATTGACACAGTTGTGTGTGGGAAGAATCCCATGGCATGGTGTACCACTAATGCAGATACCAAGGTAATCCAGGGTAAACCAGCAAGGCTGACCTACCTTGAGTCCTACTCTGTCGATATTTCTGGTGCCTAGGGGCTTAGTAATTTACACTTTTCAACATTTTAAATGCTAATTCCTGTTTTCAAAATCTTAAATAAGAACTAAACAATGACAGTGTATGCCAGCAGCTTTACTCATAGTCTCTAATGAAATCCAGTTGTGACCTTACAATAGGAATTGAGAGCACTGCACTAAATCAACTTCTAGTTCAATATGCATCTATCCTACCATTATGCAAATGAAGGTCCAGGAATGGAGCAAAAATATATTTCAAAGCACTACAGAAGCATTAATTTTTAGAAACATTCAAGATGAAAATATCCTATCAGGGAGAGAGCCAAACTGAAAAATGGAATAATACGTAATGTGGATGGTGGTTTGTATACAGCCGGAAAGAAAGCAAAAAACCAAATGGGAGTAAGAATGTAGGGAACAACTTTCAATGTCTGGTCCCAGTGCAGCACCTACATAGCAACAGCATTTTAGAAGGATTGAAAGCGTAGCAAGATAAGACCTCAGAAAATTTTTGAGAAAGAGAATGAAATGAGCAAGTAAGGAGATAAAACTGAAGACTGTTTTTACTTACAGGGACTGCATACAATTGAGAATCTAAGAAAAATATTGTATAGCTGCTGTTACACCTTCCGATTTTGTCTGTCAACTATGCCAGTCCTAAATTATTGTTCGGTTAGCGTTGAGAAGCACTGCACACACTCACACTCTCTCTCCAGAATTATTCAAGTTACATCTTCATTTCAGGCCTTAATAACTACCTCTCTCCTGCTGGAGAGATCATGCCATAGACCCCATTGCATATTTGTCACAGTTTGCCACAAATTTGGAGGAAAATACCCTCTGATATAAGGCAGGTTACAACCACCCCTCCCCCACCAGGTTTGGGAAAGAAGTATTCCTCAGAGGAAAGCGAAAGAGAGAAAAAACCCTATTTATTTAACAAACACACGGGGGAAAAGAATAATAATGCTAAATAATAAAACCTCTAACTGTGGAGAGAAACCTGGGAAGATTTAGAGTCCTTCTGTGGGTGTGGTCTCTCTCCTCCTCTTCGGAGGTGGATCGGCCTGGGCCCCCTCCAGGCCTCAGCGGAGAGTTTTCCCAGTGAGTTATGGTGTTCTGAACAGTTCCAGAAGAAAAGCAGAAGAAGCCAAAGTCTCAGGAGAAAATGAGTTTAACTCTCGGTCTCTCTCTGGAGAAACAGAGCCGAAAGCTGGCTGAAAGCAGGAAGGGTGCATCCTCCACTCTTCTCACCACAGCAGCAGAACGCAGAGGAGTGGCAGTGAACTTGGAGTACAAAATGGCTTTGAAAAGTTCATCTGGCTTTTTTTTTCTCTCACACCCGGTTTTAAAGACACAGAAAGGCACANGGAGAGTTTTCCCAGTGAGTTATGGTGTTCTGAACAGTTCCAGAAGAAAAGCAGAAGAAGCCAAAGTCTCAGGAGAAAATGAGTTTAACTCTCGGTCTCTCTCCGGAGAAACAGAGCCGAAAGCTGGCTGAAAGCAGGAAGGGTGCATCCTCCACTCTTCTCACCACAGCAGCAGAACGCAGAGGAGTGGCAGTGAACTTGGAGTACAAAATGGCTTTGAAAAGTTCATCTGGCTTTTTTTTTCTCTCACACCCGGTTTTAAAGACACAGAAAGGCACAAGATTCACATCTGGGCATAGAGTGGCAGTAGGGGATACAGCATCATAAAGTCACCCCAGGACAGTATTACTTAGTTTGGGACCTCAGTACAAAGTGATTTGTGCAGTTACTGGGATTCTTTCTCTCTATGCTTCATGGACTTTCTGGCACTTGAACGAAGTGTATTTCTAAGCCAGACACCTGAGTTAAACTCACAGGCATTTCTACACTGTTTCATCACATACCGATGAAGAAAACTGCATAGAAACATTTTGTACTACAAAAGACTTTTAGAGAGCAGCTTGAGGTGTCATGTGGTCTTTTAGGGTTATTGCTTTGTAAAGCTCAGGCTTTTACAGCACAGGGTGAACAGTGTTGTGCTGCATCCAGAACTGGCTCTTTTGGTAGCCAGGTTGTGATCTGGGCTCACCTGAAAATAATGACCTGTAAACAGTAATGTCGTGAATGAAGATGGCTGGGAACTGTTAATCACACGTTAGGCACAACATACATGTTCTCTGGGTGAAGGAGAGGATTGTGAAATATGATCAGAAAGAATCTCCACTTCCAGGTACAGGTCCTAGGAGGGCAGCAGTAATGTGAGGGAAAGGACGTTCAAACCAGCTCTAGCTGCCTAAATTAGGCAGCTGTATCCTTGCCACTTGGGGTCTGTAGAGGGGCAATTCCACACCAGTATATACTGATAACACTGCCTTTTGGCAGGAAATAAGAGCATTTTAGGGGTTTTACAGGATTGTTCAGGTTAATCCCATGGTATACACAGCAGAATAAACAGAAGACATTTTCAGACTTCTGGAAGAAGATGTTATTCTGCTACAAGAATATGTATATTTAAATCTTAAAATAGAAAGTGTTCAATTTTCTTTTTTTTTTGCATTTTTTGCAGCTCTCAGGCACAGCAATCCAACACATTATCTTTGCATGTAGAGGTGGATAATATTACAGTTAAAAAAGTAGTGATTTCTGTAGCAATAGCTTCCTTACTCGCTTCACTTAATGCCATCTGTAAGCTGTGCTACTAGTTACCCTTAGAGAGCCTATTTGCATGCCCAACTGCTTTTTGAAATGCAATTTATAGGGATCAGTGAGTGACTGACACACATCTACAAAGACATATTAAAACCCTATGAATATAAATTACTGCTTTACCCATGATTTTTTGTCTGAGGCACTGTTTCATTCTGTATTACCGAGCATTAAAGAAACTGCAGATCCATGTTACAATTCTTTTGGTGACCAACCTATTTTAAGAAGTTCTAAAGCCTTTTTCATCATCACTTCTGAGATGGTATCAGTTCCCTCAGTTGGGCTGATTCAACTCTTTGATTGCACCCAGACTGCTAAATAATCAATTCAGAAAGTTAAAAAAAAAACCAAAAAACATTACTCCTTCCTGGTTCACCCAACCTGTTTTATTTGGCTCTTTTAACAGGTTTCATTAACTGTATTAATGACTACCAATGACTGTATTAAGTACTGCCAGAGAATCCGTCCCATAAAAATGATAAATCTAATGTGTAAGTCAGGAATGAGTGATGGGGATGAAAGGTCTTACCCTCTGCTAAGAAAATAATAACACGGAGCTTGAGTTTCAGTGTGGAAGTTGTCCTTAAAAGGCAAGACTTTAGGTATATGTTTGTTAGGTCTTTGCTTCAGGGAACAGCCCTGGTACTCTGCAGATTTGCATTTCATCAGTAAAGACAACAGACCTTCAGTATTTGAAAAAAATAATCCCAAGAGGGTCACTGGAAATGTGATTTCCTGTCAAGGAAAGACAATTTGATGACACTACAGGTGAAGCCTTTTAGGAGTGAGAGGAATACGGATTTGTGTGCAGGCAATGGGAGATCTTTTTCAGCAGAAACATCAGTTATAATTTGGATAACCTTAGTAAGTAAATTCCACTGCAATAAAACCACACTGTAATTGCACGATAGTTTTAACTTCTTAAACAAGTAAAGATTGAGATAAATGAGCTCTAGAGAAAAATGGTTGGTACAGAATGCTCTTACCCCTTTTCCTATTTTCTCTGGGTCTGAGAAAGGTGCATTTTCTTATCTGCACTTTAACATTAATCCAGCCATAGAAACAGTGGAACCTCCTCTTCCTGAAGGAATTAGACATTCAGGAAATTTGCTTTTTGAACTTCCTATTGTCAAGAGGCAAGAGCTGGCAGTCCTCCCCACACTGAAGACACACAGGATTTCGTCACATCACTTGTCTGCCACATGCTGACCTCATGTTCCCTGGCTTAATTTCATCCCTCACTTTCCAAGTTTATTCAGGAGAAGATTCACACTCACCTTTCTCACTTCCCAGCAATTTCTTTTGTGTTGGTACACATGGAATCCCCACTACTGCAATAAGAGCTGTAAAGTGGTGCACATCAGGGTCTGTTCATCCACTGCTCTTCCACTCCCTGGCTCTAGAGAGGAGTCCCAGCTCTCTCTGAAAACCAGGTACAATGATAATTGTGGTATTGCTTGGTCACCAAGATGGGACAAAAGACTGTAAAACAAAGGTGTGGATAGTTATTTTTAAGACAGTCTGTAGAAAGATTAACTAACTGAGTGTCATTAAGCTGTCTGACCTGATATTTACCGAAGTATCTTTGAAAAACAATAGGGAAGGACTTTGACATATAAGGAGGGGAACTCATAGAATTTGGATTATGAAAAGAAAAGAAATAGAAAGCATTAGTGTAGCTGTTACCCTTTGCAGGAATACTGGGTTGTGGTCAGCCTTATCTGCTTCTTTTCAAAGATCCTGAATTACTAAACTCTGCTTTGACTTAGAGTTACAATTTTCAGCTTAAACATTCATCCTGACTCCTAGCATCTATTGTTAAAGTAAAGCCTGTGTTTTAAGGCATGTCAAAGAGGTGCTTAAAAGCAAACTAATCTGTGGTAAACTTGCAATTGCTCTTGCAATATAACAAGTGATTTGAGTTAGTATAGCTGTCTTTCATTGCAAGCCAAACTAATTCAAAGCACCTGTCCCTTGAAATTTCCTAAGAGGGGACAGTAGCTGTATGCATATGTGGATATTCAGTTGCCCAAGTAGTTGAGAAAGACTGAAAGAGGGAAAGGTAGAGTGTGTGTTGGAAGTAAGAAAAAACAGCTTTTTTTTTTTATTATTTTTAAACATTTTTTGAAGTAATAATATTCTTGTGGGTATTCATTTCAGAGTGAAGTCAAAGGGCTTGAGACATCAAGTACTTAAGATTACACTGCCTGAAATAAATGGCTTAATTTTGTATTCATTTTTACTGTTGAATTTTCATTTTCTCTGCAAGACTAAATTTTAAAGTAGTTCTTAAAGTTAATGACATTGAAGAAACAAGAATATGCCTTTTAAAATGTGGTAGCTCAATGTATGTACTAGAGTAGCATATCAAAACTGAATCATTAGAAAGTGATTCTTCACTTCTGCAGCAAAAGTGATTTTTTAAAACATTCTTTGCTTACCACAGTTAAAGATGTAAGTAAAAATAAAGTAATGGTGTCCTGTGCAGAGGTTTCTTTAGGATTTTTTGATTCAGTATAAAAGTATGAGATATTCCTCCCAAATAATGATATTTGCAAACTGATGGGAAGAGACTAAGAGTCAATCCTGCAGAAAACAAGCAAACAGACAACAAGATCCAAACAAAATATATCTTGATTCTATAGAATAGAGAGATGCAGATACTAAAGGCACTGAAATGATAGATTATTCTAACACCACAGCTACTGGGGATGAAAAGAGAATCTTCTTTGTGGAAATACTAATGGAAAGTTTCAAATCTTTGTAAACTGACTCCACTGCTGGGAAGGAGCCCCAAGGAAAGGTAGGTGTGAAGTAGTTGGATTTTTTTGTAGTGTTCTGAGCTGCTTTGAAATTAGAGCCCTGAATAACATTGTTTAGGGCTATGTTAAAACAGGTGGGACTAGAACAGTTTGAAATTATTCTAGAGCAGTAGCGTATCACAACAAATGGTGTCAGGACAGACACAGATGACCAAAGCCAGAAGCAGTACTCTGGCCTACCAAATGTCATACAGTTTGTTTTATAACCTTGCTGTAGATCATCTCCCACAGGAGGCAGGATTGTTTTCCCATGGTGCAAAGACAAGTTCTGCTTTTGTTCTGGTGCCTGAAGAAGAGCAGCTGTATTCCTGCTGCTAGTGAAAAACCTCATGCACCTGTGTACTGCATAACATTGAAGATGGATCTTCTTTTCTGTGCATGTGTTGGTGCAATATTATTTGCCTCACTGAACAAAGTGAAAGAAAGAAGGCTTTTTATGCAAAAAAATGCCAATCCCAAACCCCACTTTCTTTGTTTTTCCAGTCTCCCGTTTCTAGTGGGAACCGCAGCATGCTTTTCCTGTTTGGCTCAGTGTAGTGATCCAGTTTCCGTCTCACCACTTCCAGAATGATATTTTACTCAGTCTAGCTTCTTCCACTGCTCCCATGTGCATGACAGCCTATGTACTTGGAGCAGTAATTTGAGGAAGTCATTTGACATCAGTTTCTTACGCTTTGTGGGCAGGTCTTAGAAAAGAACCACAGATTTGGAAGAAAATCACAGATGCTGTCAATAAGATTTTTCATGTGCTTATGAGCAAAGAAGAGTGCATGCTCTTTTGCTTAGCAAGGAACTTCTGTAAAGCTGCTGCCCCAGCTGCGAAAGTAGCGGAGAGATGTACGTAGGTCCTTTTCTCCAGGTGTGTGTGACTGGCGCAGTAGGTGTGGTGACATCCCAGTGCAGGGGTGTGATATGTGGGCACAGACATGAGTCCAGGCCTGACTGGGAGCTCAGAGCAGCTGCAGCAGCGTGATCCTGATGCTGTCTTCCCCTGTCTACTGTTGAGCACTGAGAAAAGCAGTGCTGACATGGAGCCTCCCTGCCTGCTCTCGTGGGGCCAGTTTGGACAGCATCTGCTTGGCCGTCTCCCATCCACCTGCCTGCAGTGGGGGCTGGAGAGGGACCTTGGCAGTGGCTGCAGCTGAGAGGGGCAGCAGCTGCTTGCATGGAGGGTGGGCACACAACGTAGAGGGTGATTTAGAGCTCAGGGCCAGTCTCCTCAGCTGCCAGGCTCAGATAATCTTAAAGGAAGAAGTAGGACTTCTAAAGCAGTAGGGTCATAAATGAGAGGGAAAAATTGAGAACTATAAATGTATGGAGTAGAAGAGTGTTCACAAATTCAGATTTGACAAATCGGTTTAGTTGTTTTCAGAGTATCTGCCTAGGAGTTCTATTTAAGGTCACTTATCAGAATATAATGACTATATAACATGGAGAGGCAAAACCATTAAATTTGAAGCACTTACCTTTGAATTAGGAATTGTACAAGGAGACAGGTGTGGCACGCAGTTTAATAAATGTGCACAGAAAAATCTCTGCCTTATCCTAAGACAAGCCAAATTGTTATTGCCTGGTACATTACACAATGATGCAACATCATTTTAGAAACTCAAACTGCAAAAGTGCTTTGGCATCTAGAAAAGATTTTTTTTTCTTATTTTCTATCAATCAAATGATCCACAGGAACTGTATAATCCTAAATTTGTTAGGCCTGTTCATTTTAGACCTAAAAATGCATTAAGCTGTGACTGTCCTGAGTAGCTAAGCTTCCAGCTCCTGCTGAAATTGTTATGGAATTTGCATATGGGGCTATGTGGTACAAATGCCCACAAACATCTCATTTAGGGACTATGATCAGAAAATGACTAATTAAACTGATACATGCTTCTTTAGTTTTAACAGCAGCCAGACAGACAGTGATTGTAGAGATCCATTTTTCCTGCCTGCTATTGTACCTTCTGCAGTACCCACTCACTCATTTTGGAAACAGAAAACCTCAATCCATCACCTCTGTAATAAATGGGGCCCAAAGCACACTCCCAAGGTTACCTCTCTGGGTTTCCCTCCCCGGCTGTGTTGTCTGAATACCTTCAATATAAATAGAAATTTTAAGTCTCCCATATGCTACTAAAGTGAAAACCTAAAAATGGTACTGTCCCACTAGTATTTTGAGTATCACACATGTATGGCCCTGCTTTCTCTGTCACAAGTATTATGTGACACCTGAGGCTTTTCTTAGTCACAGTATTGCAGACTAGAATTTTTTTTAGTTCTGTAGAGTTCTAGAAATAGTGTCACTACTCAAGAATCCCTTTACCAGATGAAGTGAGAAGGGGATGACTTCTCATCTTCCCATCCAACCTTAAATTTGTTTACATAGTTTTCTTCTGATAGCATCAGCATTAAAAAAGTGAGGTATTGCAACAAAAATCTATGGGTTTTTAAAATGGTTTTTTAGAAAATAGTTAGCTGCTGAATTCTGACTAATGCACAGTAGGGCGACATATACTTTTTTATGTCAGCAGAACCAGGAGATTCCAATTTGTGCTGTCCCCGTTACAGGCGTGTGTGAATCTTGTAACAGCACTCTGCTGTTGCAGGACCTCCGTGGGTCATTTGGTTCAAGCCCCCTGCTAAAGCAGGATCCCAGAGCACATGGCACAGGATTGTGTCCAGATGGTTCTTGAATATCTCCAGCGAGGAAGACTCCACAAACTCTCTGGGTAATCTTTTCCAGTGCTCAGTTACCTGCACTGTAAAGAATTTCTTCCTCATATTCAGGTGGAACTTCCTGTGCATCAGTTTCTGTCCATTGCCTCTTTCCTATTGCGTGGCACCACTGAGAAGAACCTGGATCCATTCTCTGACACCCTCCCTGCAGACACTTCTGTATATTGATGAGGTCCTCTCTCAGTCTTTTCCACACTGAACAGGCCCAGTTACCTCAACCTCTCCTTGTAAAAGAGATGCTCGAGTTTAAGTAGACACCTTCAAGACAGAGCCACACTTGTATCTGAACTTCAGTTTGGAAAATGAGATAGTTCACATCCCTCTAGTTCTTTGCAATTCTAGACTGAAAAAATGTGACATACAAAGGGAGAGTGGAACATCTAATGTATTAAGCAATGTAATCCTAATTATTGAAATGTTACCAATGTAAACTTTCAAGGCCTGGTAATGTATGTATTGATAAAGTTAGGATGGAATAATTTTAGAATATTCATATATATGTATATGTGTGCAAAACAATGACTCGTTTCTGATTTTATCACCTTTATATTTTTATACAAGTACTGATTCTGTAGATGACTTTAATCCGTTTTCTTTTTTTTTTTTTTATCAATGCAATATATATTTTAAACTGAGCAGGTATGTTGTTATGACAGTTGGCAAGGAAAGAAATCAGATCACTTAAAAAATCATGCCAAATCAGTGAAGGACTAGTCATCCAAGAAGTCATAAAACATGGGTTAATCCCTTCATGAATGAGCATGAATAAGCACTTTTGAGAACTTGGAGCTGATTTGAACAATGGGAATCCAACCTGTACCACTGAGACAAGAAAGCTCCAGGAGGCAATGGTCTCCTGCTGTCTTGCACTGTGTCACTTCCAGAATTCCTGGGAATCAAGCATTGATTTATGCTATTGATTCAGAGCATAGATTAATGGTCTTTCAGCTTAGTTTTAGAATGAACTTGCCTGAGCAACCTGCAGGTGTACCTGTAGGTAGCCCTGGATATCTGGTAACTGCTCACTCTAATGACTTGCACGGGGTTTCTCTAGCACTGGTAAGCATGTGAATGATCAGCTTGTTATTGATCACCACAGAGAAATGATTTAGAAATTTATATCCTTTAATAATGTTTTGTTCTAAAAGCAAAACTGGTTTCTTTTTTTCTTAAGTTCATACAAGATATACACTTCTGCATAGATTGGTTGTATATGAACAATACGGAATATCAATTCAGTTGTTTAGAGCAAGAGTCCAGATGCTGTCTAGATAAGGCAGCATGACTTTCCTTAGTCTTTCAGTGCCAATGTTTTTATTGTCATTCAGAGTCCAGCAATATGTGCTTTTAATTTAGCTGGTAAATCTGCTACAGCCTGTGAAATAAGAAATTACTATGCCCATTAGAGACTTTGATAAATGAAGCATTTCGTTTGGGAACCATTAAGTTTCAATGCCACTGATTCACTTCCTGGATTTTCAACTTAACAGATCTGATTTATCGAGACAGAACTATGATTTTTTATTTTTTTTTATGTGATGGCTTGAATAAATGATGTGACATGACATGGTTCACCTACTAATGGCAACAGATAAGCAAAGCTGATGCTGTGTCATATGCAGTGCTTGGAACAGATGCACATGGTGTCTGTTTCTGACTGTTGGCTAGACAAAATGAGACAGTAGTTGCTTGGCAGCACTTGGAAATCGTTTGACAGATAATGGATTGTAAGAACTTGGTCTCTGTAGAGCAAGAGGGCTTGGAGGTTATCCCTGCTATCAAATTACTGCAGGTTTTAAAAAAGCTTGCTACAGCAAATAATTTAGCCTTTCCACACAACAAAAAAGGGATGTTTGAAGCAGTGGAAGGAGATTTACTTGCACTAAATCTGATCCTATTAAGATGTATTTTAGATTGCTAAACTCTCAAGATTTTTTGTAAAGGACAAATCATTGCAAAAGGTTTCACACTCTTCCTGTGTTTGGAAGCATTAGATTTTAAATTATGTAGGTTCTACTGCTTTTTCCTAAATTGCAGCTGAAAATAATGGATAGCTTGGCGACCAGCATTCTTTGCTCTCTTCTATTAGAGTACATAAATTGAGATTTTCTTGAGTGACTGTGTTAATTTTTTAAAAAAACAAACAAAACTACCAGACCCTGAAGCTCCTGATTTTATGTGAATAATTACATTGTTTGGGTTAAAATAAAGGTTGCAGCTTTCTAGGATTGTAAAGGGGCAGTTTGCCCTGGATCATTATTGTTAGAAGACCCATATAGAAATTGTCATGGGATCACATACAGATGTACCAGTATTTATCTGTCTTTATTTCAGCTGTTACTGGGCTCGTGTGTGGGCCTGGCAATCCTGGGCTTTTTATTTAATATGCCAGCATAGGAGAACCAACAATCTGGAAAAAGGGGGGATGAGCAGGATGTGTCACTGGGAACTTGGTAAGGCAGACTGTAACCCCTGCTAGGATTCCAGTCCTGACCAGCACTCTCAGGTGTGGAGGGAACATTTTCCTTTCCAGTATGCTGAAAAACCAACAGAAAACAGAAATCCTTTGTCATTAAGGTTGGTTTTGTGGTGCATAAATATTTTTCAACTAGCATTGCAGCTGAGCTTGTGAGGCTGAATGCCTCAGCCTTGAAGGATGACTGCCGTAGGACTTAAAATGTGTGAGCTCAGGGTCATCCTAACCTGATTTTACTGCACATGGGTGTGCCCTTAATTGTGCTGTCAAGGGCAGAGCATTCACAAGTCTCTCTCACAGCCACATCCAACAGGGAAACTTATTATCTCTCCTGAGTATGTGACTGAATGGGGGTAATGTGGATAAGGTAGCTCTGCCCTTGAAAAACCAGCCAAATCCAAAGGTGATTTGGATATTCAGAACCTTGCTACTGACTGGTTAGTACCAGCTTTCTGCATCATAATTGTCTTCTTGCAAATAGGTAAAAAACCCAAAAATACAACTGCATAGAGTGATGACACTACTAATTAACTTCTACAGAAAAGGTTAGAGAAACACTAAGCAATCACGGCTTAACCAGATCAGCAGGTAGCACATAAAACTGTGCACAAAGTCACAGTTCCGATTATAAAAGAGACAAGTCAGTGTCTGGAAGAGAGAATGACCTTGGTTGTTTAAGAATTTATAACATACCTCAACTTCTTGAGACCTTTTCTGCAACCAAGGACAGCTCACAGTGCTGACACATTTTTTTTTAGTACTAGAGAACTAACTGCACAATCATACTTGTTCTCAGAAATGGTAAATGTTCTGGAGGAGCCAAATGGACACTTGATAAAAATGTGGGTTTTTCTGGAAATGAATGCCATCTTCAGTCTGTAGAGCACCTTTGGTCTTAGTGTTGCCAGCAATAAACAGAAGAAACAAAACTTCTGAAAATGCTCATTTGAAAATTCTGATGCTTCTGAGAAGATCACCTAGACAGATGTTCTCTTCCTCACTGTATGGCAAGAGATTGCAGCATATGGAAGTGTATCATCAGACAACTACCTCAAATACCAACCTCCTTCTTTCCTCTTTCATAAGGCATCAGTTCCAAATAACTAACAGAATTGTCCCGGGAACTGTGAAGTGTGAAACTACCTGGATGAACCCCCTCATTGATCTCTGACACATGATCAGTCTGCTTACAATGAGGACAAAAGGATTTATGCCATTTCTGCAGAACTTGGGTGATGCATGGAGCTTGTTGCTAGACTGATCACTGCCTTTTGAAGTGTAGGCTATCCATCACATTCTCCCATATGCCCAGACAGCCATCTGTCAGGGAGGCTGATGTCCTGTCATTCCAAAAAGGGGCTGTTACATAGCGGAACTTTGAGAGTGGCATTAGTAAGAAACTGGGCAAAAGATTTTGCTCTCTCTGATTCTGCAGTTGTGCCCTAAACACTCATACTGATTCATTACCAGTAAAGAAGAGGTCAACTATATCCTTTACACATTTGCCTTAATATAGTCACTGCATTTTTCACCGCTCCATTAAAAACCCATGAAAAGAAATTTTACGAGACCTTTTATACTGTGATTTCATATGGCTTCAAAAGGAGGATATGACTAAAGAGAGTCAAATTCATCTAAGATAAAACCCATATTTTCTTATGTTTCTAACTTCATGGCATTAAAAATCCCTTTGCTATGCTTGTAGTGACACTTACGTTTTACTGTCCTCAGTGCAGAGTTACCCAGGCATTCCTCATGCACCCAGATGTTGTTATTAATGCAGCTGAGCAGAAATTGTTCTCAGCCACAGTGGTCCCTGTGCATCCAAGGAAGCAGCAAGAGAAAGTCTAGCTGTAAAGGAAAAGTGATGTTTCCAGTGATTTTATTTTCTTTCATTGTTTACCCAATCAGTAAATTACAAGGCTCTCCAGGGCTGGATGTTTCTAGTGCGCCCATGTATAAGGTAAAAGTCATATTTCACATGACGACTATTGTGACATCTTTTTTATCTGCACACAGAAACTGGAAGGCACAGATCAGTGTTATGTTATGCTGTCTAAACATTTATTTTGCAGACAGGGGAGTTCTGATAGCTATAAGAGCTGCCTGACCTCCTCCTAAAGCATAACAACCCCCTCCCAGTAAGTGGAAGGTGACTTTAGATACAGATATTAGCAGGTGAATTTATTGGAGAGCACTGCACACTTTAGGAGGCAAACAGTGAGAGAAGATAACAAAGCTCAGTAAACCTCATGTAACTATTAGAAATTTTTGTTCTTGGATAAATAAGATGTAAGGCTAACGCTGAACTCACTCCCAATCAATATGACATCTTCTCCTCCACAGATGTGCTTGCACACAGTAAATAGGTCCCTTTTCCTCATTTTGGGACTGAGGAAAAGCCCTCACCTCAGACCCAGGCAGCAGCAGGCCTTGGCAGAGTTGGGAAGCTATTAAACACCTAGCAGCCTTGGGCACTGCTGCAGCTGATGGAGCACAAAAGCCATGGCAGGGATTGCAGTGCTCTGTGAGGTGGCAGACTGTTTCTGTCCTTGCTGAAAGGCAGCCTTCTGTACCAGCTCCGGCGTGAACAACAAATGGTGGGAAAGGGGACAGGGAATGCATGGGGAGGGTGGGCTTTCTGATCTGCTGGCCAAAGCAACTGCCCACTTACCAGAAGCAAGTCCTGCTCTTTTTTGAGGCCAGTCTGTTCTCAGGTGACAGAGTGCACAGCCAGCAGAAATTACTTTTCAATGAGGTTACAGTGAGGTGATTGATATTTAAATAGGGAATATCTGGATTATTTCCTCCAAGCTCTCTCAGACTGAGAGAGAAATTAATAACAAGGCAGGTATTGAAGTCAAAATATTATTAATATAATACAAATATTAGTCGATGTCTGTTTTGACAGGGTCACATTCTAAAGTTGGTCTTCTAATAAACTTTGAAATGTCAGAACAGTTGGAGAATAATTACAATTTTAAGCAGAAAACACCATTTCCTCTGCTAGAGTCAATTAAATTAAAGTAAAATTTAATTAAAGGCATGTGAGTAAGAAGATATTAGAATGATGAAACACCCAGGTTGGAAGAGCCTCAAAAAATCATCCATGCCAATATTCGTGGGCAAGGGAGTCTAGATGAGATTATCTAGCACCCTGTCCAGTTGAAAATGTCTTTTGATGGAGACTCCACCACATCCCTGGGGAGGTTGTTCTAGCAAATAGTTGTTCGAACTGTAAAAAAATCTCTTTATTATATCAAAATGAAACTTCCTCTGAGTTTAGGTGTAGATATATGAACAATAAGAAGAAAGGCTGAATATTGCCATTGTGCATAGCAGCAGAATGTCTTCAATAATCCTTAGTTTGGGGGCTTGGGTTTTTTTAAGCTAACTTAGGTTCTACTGAGCTCTTCACAGTGACACTCACAGCAAGGTATTTGTACCTCAAAAGCCATCTGTGCAGGTGAAATTTCTTCTTTCACTGCACACCTACATAAACTTTTACTCTGTGATAATCTGCTGGTATATTATCTAATTGGCTGTCTTTGTTATGTCTTTGTGAAGTTTACTCCATTTCTCTGCTGACTGGTTTGTATCACGTCTCTGCTTGGTCCCTCTTTCCAGGGTGTGAACAAAAATGCCATTCAGGCTTATGAGGAAAAACCTGCTCTTAATAAGCAGCATGCTGTTGCTGTTTATTTAGCAGTGGTACTGCCTTGTGTTTCCAGGTTTATTCCCTTATCATTTGGTCTGTTGTTTTTGCCAGTACTGATGTCAAACTAAGTGACAAAATTTTAGTCTTTGCCCATCATTATTACAGAGCGATACCATATTTGCACTCTCGGTTGTTTTGTTTCTAATTAATTTTAGATAAGTATGTGCTAAAGGTATCTTTGCTTGTCTGACAGTTCTAAAAAATCTACCAGAGGTGTGACCTTGCTGCCTTGTGATGCATCAGCTTGAGTAGAGGAAAGGCATAGGGGTCTGAGGGGTAAGCATTCCCTTTCAGGGGATGCTGGCTCCTCAGCACACATCAGCTAATGTCCTTGGATACAATCCTTTCTCCGTTTATTTTAGAAACGTAGACATAAAATCCTTTCACCTCAGAACATAATGGCCACATCCAAACTGAAATATGGATGCTGGCAAGGTGCCCAAGTCCTTTGCCATATGCCATGCTCCTGAAATGCACATTTTCTATATTTTGTTTTGCTTAAAACATACTGTCCCAAATAGGCCCCAAAGGGCACCTAGGGGCTCAGTCTGGATTTTGCATAGTGAGTGCTCCAGCCTGCAGTTATATTGCCAGCAGTCAGTAACTTGTATTCATAATGGGAAAGATGTGGAAGAAACTAGCAAACGCTTCAGAGTATGCAAATTCACCACCAGCTGGCAAAATGATGGAAGGAAAATCCCTCTTAAAATGCAGCCTCTTATATCGGCTTTTGTGTATTAGCAATCTTCTGAAAGTATATCCTCAAAAACATTAAACTCAACACAAGCTGAAAATCACAGTTACCATCAGCAACAAATAAAGCAGATGACATGTCTTGAAAGCTTCAAGCTCATTTAAAAAATCTTCAGAAACTACTTAGCATCTGTATTTGACTCCTTAATAGTTTGTGCATTGAACAAGTATTGTGCTTTACAGTGGTGATTGTATTTTATTTGAGAATTGAGCTGTCAAAGTAAATCTCAACTCCAAACTGACAGCATTTTCTTTCTTTCTAATTGCCACCATGAAAAATTAACTCTTTTTTTTTTCTCACCTTTGTTTTATATTTATAGCTTCAACACCTTCCTCCCCCAGCAATTTTCTTTCTCATTTATTTTCTCCATTTATTTATGTCTCAGCATTACTCCCCTTCTGTGTCACGTTGCTTCTTCATTCCAGGTACTTTGTATCAAAACACAGTGGTGTCTCCCAGTAGAAAACTGCATTAAGCTGAAGAGTTTGTGCTGCTTTATGATAACTCAGATAAATATCTGAAAGAATTAATAATTGTATCCAGCCCTGAGTACTGTTTATCTGTCTTCCTCAGGCACAGTTAAACTGTTGTGGATAAAGATATTGCACATGGATTAGAATTAGGGCTGAATTTTGTAAGTCTTCGCTGAATTTCATCTTCTGATACCTGAAAATAAATTGTTTGATTGGTTGCATTTTGTTTTATGGGACATTCGTATATTTTTGAAATAAATTTATTTCCTCACAGATGTGACTGATGATAACAGCAAGAACCAAGTTTACTGGATTTCAGTCTTTATCACCTCTGGAATAAATGCATGACTACTGCTCACCCTAGAGTCTTTCTGGTCCAGAGGAAGAAGGCAAGTGGGCATTTGAACTAATACTGTTCTTTAAGAGCCAGAAAATATTGTTTAGAGAAGAACCACATATTTACTAATAGAAAAACAGAAATAGCCCTCCTATTTTTTTAGTGGACTTAACAGTGCAGAGGGATATTAATAAAGTATTGACGAACATGTTGTAGAATTCCTCATATTTTAATTTTTTGATCAGTCAGAGCTTACTGACTTTTTAAAAGCCTATTTAAGTCATAAAGTACTAGTGACAGATTGGTACAACGCATCCACATATACCTACAGACCTTTTTACCCAGTCAACAGAAAAGCTGCAGTGAACTTGTGTAGTATCAAGAGAGATGGATGCCTTCACAGAAGACATAGAGTGAACTGGCTATCATTGAAACAGGTACCTATTAGATAAGAGTATTTTGTTTGGAATGCATGTCTTTGAAAGTCATTAGACTTCAAAACAGAATATGAAAATCAAAAGAAACAAAAATGAGCCACGGTGAGCTGGAATTCTGAGTCATCTCATTGGTTGCTTTAAATTGTAAATACCTCAGGTGATTATCATTGTTCCTCTTCTGAAGAACATCTGTACTGCACTACTACCAATATTTAACATCTTTACAAGAATATTGTGTTCCAGAAGTTGTGTCTTCTGCACTAAGCCAAGATGTTTCACCTTGGTGTGAAAGTCAGTGGGTTGGACACTGAGGTCAAGAAAAAAATGTCAGCTGAAAGGTGTGTGTCCATTGTTCCTCTCACAAGCATATACCTGGTTTGATCTATTACTTACAATGTTCCAGGTCTTGAAAGTAAGGCTAAGGCAGGCCATCAGCTAGGTATGATAAAGTGATTGCTATATGCACTGCATTTCAACTTTATGGTATCAAAACTACAATTTTTACTTTGGCTGTTGTCCAAGCCTTTCCAATATGCCTTCCATTTCCTTTGCCTCCTACCAGTTAGATAGGCCATCTGTTTTCCCAAGGAAAGTTAAAGAGCCAATATATGAAAAGCACAAGCTCCTTTTAAAATAACTTTCCCACTGTTTTGTATTCATGTAATTTCATAATGATCAGACTCTGTTTCTTGTTGCTCTTCCTTAGTGCAGGCGAGATTTGTTAGCTTTCGAGGGTGTTGTTGTTAAGTAAATGTTGTTTGAGGTTTTCCCTTCAAGTGCAGCTCTCTGAGAAGACATCAGTTGGAACAATCTGGTGTTCTTTCATGAAGATTTTCTCTCTGGTTTGAAAGTGACATATGTGTAGGATGAAAATTACACATTCCTTCAAGAGTACGTGCTATTTTTGGCTATTGTGATCTGTACATTCTGTTCATGTTCCATAAAAGATGAATGTAAAAGGCTTTTCTTTCTATTTTGAAGTTCTTGGAGAAAGCACATTTGCTCTGATATTATAGAAAGAAATTCTGTCCCAGAAATGTATTAAAAAGTAACATGGAACAGATTCAGTTGTGCAAGAGAAATAATAGATATATCCCAGCTGGGTTCTCGTACTCTCCTAATTTTCATTTACTTTCATCTGATCAATTCTTTGCAGTTCTGTCTGGTAGCTGATATAGTACATCAGGGAAATTACAGTTGATTTCTAAAACCTATTTCATGGAAAGCATTGAATGAAACTAAAGACTCAGCAGAGAAGTGACAAAAAGAGATAGCTTTCCTGCTTCCTCATCTATAAGGGCTGTACTGCAAACCACTATAAATGCTTCCTTCCTTAATTACTGAAATGCTAGGGATATTGCTTAAATAATCACATTGAAAGCAGGGGATTAGGGAAGAATTTTTCTCAAGTTTTTGATATCATCAGCAAAACCTTAAAAATTCCCAAACTCATAAAAAATAAATGGAATACCTTTTAAGGCTCTTAGATCTTGTGCCCAAAGGTACAATTACTCTTATAAAGATGTTGATGGTAACTTCACTTTCCCTTTATATACATATAGAAAGGCACATTATAAGGGGTTAGCTAATCTATAAAGGGATATGTGGTGCTAATCTCTATGACAGCTGTGAGAAATGAAAGGAAATTAATCTGAAAAATGCATTCTCATTCCATCGCTGACTTCTTCAGTGTAAGTTAACCGCTCCCCTAGGTTTTATATTTTTTGAAGACAAGAATAAGCACTTCATTTCAGTAAAATAGATGACACTGCTTATGAAAGATGGAAAATTCAGATAATCAAAGATCCCTCTCTCAGTTTTTCCTATATTTCACATTTTCCTCAATAAAGCAAACCAAGAATTTGGAATAAGGTTTCTCCAGTGATACTTCATCAATTCCAAAATGGCAGTTGTACAGAATTTTTTATTATTGCTGTTCCTTATAGCAGTAGGTGTTAATATGGTGTCCTAAATAGTAGGATTTGACTTACAATAGGATGTGGAGAACACATGAATAATTAACCATTAATTTAATGCCACAAAAAATGTTAATAATACTATCCATTACATAAAGAGATTTTGCCTCTGGTTTCCAGCTTAGACCGGTATTCATGCAATGGGAAAAAAAAAATATTAATGATTGAATGAAATTAACCAAATGTGTGGGTAGGTTTTTTAAAATATGGAATCATAGGCCTAATGGATGAAGTGAACAAAATAAAATTGCTTTCCATGTAGAGCTACAGGACCTTCCTCAAACCTCAGGGAACAGCAGGCTGTGATGCTGCTTCTCAATACCATCTGTTCTTTGGGTTTGAAATTATTTATTGGAATTGTTCGTATTTTCCTGTTGACAGCTCAACTTCAGCAGTATGTTCTCAGGCAACAATGAAAGTCTGAGCAAATATATACTACCACTAAAGTTTACTCTCCTGAAAAAAATTATAAAATATGTTGAATATAGAAGCCTATATCAAGAAACGGTTATTCACTCCAGTATATAAGTACATTGAAAAGAAGATACTAGTCCTCCTTGCTTCCATCTCACCAGGCACTTTGAGTAGATAGTCAAAGTATTCAGTTAAATTGTTTTAATATAACTGAAAATTTACATCCGTCTTCAAGGGAATAAGATTTAGCCAATTGTTTTAATATAACTGAAAATTTACATCAGTCTTCAAGGGAATAAGATTTAGCCAACACTGAGTACTTGTTGATATCTCTGCTCCTTCTCATGTTTCTTGAAATTCTTGTATAAGAAAAAAAAATTGCCACACATCACCCAATTATATGATACTGGGCTCTGCAGTATTATTTAAACATGTTTTTTATGCTGTTTGAGGATGCTTTCTCATTCAGAACAGCTAATATTTTCACTCTTGGATGTTATTTTCTTAGCTCTGGTTTGGAGTATGCCATTTCATTTTCATATGTTCCATGCCACTGGCATATAGGCAGGTCTCTCCTGAGATGTTGGTAACAATAGAGCTTTGTAGGAAAGAGTGAGTTAGCTGGGGATGACACTATTCAATGTCCCATCCTGAATCTCTGCCCATCAGGGAAGAACTGCTGAACAGCTGGATCTGGCCAGATGATGGCAATTCCAGTTTGGATCCACTTGTGAAGTTTCAGACTTCACACTTGTTTTTCGGCAGATCAAAAGGTTCACAATAACTCAACAAGCTTAACACACCTGTCCTTTGGAAATAAAACTGCAGCTTCTTGGGTCCTGAGCCTCAAATCATATTCCAGAAGTGTTTGCTTCACCTTCAGCCTGGTGGCCAAGGCATTGATTCCTTGCTGTAATGCATTCATAATGCTTCCATCTCAGTTCTCTCCAAGTGAGGCAGTGAACAAATCTCATCATGAGCTTCCCAGACTGTCAACAGATTCTCAGTCACTTGGCTAAAGGATTCATAGCTTAGTGTTCTGGTGAACCCTGTGTTTACAACAATTTTTGATGAAACTCGTACATCTACTTGAAATGACAAATATTGCAGTTGAATTTGATTAACAAAACACATTATTAAAAGCTCAGTTTTGTACTAACTCAAGGCAAATCTTACCCAAATCAGTACAATTTTTTTTTTTTTTATGAGAATAAATGCCACAGCAAAAACCCCACTGATTTGTTGTCCTATGGAAACTGTAGAAGACAGTTTCTCAGAAAACTGGGAGATGAAAAGGCTGCATTTGTCTTTCAGGCTCCTCAGAGAGCCAGGAGAACGCAGCTAACAACATGGTGACAGCGTGCTGCAGTCCCTAGGAAGAGGTTGATCATTATCCACCATTTCAGCTTTTACATCCAAACTTGCCAAGATCTATTTACAATTAAGATATTATTTTTTTCTAGCAAATCCAACATGTGATCTGTGTACATTTCTCTCCTACATCAGTAACTTCATGAAAACAACTATGTTCCGCTCAATATTTTATTAGTGTTCCAGGATTTTGTTGCCTTTCCCATTTTCTCCACAAGTTGGATCAATGCCCGCCTCACCCGCCTCCTTTACAAAGATTTAAATTGTGCTTTAGTGCCTCACTTCCATCACCCACTGTTCATTGTTTCTCCATTTCTGCATCTTTTGCATCATGTCTTTTCTTCTTGCATCCATTTGGGTTTTTTTCTCAGGAAGTCTGAAAATAATACCCGGTGGGAAAAAAAAAAGCACTGAGAAAATTGAACAAAATAAATAATAGGCCAATTACCAATACATGTTCTAATATGTATATAACTATTATTATATAATCTAAATGTAACAAGAATAGCTACCTAAATCATGTAACCATTTACAAGAGAAACAACATGATTAATAGGAAACTATTTGCCATTTTCCATCAATATTCAAATTATGTCCAGTTCTGTAACACATTAAGTTTAAAACCCTTCAGTATAGAGTAAGAACTTGATGCATAGAAAGAGTCTAGAATCATACCCCTGGTAAAACACAATTGCAAAATGCTTAGAAAGTATGAAGTATATTTATAAGCATAACTAGTTTGCAAGAAGTAGTAATCTCCTGGAATAGATTGATGGGATTTCATTGCCTGTATTGAAAGAAATCTATCCCTTAGTGAAAATGACAGATTCAAATCCTGCTTGTCTTCAGTGACAGAAATTATTTAATGTGTTCGTTCTTTACTTCACTATGAACTTCCTACCAATAACACAATTTTTAATCATGGTAGGTATTTTTTCCAAAACTTCAAATCCTTTGTGTTTATTCAGAACATACAGTCTGAGGAAAGCACATCTTTTCATAACAGTTTTTTTATACAGTGACAGATGATACTCATATTTCCAAAGCACCAAATGTAACAGCTTGCTTCTATTTATTCATCTGGCTTTTTTTGTTTCATTTCACATTGAGTTGTAATTGTACATTAAAAAAAATTCTAAAAATCTGATCTAATGTCCCAGTAAAAACAAATTATTTACTGTAGAAACACAAAACTTAATATTTGACAGGCACAAAAATGCATTAGTTATATGAAACCTCATTTTTGTTGTTCAGCAACTGGCCCATAGTCTGTATCATCAGTTCACAAGGGGCTTCTTAGCAGCTTAGAAGCTCAGAAGCAACATGTCTTTTTGCCTTCCCCAGTACTTGGAAAATGTATTCCATTACTATCTACTGGTCCTTTCTGGATGACTGCATTAACCATATTTCTTCTTTCCTTGTTACAGTAGCAAGAACTTTTGTGAGATGGGATGAAATAATTAGGAAAATATGAAATACGTTTCTCGGTGTGGGAAGATTCCAGTGTAAGTAGTTACTGAAATATAACCTGTGACATCTTCAAATGTCTGATACCAACCTTAGGCAATTGAAGAGTGCAGAAGGAAATCTATTTAAGTAACCATCCAACAACAGTAAAGCTTTAAAAATAAAAAAGGCATCCAGTCTAATTCTGATTTCTGTCTGAATTTAGCATGGCTCAACTCCTTAAATTTCTTGGCACACTTCAATTTAACAGGAAACACCTGTAGCACTGCTCTTCACCATGTTGCAGTCTAATTCAAATAGAAATCACATAATAAGTTTAGTACTCAGAACACCTGCTACCTTAAAACATATTCCTCTGAGACAGTTTTACACTAAGCTTTTCTACATCTTCAAAAGACTGAATAAAGCCATGGCTCTTTCAAGAGCTTTAATATTCCCTGAGATAAAAATGGAAAATGCATAAATTGTTCTTTGTGAAAACAGGATGATAAATTTCACAGCTTACCACCTAAATCAGCTCTGTTTGGATGTGGAACTCAGTTGTACATCTTGCAAAAAGAACAAATAAATTTTGCACAGATTTTGTTAAGTGACGTTGGAAAAAACCAGAGTGCCTGATCTGAAAAACAATGAATCCTAATTTTATTGCTGTTGTTTTAAGAGTTCAGATGTCCAAAACTGTCCCAAATTCAGCAAAGTTTTTGCATTCCTAAGTCCTGCCCTGTGGACAAAGACAATGACTAGTGATGGATATTTCAGTGGTGACTTTCTATGCTTTCTTCTTCTTTCAGTGATAATGGGATAACTTTGTGTAGGAGATCCACTAGGGCAGCTGTCTCATAAGTTTTCCATTTGTCTGGACTCAGCTGAATAGGAAATAATTTTGCAAGTGAATTGCACCTCTTAGCACCGTTAAGGTTTTTGGCAGAACAAGACATTGATGACCCCTTTCAGCAATTCAGAAAATGTTGAACTGTAGAAACATGCTAGAGAAGACAATCCCTAGAATCAAAGAATAGTGCAGAGCCAGGCAAAGGGTGGAAGAATTGGGATATGATGCCAGCAGCTGTGATAAATCAGAGCTTAGAGGTAAAGGACAGAAGACAGATGCAGACATATGTTCCACATGACGTGTGTCTATCCAGATCCTATGCACCCTGTCCAAGTCAAAAGGATCAGCTTAGAGTTATAAGAATTTCTAGACAAAAATATTTTTAGATCCTGGCATAAAATAATGCACTTTGAGAAAAAAAAAAAAAAAAGAAAAATAAATTTGGTGTAGAAATACTGAAATCAGATAACCAAGCACACCATCAAGGTTGGCTGTAAATGTTAAATAACACTCCATGACTAATTCTCTCGGGATGTTTCTGGAGGTTTTCATTTCTTTTCAGTCATATTTTTGTGTATCTTAGGGACCCAACTGCTGAACTGTTTCAGCAAAGCGTTTGCCGTATCAAAGTGATAGTGGCTATGATAGATGTGAAAAAGAAAAATAATGCTGTATTAATTAACAGGAGAAAGAAAAATAAAAGGTTAAGCTTAACCACTGTCTTCTGTTAAGAGAAAAACATGCTGTGTGGTACAGCACAGCTTTGAAGCATTGAACTAAGTCAATCAATATCTTCATTAGGAAGAACAAGTAAGCTAGTAGAAATCAGTAGTTTACCATCTTTCTTGGCTTCCCCTTCTCCTCAAAGCTCTGTAAGACAAACCTGCTTGCCTGGAGTTGTAGCAGAGATAGATAGTAGCACTGGGATTAGAAAACCAGACTTTCATTTTCTAGAATTTTTTTTTTTTTTCTTAGTATTTTGTGGAAATCTCTTTTACCCTGTTCACCAAACCTGAGGGTTTGAAGAACCAGTAAATTCAGAAACAAAGTGTGAGAGTAGGGCTTCAAAGTGGTGTGAATTATGCTGCTTTTTCACTGCTTTAGCTATTTCAATTTTCAGCAAAGTGCCATCTGTTATTTGAAATCATATGGAGTATTCTACAAGGGAAAATTCAGAGGCTTTCCATCCACTGTGTCAGAGTAGCTGCCTTTGGAACCTTAAAAACTACAACAATGAAAATTTGAGTTTTACTTCCTTCTAGGATTGTGCCTTTTCTAAATGTGAGGTGATTTTGGATTTCCTGACTTTTGTTTGAAAATACTTTAATTTGCCCTACTTATTCTGCCTCTAACACCTGCTAAGCAATGTTGAACTGTTAAAAGAAGTATATTTCCTTTGTTAAAGAAACACATGGAAGTCTACAGTTATCCCGTAAAATATTTTTACTGTACTGAATAAAATAGAATAATGAGAGGCAAAAATACATGACATTGGCCAGTACTAGTAAAGATACCGAACAAGAGTGAATTACTTCACATTATCATGATTAATTTATATAATAACAGAAATATTATTAGAATATTTTTACATCAACTCCATTGATGCCATAGATTTTCTAGTGCTTATATTACATACTTGGAATCAGGAATCTGAGAGTATTTATTATTGATTTGGTTGCAGTCCTGTCATGGTTGTGGCTTGGTGAATTCTGCCTCATCCATTTGCAAGTCTAACTGCTGTCATAAATCATTGCTATTGGTTTTTATTTCACATAGCCAAATGGATTTTGTCCCCCTCCCCATCTTAGTTCTTTTCTTACAGAAAATTACTTACGACTTTAGAAAAACTGAAATTTTAGAGCTTTTAAAGCACTCGTCACAATCTGATGTTCATGGTAGTTTGAATATTAAAAACGTGATTTATAAAGCAAATATATATGCTATTCTTATCCACAGGGAGAACATGGTATAATTAATTTTTACTCTTTTTTTTTGCCTTGACAACCTAAGCTTGATTGCTTAGTACAAATTCTAATTATTGGAGAAAGATGACAGATTCAGGATGGAGAAGAGAAGGAAGAAGCCAAAAGCAAAAGGCTATTCCCAGGATAAAGAAGCCATCAAAATGCTAATAAGCCCTGTTCCAAAAGGGTATTATTGGGGTTTTTTTCAGCTTTATTTATAAACACAAACATCTGAAGCAATGGTTCCATCTGCACAGACTAAAAAGCTCTGTGTCCAAAATGCATATTGCTTCAGAACCTGCAGAGAATAAAATGCCCTGCTCAGTTACTCAGCTTTCAGAAAATAACACTGGACTGAAAATTAACAAACATCTCTAGAAATCTAAACTTTAGGTAGAAAACCTGCTTTGTACAGAAACTGTTCAGAACCAACTAGAAAGGAGAGAACTGATTCTCCATCTGATCTCTAATTAGTAAGCTAACATGAGCCTTTATGAGTTCTCAGAAGGAAAGAGAGTTATCTGATTTACCTGATTATTTGACTGACAGGTTGGGTTGTATTTTGGGAGAAGAGAATGGAATCTCTGCAAGTTTTTGATGTATCATCACAGCACTTCTTAAAAATTGTAAGTAAAACAGGAAAAAGGAATGGATAGGGCAAAAGGGGTCACAGAAGAAAGAAAAACAAAGCCATAAATAACCCAAACTCAAGGAAAATCAGGAAAGGATAACTCTCAAGTGAATACAGGACTGAGTTGAAAGAGCACTTCTAACTCTTGCCTCAAGGAACGTTCCTTTAACTTTGGTTGCACAGCTAAAAAAGCAGCAAGATAGTCTCACTATTTGTCACAGTGGCAAGCTCACAGCAGCAGCAGAACCAACATTCTGAGTCTTATTGGTTCACTATACAGGTCAATATAACATGAAATTATCAACAAAGATCTCTAAAATAAGGTAAAAAATAACTAGCTCTACAAATTAATATTTTGAGAGATGGCCTAATGAAAAATATTTTTCCACATTTGTGTAGGAAAACAGGACAAATTAAGCACCCTCCTTGAAGACATGTTTTCCTTGAAGTGGGAATAGAGGGGGTTTAATTTTTTTTAAAAACTTTTAACAGAATAAATAAAACTGACACTTGAGAATAGGGAGATCTAAGCAGGTTTAAATGTATGTTACTTTGTTTTTAGGTAAGTCACTTAAGAAGACTTTGTGTCTTCTTGGAAACAGACAGACATTTAGCTGAAGTGAACGAAGCATGCACCATTCTACTATTTATTTTTATTTCTTGCTATCTTCTTTTACCTCTGTATTTTTTGTTCTGTGTGTATACAGATATGTGTATTTAGCTATTTATTCTGCTATTTATGTTTCCAAAACCTCCACCACTGCTGTTGCTCTCTGGTAACTGCATGTCATTTGAAACTGGGCAAGACATTGAAGCTGAAGGGCTTTGACAACATGGGTTTTATTTTGATTTTGCATGTGTCTCTTTCTTTTTACTTTCAAAATATCAGCCAGTGACATTTTTCTTTTGTTGATTTAAAGGATGAGTTGTCAGAGTAGGAAAATGATGTATGGAGCTTACACTTGGCAATGGCACAGTTGAGAGCCTCTGGGTAAGAATCAAGAGACAAACAATGTGGATGTCATCGTGTCAGTCTGCTGTAGACCTCCTAGCCAGGATGATGATGCCAATGAATTATTCTTTGAGGAACTAAGGGAGGCTTCCAAAGTCAACTGCCCTTGTCCTTATGGGGGACTTCAGCTTGCCAAAAAATAACTGGGACCATCATACAGCTGGTAGAGTCCAGGCGAGAAGATTCCTAAAAAACTTGGATGACCATTTCCCTTTAAAGGAGATGACTCGCAAAGAGGCCCTCCTTGATCTGCTGCTTGTCAACAGAGAGGAGATTGTGAGCAGAGTAAAGATTGGTGGACATCCAATCATCACTGGCCAGAGTGATGAAGAAGTGATTGAGTTTAAAATCTCTTTTGACAGGAGGAAATGTGCCAGCAAAACCTCATCTCTAGAAGTAAGGAGAACAGACTGCAGGGTGCTCAGGGAATTAGAGAGTAATGTCCCCTGGGAAAACATTTTTGCATGTGCTGGGGTCCATCAGTTCTGGTCACTTTATAAATATCCCCTCCTAAGGGCACAGGACCAGGCAATTCCTAAATATTGGAAGTCAAGCAGACAAGGCAGACAAGGCTTGGATGAACAGGGATCTTCTCTTAAAACTAAGGCTAAAAACAAAGGTCTATGCCAAGTGGAAGCAAGGGCAGGTGACGTGGTAAGAGTACAGAGAATATGCTTGCCATTGTAGGGAGAAAATTTCTGTGGCCAAAACTCAGCTGGAGGTGAAGCTGATCAGAAATATGTGGGACAATAAAAAGAGTCTTTTGAAATCTATTAATGCAAAAAAAGCAGTGTAAAAATAACATCATCCCGTTACAGGATGAGAATGGTCACCTCACAAACAGGGACAGGGACAAGGCAGAGGTGTTTAACACACCCTTTACCTGTCTTCAGCACAGATGACAGACAAAGGGGGTCTTAGTGCCCCGAGCTGGAGCACCATGACTATGAGAACAATCGACTTCCAGTCAACCCTGAAACTGTGGGAGATCTGCTGCTCCAGCTGGATCCCTACAAATCTGTGGGGCCTGATGGGATGATAAAACCTCTCTTGGTAAGCTTTGAGAGGTTTTGGGAATCCAGAGAGTTCCCAGCTGACTGGATGCTGGCAACCATTGTCCCAGTTTTGAAGGAGGGGGAGAAGGCAGACCCTGAAAGCACAGGAAAAGGGCAGGACAACTGTGGGTGTATGTACAGGCTGGGGGATGAGGCACTGGAAAGCAGTGCTGTGGAAAGGGACCTGGGCTTCCTGGTCAACAGAACATTTAGCTCTCTAGTCTCCTGCTTACCTGCTGACACATGAAAAATATCCTAGAGGAAGAGCAAAAGTAAGAGGAAGTGACATTCATTGTTTATTAAACAAAATAGGACTATGATGTGAGCCATATTGACTATCTAGCCTTATTGACTGCGAGGAGACAAAGATACATTGGCAATAGAAGTCCAGCAATGCACTCAGGACTACGATGAAATCACATGCAAACTTCTGTTTCTGCAGCTTTTCAATTTCTTCTGGATTTGCCTGTTAAGACAGGATTTTATCCCTCTAGGATGTTCTGTGCAGACCCTGCGTTTCTTGTGTTTACTGCCACATCATCCCCGAGCTATAGAAATAAATAAGAAGTGCTCAGAAAGGTAGACTCTCTGAACAGCTTGGGATTACCAGTATCAGCTGAACTACAGGACTGCGCTGTGAAAAGAGGCTGTGTATGCTGCAGGGGAGAATGTATTCACAGGCCAAAACTGACAACAGTGTTTGCATGGGCCCAGAGCCATGGGGTTTGGAAGCACATAAGACCTATAATTTGTATATAACATAGCTAATTGACTGCCCTTGCAAGGTCCTTTGCAGGAACTGAACACCCTCGTTTAAATAAACTGAAGAATTAAGTATATATTACCTAGTTAAAAAAAGCCCCAACAAAACAGGGTGGGGACTGACAGCCCTCTGTGGATTTCTGCCTCTCGGGAAAGCTGTCAACCTTTCTTCTGAAGGAATTACTACACATGATGAATTCTGGATGAATTCTTTTCAGATGAAAACACCTGTGTTCTCTGTTCGCTTTAGAAACTCCCAAGGCAAAGTATGTTCCAGCCATTCCATCCAATGGAACACGGCAGTGTGTCACATCACATTCTGATAAAGTGCATATCCTTTGAAATGAAATGGTTATTTTCTGCTTTGTTTTACTCATTCCTGTTTAACCAAGCGTTACTGGAAGAGCCAACAAACAGCGGAGAAACTTTAAAACCTTCTTTTAAAGCCAAACTGGGTTGTATGCAGCCTACTTAGATTTTATATGGGGATTTTGAAAGCAGGAGAATTGGAGTTTTATTGCAGGAAAAAGTTTCTACCCTATTTAGGCTGCAGATCTGTAGTGGAGCTATCACCATGCTTTGAGTGTTCCTTACCTCTCATGGCATTTTTTTCAGTGCATGTCTATAATTTTGCCATGCGTCTACATATTCAAGTCCTGTATGTCCCATTCTGATCCTGTTTTGGAGGATGAAATGTCCTCTGTATCACCCTATCTGTCCTGTGACTGAATTTAATGCAGTTAGAGCAAGATGATCTTCAGATACTTTGTTTCCATTTACTAAACACATCTTACAAAGGAGACCACAGACGTCTTTCTGTTTCCTGTCTTCCATCTGAATGTGTCTTTGTCGCTAAGTATGTCTAAGCAGTGGTTTTACTGCAATAGCCCCAAAGGACAAGGAATAAAAAATAGCACTGTGAGGTGCTTAGTTAGCTATTGAGACAATGGAGATCAATATGAGACAGCTGCCTGCTGCACTCATTCCAGCTGAGCAGATCCTTTTTGTCTGAGATTCCAGAGAAACTGCAGATTGCTCTGCCAGTGACTGATGTTCCTGAAGAAGTGAATTATTTACTAGAGAATATATGACACTGATATTTTTAGTCTCTTTCCGTTAATTGTGGAGAGAAGAGTGCTTTTCCTTCCTTAAAATAAAATAAAAAAAAGGACTTCTCTACAACAGCAGCTGATTTACAACAAAGATTATATTTTATGCCCAATAGGATGATATAGGAGCAGACACATCTGTCAGGCCTGTTTCCCAGTAAGGTTGCTAATAGGAAACGTTTTTTGCAAGTGCTCCTATAGCTTTTGTAAAATACTATGTAAGAGACAAACATTTGCAAGGTTTATCTTGATTGAGAGTGCTTTCCAATGTCTGTATTTAGAGAAACTTCAAATCATTCTATGAAGCAGTGGTTGAGATCTAGTCTCCAAGGGCAGACTTACCCCCAGCAGGGTTGAGTATTGCTGCAGACCCTTGGCCCTTAAAGTGGAATCCCAAATTGCCACATGACTATTCAGGAAGCTCCCTATTTTGCTCTCCTCTCCATTACCTGGAGAGAACTTTTTCCCATGTCATACTCTAAACACCTGAGATGCAGTTAAAAAGATCATAAAATTATATAATGGTTAGAGTAGGAAGGGACCTTAAAGATCACCTAGTTGTAACCCACCCCTGCCGTGGGCAGGGACACCTTTCAGTGAACCGGATTGCTCAGAGCCCCTGGTCTTGGATACTCCCAGGAATGGGTATTCACCACTTTTTCAGGCAGCCTGTTCCAATGCCTCACCAATGAAAAGAGCTGCCAGCCTCCCTGGCTGCTGTCCTTCATGAAGACATTTGTAGGGCAAGGTTTCCCTCAGATTGCCAGCCAGAAGTCCTTCTGCTGATAAAAGGAAGAGGGATATCTTGTCTAGGTGTAGGCATAAGGCAATCATGAAACTGCTCAGCATTATGAAGACTGAAGTGCGACTGGAAAAATTCTGGAAAGCTAGAAGATAAATGGACTGAAATGCTTTGAGAAAAAGTCCCTTAGGGCCAGACAGCAGCTGAGCATGGAAGGTTGCAAAGTCCATGCAAGACTAATTTTAAATTCCCAGCTGCAGTTCCATTTTGTGTCTGGCCCTTAGAGTCTAATTTTTTCTTGCCTTTTAAAGGATGTAGATCAAATAGTAGAAGTTTAAAAAGCTGAATTTTACTCTATGCTGTTGCCTTTTATATTTTTCAGAATTATTTGGACTTTTCAACAATATTTTTGTGAAGTGTTGGTATCAGTGACATCTGTACTGAGATAGATTCCTGTGCTTTTATTCTTCTAGATTTATATTAAAACTTTTATGTATTAGCTCAAAAATATTTACGAATTCTCCTTTGGCCTACTTAGTCTCTTTTTAGTAACTGCTCAGTGCCCTGCAGCTTTAATAACATACTTTCACCTAAACTGAATACATATGAGCAAAAAAATTATATTAGCATATTAATGCATCAGTAATTTGAACCTTAACTCAATCTCCCAGTCTCTCTTCACTATCTAATGGGAGTGATTTCTTGTATGTGTATATTTGAATGACTTCTTTGTTACTTAAGTTGTATTTTTCATTCTAAGTAGTTTTTCTGATTATTATACCTTTTGGAATGTATTGTTAGCAGAAAAATCAGCACATCCAACAGGATGAGTAGTGACAGAAAAAAGAAAGACTGATAACAGGGTAACTACTCTTTGCTTCTGTCATCATCTGCAAAACCTGAAAAATATTATTTTCCTACTTTTCAGTTGTGCATCCAAACAGTGTAAGGATTAGGAGACACTCAGATGTTATGGTGATTGTCAGTAAAGAGAGCTGTACAAACAAAAGGTGTGATGTCACAAAACCAAACAACTTATTGCAGAAAATTATTGCATACATCTATTACCTGCATCTTAAACAATGCATTTTTAATGCACACAATTTTTGAAGGCAACAATGCAAATTCAAACCAAATTAAGGGGAGGAGGTTGGGCCATGTTTACAGGGAGATTTTTCTTTGATTTTTTTTTTCACACTGCTGATTTCTTTTGATTTATAGATATATATATATGTCTTTTAATGAAGAATTACACTACTTAAAAAAAATTCCTTCACATACTCCTTTTGTGTCTTAAGAATGCTTGCTTTGTGTAAAAGTAACAAGCTCCTAGGAAGAAATGATCTGTGGCACTGTTATATAAATTCAGCTAACCTGCTGAGACATTTTATTCTCATAAGACACCAGAAAACTCCACTTTTGCTATTACCTTTGACAATGATTCTTTGAGCAATCTAAATCACTCATTCATGACAAATTGGCATAGCCAGCAGGATCCTAAATCAGGATTCACAGCATGGTGTAGTAAATTATTATATAATTTAAGAGTGTTAAAAAGATAATCAAGTTCTAACAACTGAAATATTTAAAATAACAAGTAACCCACCAGAAGAAAACATTTCTTCTAGATTTAACACCTGAGTTTCTGCACTAACAAGATTACAAAATATTCTTTATCCTGTGTGATCCATAAGAACTGACATATTTTTATATGTTACAGAAATTAACCTTAGCTAGTGGTATGCAAATGAAAAGTTTTCTTACCACTTAGTCTGACAATTTCTTTTTCCACTTCAGGCTTCACAGTTGCTCCAAGTTCTTCACTTTTTCAGAGAATATGTCTGATCATGGCAATTCAGCTTAATCCAAATATGTATCAGTCATGCAAGCAGATTGTTCTTTATTAAGATTCACCCTAAAGAACAGGGACTAGGAGTAGCATGATGAACATAAGGTCATAAAGACCGAATGTTTTTTTTCAGAACGTTACTCAGAAAACTGGAGGAACTCCAAGCTAAATCTTTGTTTCCCTAAATGGTAGATATTAGGATAGTTGCTCTTACACAGCATGAGAGGGAAAGGGAAGTTCCTTGATAGACAGATGGTGCCACTCCAAATTGAACATGAAAAATAACTGTCAAGGAAAGAATTGGCAAAAGTAGGAACTAGAGAGCAGATTAGCACTTAGCACAGGGAAGAAGAAAAGGGAGGACCTATATACTGCTAGCAGCAAAATTAAAGGGTAAAGAAAATAATCCATATTTCTACCCAAGACTGTGTGGGGCATGTTTCCTATTTCGTACCAGAGCAGGATTCTTCTGTATCCATCTGTTAGAATGCCAGGAAATCATGAAAGTAATTTTCCTGCTGTGTTGTATTAATAATCTTAATTCAGATTAACCATGCTCAGATAGGAGATCATCTCCTATCAACCTAGCATCTCATCCAAGCTTGTAGTGATTTTGACTTGCTCCAGACCAGTTTTGTTTTCTGTCACTCATTGACTGTCTTCTCATCTGTGAATTGCAATGAAACCAACGCAGATGCCTTTAAGGCATGGTTGGAGATGTGAATAGGGTGACAATACATAAAATAATTACTATGTAGATTGTGTTTTCCATCCTCTGCCACCACCACCATAAATGGTGGATAATGGTGTGATTAAGCCAATTGAGCCTTGGCCTGGTTTCCTGACTCAAAGGTGTCACAGGTCTCTTTGCTTCTGTCTTTTGCTCTGCAGGAATCATCCATTTTTCTCCTTCTCTTACAGCCATAAAATCTGTTTCTCTAGCGTCTTCTCTTTTTTTCCTCTTTTTTTTTGTTAATTATTTTTCATGCTGGATCTGTGATGATAGAAGCTGATCATGAATGAACTTTCAACTCATTACATACAGGAGCCCCAGCTGCTTTTCTCTATTGGAATAATTTTGTCCAAACTAAGGCTCTTCAATCCATGTGTGGAAGTACTTTTCTGTCTTTCAGGAAGAATACTTTTAGCTGTTCCTCCATTGTCCATTAGTGTCTTTGAAATATATATTTACACACATATGCAAAGAAAGCAAGCAAATACCCTCTATCTGATTGAGGAGAAAATTTGATTGGCAACTGGAAATGCATGGGTATTTCCACTATGGATTTGTGTGGTCAGCATCCTCCTTTGGCAGGGAGAAGCAATTATTCTTAAGATCTCCTCCATTTTTCATTGTCCTAAAGGTCAAAGCAGCAAAACAGTAAGATTAAACTAAAAAGATGGGCAACTGTGACAATTGCTCAGCCTTGTTCTCTTGCAGCAATGACCATGAATATAAATACAGCAGAGTACGTCAAAATCTCTTTCTACAAGTGCAGGCTGGACAAAAGCAGCCTTTGCTGTCTTCCATGATGTCTTATGGTGATACTACTCCTGATGCCTTGATTTAACTGAACATGTATTTTTCACTGTCTCTCTTCTGAAAGAGAGAAGTATTTCTATCTGATGTTGGACAGGTGCTAAAAAAGTCATACTTTTAACAGCTCAAAATAATATTAATAATTTTGCATTATAAGTAGTCTTCCCTAATATTTGCTTACTAAATGAATGCCAGATATGTGCTCACACAGACGTGCTATAAAGTTCTGATGTTTTGGCTTGAGTGGGATTGAGCTCTCTAAGTGACATTGTCCAAATGTCAGGTGCCCAGAAGATTGCTTTATAGGCAATGCACAGAATGAGACACAGCCAAATGCTGATTAATCCCATTTATTTTAGACATCTATTTTTACGAAGGAAGAACAGTCCTTTAGAACTGCCTTGGATTGCCCTTTGCCTCTCCATTACCTCTGGAGGGGAAATCTCACAAGTGTCTTCATGTAAACTCCTAATTTCCACATTGAAGGAATGACCCTTTCCCGTGCTGATCTGACATCCTCCACTTTTCTGTGGTTGGTTAAATGATCTTTTACGTACAAAAACTCCATAGTGTTAACTTATTGTCAGTATCCTTTCCCTGAAAGCACCTAACCTTTTCCTAAAGGTCCCGACTTTTCAGGGTCTGTAGATCATTCATCTAAAGATGTTTATTCTGAGACTTTTGAATTAAAAGGCCACCAGATGGCGGCAGAGGATAAAGAGAAATAGTGGGAATGGTCCAGTACATTTCACAAGCGACGGTCTTTGAGTACTATCCTGGTATTGAAGAGTTAGCTCTATTTTCTCTTTTTTTTTTTTCATCATAGTCTTGTGTTCTTGATTCATGATTACAAGTTATTTCAAACTTATTCTAAAAAATTGTTTTCTAATATGGGTAGAAATAACTTTTCCCTGCTATGTATCTTGAAACCTCCATGTAGGTTTATGTCCTTATTTTAAATCACCTTAAACTATTTTGTTTAGGCTTGGTTTTTTCCTCCCCCGTTGTGTTTGCTACTGGCAGAGAGAAACACAAAACACAGACCTGAAGATATGCCAATAGACACCAGGAATGAGACAAGATTTTCATGGTTTCACTGAAGCCTTTAAAACTTCTGATTCTTAAATTATAGAAGGTCATGTTTATCTCCTCTCTTGCCTTCAATTTTTTTTCCTTACTCAAATCTTCAGTGTAAGATATCCATTCAGTGTGCCCTTTATTTGAGGACTGGCGCTTCAAACCCATTTTGAGTGGAGTAGCTTCCTTGGAGAGCAGCAGAGACAGGAGGCTTCCAGGCAGGGCAGAATTTCTGTGCTGGAGCCCTCTCCTGTGAGCTGCTCTCTGCACACTCTCAGACAGCAGCACTCCTCGGCCAAAACCCGTGTGAATACTGACACCAAGCTTATAATTATCCTCAAGTCCTTCTTTCTAGGAACCATCTGCTAGTGGCATTTTACAAAGCTTTGCAGCACAGACACTCAGAAAAAGTGCTTGTGTGTTTGGAGACTCTGAGCAGTCACAAGGTGCTTCTGTCTGCTCCTTCCATGCAGACTGGTACGTTCTGTGACTCCTCGCTGCAGGCTCCAGCTGCTTTGTCTGCATTTCGCCCCCAAAAGGGATGATGTGCTTACTGCTAAGTTGAAATGCATTAAATATGCCACTAGTATTTTTCCATGTTGGCAGTTACAGTAGTTGCCATGGGAATGTCAAATCATGTAAATGGGTGAAGAGGCAGCTCACAAAACAGTATAGATTAGAGATGTGGCCCACAGTATTAAAAACATGTACAAACTGTCTTCTGTACATAACCACACCATTTTCTGTCACTAAGCGGCTTCAGGAAAATAAATTGATACTTCTCTAGACCTGTTTTATAAATGAGCATCTTAAATAAATAAAGCATTTAACTGTGATGAGTAATCTCAGTTCTTTAATAAAGGATGGAGTTATGCTAATTGAACAGCAAAGTTGTTTGTCAGGGCTGACAGATATCTGCATACTTCATTTATTCCATTAATTCATTTTCTGCAGCATATAATTATGATCCTTTGCACAAGTGACAGAATCACAGATAGCATTTCAGTGCAGGGCTATATATCTATTTTGTTATGATCAGTGAAGTATAGCAGTTATATCATTTTTATCAGGAGCATGCTGAGAATAACCAAAGGAGAATTCTAATGATTATGGACTTGTAAATCTTCCATTTATTCATTAAGCAGCTCATGGACAGACATGAATTTATTTTAAATTAATTTTTTTTTTTTTTTGGTTGGTTCTCAGCAATTAAAATTTAGAGAAAGACTGGCACTAGGAACTATTAGAGGCATTAAACTCAATAATTCTTAAGCAGTAAGGGAGATAGAACATCTTTGTAATGAATGGAATTATGGATAAGGGCATAACAGATATTTTAGCTTATGCCATGGAAAAAATAAGTTAAGTTCCACCCATGTTGACTAACATTTTTAGTTTCAGTTTTGTTTTTCTTGTCTCTAAAATGTTGCTTATTTCATGTTGAAATTGTTCTCTTATGTATGAATCATCTAAATTAGAGCAGCTGAATAGATGTCCGCCTCGCCCTAATCACAGAATGTTCTTTCTCACATTCTGTAAACAAGCTCTGTTTTTCAGTATTCTGTAGAACTTACTGTAAAATAGGACTTTGTTCCACATAGGATGGGATTTATTCCTTAATAGAGAATCTGAACATCATCTCTAGGTATCTTTCTATTAAATCTGTGTGCAAATCCACAAGAGGAAGGAACTAAACAGTGAGTGAACTTGGTAAAAGGGGGTTATCATGTCCTTTGCTTACACATTTTGATTTGAGTAAAAGATTACATGAGTTTAGCAAGAATTTGTGTGGTGTAGATATAATCAGATTTATATAGGTAAATTAAATGTAAAATTCATCAGCCTCAGGCATTAGACATTTTAATAATAAGAATGAGGTATTGTCACCTGGAGAATACAAAAGGCTTCTTTTTGCCAGGTAAAGATTTTCTAGAATTGCTCAACAGAAGAACTCATTTCAGACCCAAAAAAAAAAAATCCATCAAGTCCTGAATGTAATAAAAATTGTCACCAAGTTTTATTAATGTCTAAAAATCTGTAGTCAAATTGAAGTGATACCTTCAAGTTAAAGTATACTTTTAAAAAAAGAGATGAGTTTTTTACAACAAAAATCATACACTATGTCACGACTGCCTAATCATTTTCTAGATATTACACTTATAAATGACTGGGAGAAATGTGTTCTGAATTTTCCATGCATCTAATATTATAATAACTGACTTAATCTGTATTTGGACAAGAATGCTGTGTCTAGTGCAGCCAGGTGAGTGTCTTTCGCACGCATATAAAACATCCTCTGTGTCAAGACTTGGATTAATTTTATTTTAGAACAAGTGCAGGAATTTCCAATACTTTATTTTCTTTAGTGACCTCTCATGAAGAACTTCAAACTGCTTCTGAAATCATATACAAGATGAGCTGGCCTCTTCTGTGTCAGACTATAGAACAGGAAAGATGTTTCTTGCTGGGTGTTCTCCTCAGATTATCAGTAAAATTACTTTCAAATTCTTCATTTAAAGGTCAAAGACTGAACTGGGGGTCGGTTTTTTAATACAAACTGGCCAAATGCACTGCATTGCTGAAACAATTCTGCCCCTTTTCATATTTTGGAGGTATTTTTGTGCCAGATTTAAATTTGTGAGCAACTTTTAAACATGAACTGAAAACAGGAAATTGGAGGTTATGACCACTGACTCTGACTGATTTGGCCATGAGTAAATCAGGTAGTTTCTTTGTGGTTTAGTTTATTGAGAAATATAATGAATACATAATACTAACTGTATAATTTCTTAATAGGTTATAATCTGTAATCTTGATGAAATTATATAGCATGTTATGAAGTATTATGAAGATTTACAATTATTTCAGAACTTTTTTGTACTCAATTATCCTTGGAAAATGTTACTGAGATGGGGTACATCTTTTCTCGTCTTGTAATGATGTAAATAAAGAAATCTCAGCGTTTATCATGAAATATTCAATTATTAATCATTAGGAAGTGAAGAATTGTATAATGTTAAAACTTGTGCTATTAGCATCTCATAAGGACATTTTACTGCTTTAATCTGAATGATTTACAAGAGGGTGTTGTGGGTAATCTTCAGCAGAAATCATCTAATGGTTTGCTGCCCTTCATGGTAAAAAGATGTGAAATAAATTCTCAGCCATGTCTTTCTGGGTTGTGCCTTAACGTGGCAAAGAGTGCCTTCTGAGGAAACCTTCACGGATGAAAAACTCATCAGAAACTCCTACTTTATTTTAAACAATACAATTAAAATTATCAAATCCTCCATGCTAAATTATCAAATGAAAAAAAAAAAAAAAATAGAATACTTGGAGATGTCCTTTCAGACATGGTTTTGTGTATTTTTTGTGTATTATAATTAGTGTTGATTGGATATAACAATGAAATATCTTGAGTTTACATAATTTCAAGTGCTAAAAATAGGACATGGAAAAACCTTCCCAAGCGCTTTATCTTCAGTTATGTACATATTGAATTATATACAGACAAAAATACAATAAATGCCATCAATAGACATTTTGCACTATGCACAGATGTTCTTGCTGTTTTAATAGTTGTGTTACTAATTGCATTACACTTGGGTACCAATTCAATGAACTTCGTTTTAGAATAAGAGTTCTCAATTACACAGGCAAAATAACATTCATGCTTGACTGGAACTGAAAGGCTGGGGAAAATGTAAAATGTACACAGGATCGACGGCAAAATTTATTTTACATAGTTAAATTGATTTTACTGCAATAGATTAGACTATTTTCTGGTGGCTAATATCAAAGGGAAAAATAACTATATGACAAGATATAGGACCCTACTCACTGCTTTTTTTCCTACTAGCAAGTGGCACAGATGTCTTGAGGAGCACCAGTTGTTAATAAACACCATAGTTTTATCTTTCTTTTAATTACTCAAGAAATAAGAAGCTTCTGAAATTTGCAGATAATGAGCAAGCTACATTCATTTTAGTGACCCTCTCTGGATATATTTTGGGTAAGACTAAAAAGCAAAGTGCTTTTGAATTTTAAGCATGTGTGCAGCTTCCTCTGTTGTGATATGATAATTCATAAAATTAGACATGTTCTTAAATTCTCTAGTGACTTGGGTCTGCATGTTGCGATCTTCTCTGGTGAACAGCTTAAGGCTACAGAAAATCATCAAAGAAATTACAAAATGAGCAGAATTTCTATTACTTTGATCAGGGAATAATAGGGGAAACCAGAAAGAGAGCTGTAACATTTATTTGAAGTAGTGGGAGGACAACTGTAGATAATGTGTATTACATATTTATCACTAATGTTTTTCTCAGCTATATTTATTTGCATCTTCATTTTACATGTGTTTTTGTTATTCACAGGACTCTCAGGAAAAAGATTTGTGTGACACAATATCTCCTCAGATTTTAAATGTCATTTATTCTTTAAAAACTTTACAATTTCAACCGCACTTTTTAATTAAGCCTTTGTATGTTACTACATATACTAGAGAACACATTTTCCATGTGTTTGAAGCTTTTAAAAATAGACAAATTCCTTGATTATATTTCTAAAATTTGGTGAAATTTTAATTTAAAATATTGATGACATATTAAATAAGTAAATTGAAATTTTGGTTAGAAAAAAAGGAGACGAATCAGGAGGGAAGGGGAGTGGCTGGGACCCTTCAACACGACCCTTGATTTGCATAAACAAATCAAACTGCTTCCTTGCTGCCCCCCTGCACAGGCAGATCTGCCAGAAGGCTCACCAGACCTGCTCTGGGGTTGATGCCAGCTGGACCAAAGTAACAGCTCTCTGTCCCCAGCAACACACAGCCCCAGCCCAAGGAAAGGGGCAGGAATGCACAGTGGAGGGGTAAATCTGATGGCACCTTGCCCTCAGGCCAGATAAAGCTGATTTGGAAGCAGCAGTGCCAGCAGAGGAGCTGAGGTGGCCCGAGGTGGCAGCCAAGCTTACTCCCCTCTGCTCCCTCCTCCTCCTTGGGGAGTGGGACGGGAAGTGAAGAAAGATCAGGAGCAAGAGAACTCATGTGAAACTCCATTCCTTCACTCCAGACTCCTCTCCTTGCCCATTGCTGTCGCTACAGCTCACACTCCTTTCAGTGAGGCAACAACTCACATGGGTGAGGGGCGTCAGGGTTGCCAAGAGGGCACAGAGGTTCCTCTCTGCCACTCCTTCCTCACGCTTTTCCTCTGCTCCCGTGTGGGCTCCCCGCAGGCTGCAGAGATTGTCCGCGGTGCCATGGAGCTCCTCCCAGAGGTGCTCTTGGCTGAGAGGCTGAGCTGTGCACTGCAGTGGGTTCTTGGGAGCCAGCTGGAACTGTCTGGGACCAGCTGTGTCCAGCACAGGGCACCCCTGGCCTCTCCCCAGCCGCACCTGCAGCCCATATTCTGCTGCTGCTGTCCTGAAATAAGCTCAGATATTGCAGGTACAAGCAGACCAGCCAGGATCTCAGTAGATTTTAGCCTACAAAACGTCTGAAATGCTTTGCAGAAGTAAATTCTTGATTCATTTGCTGACTCAAAGTATGTGGGATTAATCATGATATCCCCTTTTCAAAACACATTTGAAGTTTGTTGTGCTGTAGATTATACATTGCATATGGATAAGGGTTTCATGGTTTTTCAACAGTGACTCATACCAGGAGGCTTTTTTCTCTCCTTTCTCCTGGTGTCTTCATCCTGCAGTGTGTCTGACTGGTAAGAGTCCTCTGCCCGTGCCCCTTGTCTTCTCTGACATCAGCTGTCTTGATGCAGTGAGGAATCCGAGGCACAGCTGCAGGAGGCGTAGGAATGGCTGATTTACAGCCATCACTGTTACAGTCCTTTCAGGGAGTTTGAATATTTTCCAGGACATTATATAAATGAGAATTTTTGACATTCAAAGCATCAATAACTGCTTCAGAATTTAGATGCATTAATAACTGGCGTGCTACCAGCTCTAAAATTGCTTATTAATTTGGTGTCTAATTGTTTTATAGTATGCATTCTAGGAAAGTAATCTGATAGAAGTGGTGAATAAGATACCTGGGAGAGGGGATGCCTTTGTGCAAGTGCTTTTGATGACAGTGTGTACTGTGGAATTTTTGTTACTTATGAAAGTGAATCCTACAAGTGTACTATATACTCATGGAAAGAGCAACATTGAGAAATGTAGTTTTGTTGGAGTGCAATTGTGAGTTGCTTGCTCTAAGCTGATAGTGGGTTGTTCACTAAGTTTGAGGCAGAGTTACTTACTCCATACAGTACTGATCCTGTGTGATTTTGATCTGTTTAAACATTGACCCACTAAACCTCTTGCCTGGGCTGAGATGTCTGCTGATGCCACTGGAGGTGCAAAGGCCAAAGTCTCTTTTGATAAAGGAGTTTGGAAGATTTGACTTTGGGAATTAAGGAACATCTGTTCAGTACTACTGAAGGTAAAAACTGTCTTATCTTCGTAAACATCAGAATGCAAATAATAAGCCAACATACGGATTAATAGATGTCACAGGCATGAGATGCGCAGCTAATTTCATGCCCTACGTATTAGCATAATTAGTTGTGATTTATTACAGGAGTCAAGCCCCAAGCTCCTTCACTGTGCAGTAAAATAGTGTTCACTGTCTAAAAGAGAGTCTGCCTAAGGTGCCAATGTCAAATACCCACAGCAGCAGTAGGTGCTCCTTCATTGGCTCTGCAGTGGGGATAGGTTTGTAACCTTGGCTTTGACATCCATGTTCCAGATATTGTAAAACTCAGTAGAAAGATCTGAAAGTGATACAGGCTTCTAAGAATATAAGAAAACACTAACTCCCTGGGGTTTATCTTTAATTCATTTAGGCTAAGGAAATAGAAAGAAACAACTTGAAAACAGACGAACAAGGAAATGCAAAAGTGAGAAACACAAAAAGAGAAACATAACTGAGACTTCCAAGGGACGTGTCTGGGAAAATAAGTTTGACTGCAGGTAACACAATAAGTCTATCTGTTTTCCCGTTCAGAATTACAGGTTCATAACAACCAATAAGGTACTAAATATGTAGTTCTACTCTGAGATGGGCTCCTTTTCTTTTTCTGGACTGGTCTGCATTTGGAGATTCCTATCTGCAAATGTTTTGAAATCTTGACTATTTTCTTCTGAAAAAAGTAACTGAGCTAGACTTCTTCCCTAGCAAGCTGTCCATCTGTTAGTGATTTCTAATGTAGAATTATCTTGGGATCACTTATCTTCAGGTACAAACAAAAGACATATTTGTTTCATATATAAATTTTTTATACTTTATTTGTAACACATTATTCTTCATTATTTGTGTCACACATTTACGGTTTTACATTAGTTGCTTTTTGTTCTGCTACTATAAAGCCTCTTTGCTCAGAAGCTGTCCTTGAAATCTCTTGGTTCTGAGTTCATGTCTGGGTATCAACAATGAACAGTCAGTTTTTGGCAGTCCTAGATGATGCCTTGTCTGAACCACTCAGCCACCACCCACATAGGTGACCTAGTAGTCATGCTGACTAAATAGAGCATCAAGCTGTGGGTGTTGTCAGCATGGCTCAGAATAACTGTAGATGTCTGGGTGTAGTTCAGGGAGCCTGTTGTGCTTTAATCTTAAATTATTCATACACTTGGTCTGTAGCAAGAGTCAGAAATGTTTGCAGCTCACAAAGCTGAAACAGCAATCTCAAAATCCCCCAACACAAAGACTTGTGGCTTTTTTTGTTTCTAGGTTTTTGGATGACTGTTTGTATTAAATCAGAACTAGCCTGATTTAAGTTCTTCTTTTTAGGGAAGCAGAGGTTATTTTTTGTAAATTTTTAAAGGCAAAAATGCCAAGAAATATACTCAGAACCTTGTCACAAACTAAATGGCATTTTTCAGAAACAACTGTTACTGAAAATCATGAGTAAGATGGTAGGTCTAGTGAGAAATTTATACCAGAGGATATCTTGTCTGATGGAATGAAAACAGCAAAGCTAAGTGAAGGAAAAGCAGAAATAGCATATATATTGTAGTGGTTTTTTCCAGTAGAAAGGCTTTACTTGCTTTGTTGTTCAAAAAGTCTTTATGTTTATATTAGGAAGATTATTTCTTGCTGAAGAGGAGCCCAATCTTCATGTCACAGAAAGACTCTTGGATTGCCTCTAATAATATCCTGAAGTTCTTCAGCGTCTTGACCAAATCCCTGGACACAAACACTGAGTGTAGGATGAACACTGCCCTGAAAATCATAAAATACTCCCTAGCAAATCTATTGAAGACAGCATAGAGCAGCCATTGCCCACCTTCCCGAGCATGACCATTTGCACATGTGGAGAAGTGCCAGTCCATACATTTGCAAGTTGTCCACTGCCAAGTGTCTACCATAAACATCACAACTACATCTTTCCAAACACTCTACATATAAGGAGCCAGAACCTGGCAGACTGGGTAGCAGCTGGTTCATATCATGCAAGCTGCATTCAACTCTGTTGCTGTAATGGTTGTAATGCCTAACTTGCCTATAATAGACCACCAATTCAAAGAGTGTTGTCTCTCTCTGAAAGCAAGGAGAGTGTTTAATCAAAATACAGCTCAGGATAAATGCATTAATTCCTTCACCAGCAGTTTGAATTGCAAAGTTGTTGAATGTGCATAAGTGCTTGTAGGTGCTCAGGTGCCACCATATAGCATTTGTGGTTAGTTCTTGATTTAGTTCTGTGTTGTTTTGTGAGCACTGCTTTTTTGGTTTTTTTCCACTTCCACCAGCCGCTGAAATAACTGTGAGAATAATTCATTGTGTCAGGCATTTGGTGAGGTGTCTTTTTTCTATTTTCCCATTTGTCAATTTTTCTAAGCTGGCAATTTTTCTAAGCTTTGTGAAACTATTTGACCATAACTCCTACAAATGATGCCTAGTTCAATATGTCTTTGTTATTTATGCTTTTCTTTTGTGTGTGTGTTCCAAATGCATGCTGTTTTACTTGTGGTATATTGTATGCTAAGCCAGATGAGCATAACTAGCAGAATGAAGTTTTGCATGCAAATATGTTTCAGTTCAATTTATCTGGAAGCATTCCTGACAACAAGCTCATTTTCTAGCAAAAGCACAGAGAAGTACAATGAAAAAAAGTAGTTAAAATTATTTTTTCCCTTTAAATATTTAGTATTACTAGAAAATGTCTTTCAAAGTAAAACTTCCAGTCCACCACTCCATCAGTTTATTTTTCTGGTTTTCATGTTCTTTCCAGCATCATTCTTAGGCTTTGTCTAAGCTCTAACACTGAAGCTAACCGTAAGTGTCAAGTGAGTACTGTATGTGGCCCACCAAAAAGCAGGAGATTCTTCTCAGGGGAAAAATCTGCTTTGCAAACAACTCTTCCTTTTGGCACTGCCTTTCAAACTCTGCTGAATTTTAAATTCCAGGCTTTGCATCTCTCAGTCCTGACCCTCACCCAAATCCTGAGCCTTCAGCGGAGCTGTAACCTGAGAGCTGCCCATCCACATGAAAAACTTCTCAAGGCAGACAATATTTTGCAGCCCACTTCTTCCCTTGGCCACTTCTATCCAATTCCATTTCTGCTCCAGCTCTAGGCTTTGGCTCCATTCTAACTTTATCCCTAATCCTAAACCTGGGGCCTGGGCTAAGCCTTAGTCAATAGTCACAGCTTTGGTCCAGGTGACAAGGCATTCAGGGAGGAAAACTATCCAGCCCACCACTTCATTTGGAAGCCTGGCCAGTGCAGCCTTAGGTCTTGTGTCTTCCCAAACCCTGGCCCCAAAACGAGGCCCTCTCCTGAGAAAAGATGTCACAGCTCACCCATCCCAACATTTTATAAAGATCATTATATTTTCTGTTATTTTATGCAAGTTTCATTTTCTTCCTGAGGATAACTGAAGCATGAAAGAGAACTTGTTTACTAATTCTAATAAACTAGGCAACACTTGAGACAGAGTTCCTGTGTCTCCCAACTGCTCAGGGAAATATTTCAGTTGTTGATGCTCTTTTTAGGCATATAAAGGAAGTCTATTACTAATGGAGCACTTCTTATTTAGAGAACTCTCTCCCTTTTTTTTAGCCCAGAAATAAGCTGTGAAAAATTACTTTGGAAATTAGCAAGAGCTATTAATATTCAAAGGTAAGATGAAATTCCTTTTGCTGTGCCCATTTACTAGTTTAATAATATCTCTTACAAAATATGGAATCCTGCAGTTACTGTCAAAAGGTCTTACCTAGTCACATGCAAGACAGGGATAAAATCAATTAAATTTCCTAAATGTGAATAACACTCCTCTAAGAATGATTCATGCATATATTAACCTCTCCATTGTTGGGATCCATAATGGTAGAGGGGTAGTCTGCGTTATCTCACTGCTTGTATCTTTTCATGCTGAAAGCCTGCATGGAAGATTTTGACTCTACTTTTTGAAATTAATCAGTTGGCATTTGGCAATAATATATATTTCTAATGAACAGGCATGTTTACCAGACTTCCAGATTTCCTTTTTTTTTTTTTTTTTTTGAAAGAGTAGCAATATATCTATTCATTTTAAAAAGTATTTTAAAAATATAGTTGAGAATGCTAATTAGCTATTTATAATAAATACATATTAAAATGCAATTAACAAAAAACAGGGACAAAAAAGACAATGGTTAATCTTTATTAAAAATTTAATTTTTCTATACTAATTGCCTACAGAAGATGTCTTGTCTGAATTATAAGTCCACTAACACTATATTTGTGGAAACACTTTTAAAAAAAAATTACTGGGTTTTTTTTTACAGAATGGGGGTTTATATTATTATGCCTTTACTGATGTATGCAAGATTTCTGCTAGTTATGAGAGATTCTCATCCTTTCTATCTCAGAGTTCTCCTCAACACATTTTTTTTTTCTCTTAAGCTACAAGAAAATCAGGTTAGAATTTCCTGTTCTAACTTCATTAGTTTGTCTCATTTAATATTTCTGGAAATTAATGTAAGCACCTAGAAAGCATCTATGGCATTTTAAGTTTAAGACCACATTAGAGATTTGATGGAAACCTGCTTAAAGATAAGACATTGAAAATGAAGGTGTTACACAAAAAAAAATATTTTCACATACAAGATTTTTGTCATTAAAATATTTTCTTCAGTTGGACTATTAAACTTCCTAAAGTTTCTTATTCTTTTGGACTGCAAAGTTTTTTTGATTTTTTTTTTTAAATAATATTTTTCCAGTAACTTCAGGTATCAACATGAATGGCTAAATGCCAGGTGATTATTTAGGTCATTGAATTCTAGCCTTATGGATTTACAGCCAAGAAGACCCTACCTCCAATCCCATGACTCTACAGGTAAGGCATCTAAGTGCCTCTATTATTCTCATCATCAGCAGCGGAACTGCCAAAACACAAGATTTAGAAACTATAGCAGATTTCTTGAAATGTTTAAAAGGCTGAAAGGAAAATACTGTTACTACTGTATCTTACCTTGCCTTTGTATTAGTAACTGACAGTATTACATTGTTATTTTTGCATACTGGTACTACCCAGTCTTGCACGCTTAGCATTCCCTTGCACGAGCTGTAAGGATAAAATCTTTAGTTTATATTCTAAAAGTCTCCTGGTACCTAGCAGCCTCAGAGAACAACATTTGCTGGTATCTCTAAAAAGCTGGTCTTGTTCATGTTCTGTTTACTACTTTTGAGGATGATTCCATATATTTTGTATTTTAATTTTCACTGTCTCAACATATTTCTCATAGGGAATTGGCTTATATGTTTAAGAGATGAGTTATGTGAACAGTAGCTAAGCGTTTCTAGCAGTCATAGTATAGATGAATATACTGTAATATTAATATCCTGGCCAAAATTTCTTAGAGTAGACTAACCATGGCAGAATAATGCTTTCCCCACAAAGTACTGAATTCCGCAGATAAAAAAAATCAATGGGGGAAAAAAACCTAACGGATTTTTAGCATACAAAGTAGTTATGCACCCTGTTTGGAATCTTAGCCCATTTCCTTCAGTAGCACATTCTTTAATAAAAAACGTAAATTGTTTATTTTTATATAGAACTGAGGCAGTTATTAGCAAATTCTGGTTACTGTCTAGAAAAGCATTATATTTTGCTTTAAAATGCCCAAAGGACTTTGGTGTTTGCAAAATTAGTCCCAGGTGAAGAGGTCTTCTAGGACAACAGTTGTGAATCGATAGCCTGATAACAGACCAAGTTTATGAACTACAGAAAATCCCCAAGGAAAAGGCTGACACTGAACAGAACAGTAAGGAAGTTTGGGAATATAAAGCTGCACATATACTCAGATCACAATCACTTTGGATGTAATAAAACGCCAACAATTAAGTTTTGCCTAAAAACTGGTTGCCAGTTTCTGAGTGGTGTGTGTGTGTTTCAGTGCCTTTGTATCGCCAGAAACTGGCAAGCTCACAGAACAAATAGGTATGAAGCACAGGTAGATATCAGTGTTGATTTTTAAATATTTTAAAGTGCTTTCAAATAAGTTATTTTCAGTAATTTTTTTTCTTGGTTTTCTTCAATTTATTCAATGAACTTAAAAGATACTTGTGTTAGACTAAGAATAGGTGATTTTAATTAAGTGGAAAGATAAATCTGGTTTCACCTTCAGAAATGATAGTTTACCTGGCAATTTAAAGATCCCTCAGATGTGCTTGGAATTGGATAAAAATCATCCTCAATGTAGATGAAAATACCATCGATCTTTGAATTATAAATTTTTAGTTCTGCTTACAAATTCTCAAAAAGCACCCTCTTGAAAACTGCTATTGCTTCCTTCTGGGATTCACAGCTATTTAAATTTTCTTTCTTTCCAGCATCCCACTAATATGCTAATAGTAAATCTGAACCATCTGCCATGTAAACAGAGAAGTGGAAAAACCTTGACAGCATAGTCTCTCATTTAACCAATTTACATAAGTTATTATTCATAAAATTAAAAGTGTCCTTGAGTTACTTAGAAATTTTGTGGTCATTATATTTTTTTCCTAATCATCTACTAATTGCAATAAGGAGACAAAACTGCAGTACAACAGAGTGTGTTTTTTACTAATGGCAGAATGATATTCTTCGTTTAAGTAAATAGGTTAGTTGCACAAATGCTGGGGAGAGTAATTTCTTAGCTTAGGGAATATATATGTTTCTGGCCTATGAATGGTTGTTCATCTGGACCACTGTGTATGTTCTGTATGAATCACTGTCTAATTGATAGGCATTCATTAAGTGACAGACCTTCTGGACTCATATGAGATCTGTGTACCTTTAGGAGAACAACTTCAATGTTACCTTTAAAGTAGCAAACAAAATTTAAAATGTAGGAAGAAAAAATTAATGGCAAACAGCATTTATGTTCAGCCTTCAAATGTACTGCAGTAAAAATAAACCCACAACTTCTGTATAGATTCACTGTGCATTCATTATTTTTGCCTAACATTAAGCTTGTTCTGTTTCAGATGTACTCTATAGATAGATATAGAAAGAAATCTTTGCAAAATCATATCCCATGATCTGTAATAGTGGCATTAAGGTGGGTTAAAATATCTGTAGAATGAGGGAAAAATAATGACAATTGATTTTAAAATAAAAGGGAACTCCCTGGGAAAATATAAGAGAAGCAATACAGTGTAAATGATTATTTTGTACCAACTGAGAGTGTCTGGCTGTCCACAGGGACCTCCTGTTGTCAGTTTTACACTGACAGCTAAAATAATATTAGATTCTTAAAATACTGACTGAAATTTTTGCTGTTAGTCTTTTTCAGTTAAAAGAGTGAAAAGGAGTGGGCTAGACGACTTTGAATGGAAGTAAGAATTAGTAGTCCTTATGAAGAAACAAAATGAAAGGATGCTGAACCACAATATTTTACAGCAATATTAGAAATAAGGAAAAGAAAATGTGCCAGTTTGTGTGAAAATAATAACTTTTAAAAAATATTCCAGTTGAAGCCAACCAATTTATCTAATGCTATTTCTTGAAATGAAAAAGAGTTGTGTGTTAGGGAATCCATAACTTTACCAGTCACCTGCTAGTGTTTTACTTTTACTGTAGTAATTTTGCATGTATATAGTTTTGTTAAACAGCATACTTGCTGATAATCATAGATGAAAGGATGTGGAATGCCTATGAAAAAATCTAATGAAAATATTTAATATTTCCAAGAAGGGTTGTTGCAATGATTTCCTCAACCCCCTCTTCAATTTCTGTTTTTGATTGTTTTGTAATTTTTCCTTTGCAGTGTCCACATAAGTTGCAGTAGATGTCCTCCAACAGATGAGCACAGAAACAACACACTGTTGCACAGCTAATCACAGTTACTTGCAAAGAAACCTACTTAATCAGTCAATTAAAAATCACACAGGCTTTTTGGTCCTTCTCTGCCAAATGTAAATTCAGTTCATACAGGGACAGGATCATGAAACATATTGCCCAGTCCAAAGTGCTAACCTCAGAGCTGGAGTTGAAATTCTAACAGATGCATTCATTAATCTGCTGAAGTACATTGCCATGTTTGATTCCCCCCTCCCTCTATGCAGTACAAGAAGGAAACAACCTCCCAGAGTCTGTGTGAGATTTAAATAAGACTCCAACACAGTCAGGATGCCTTGCCTAATATTGAATACTTCCAGCTGAAATCACTAGCTGCATAATTAGCTACCACCCATTAGTCTTCCTGACAGAGACTGCTGTGTGTATTCCTACTATCCTGTTCATTAAATGGCCAAAGGAAAAAAGACTTTATTGGAAAATAAAGGGAGAATTGTAGGAACAGGCAGAGCTGGGTTGTTCTAGGAGGCTGACTTCATAATTCCCCGAACCAAATGGTCAAAGAAGAACATTATTCTGAAAATAAAAGGTAAGTAGCACTAGGCCTGATACCTTGAGTGGCTGCCTAGAAACAGAGACTAGACAGGAATAAGGGAATAAAGGTAGGTGTTTATTTGGAAGGCCTTCAAAGGTGCACCCTGGGAGTCAAAGGCTACATCCAAAATGGGCCCCAAGATGGACCCCAAGATGGATGATGAGTCACAGCTTCCCCACACTTTATAGGTTTGGTTCATTTGTATATCAGCATAAATTCGCCAATTAAAGCTTCAGTTAATTACGTAATTTCCCTGAGCTCACCCCCCTTCTAAGACGTTGGTTTACACATTTTCAGGCCTGGGACAGCCTGGGTGTCCTTGGAGAACAGGCCCAGAGAGGCTTTGTTATGTCTAGAGAACAGAAGTTAGCAGGCTACAAGAAACTTCAGAGTTGCACACCAAACAACACAAGACTTAAAAAATGGAAGAGTTAAAACCTCAGGCATCAGGCCTACCTGTTTTTTCTATGGGCCAGCTGCTAGAGGTCATCCCAAGATTATGTTGTTACTGAAATTATTACCAAAAAATGCCTTTTTTAAAATCTCTGTAACTCTATAAACTCATGCAATCTGTGAGTTATTGATTTTCATTTATTTCATGCAGATTATTTAAAATTTATCTCAGTTTTTCTATTTTTTTGGTGGTTTTTGAGACTAAGATATAGCAGTAGCTAGTTTGCTGTTTTTGTCCTGGCATTGCCACAGTGCAGCTTTGACTGGACTCCAGAAATCCATCTTTAAAAACAGTGTCTTGTCATCCAACAGTACCTTTTCCTGTTTATATGTCTGCACATTCACATCATCTGCACAGTATCTATAAACATTTGTAACAATCCTATAATATTTTGGAAAGATATTTGTCAACAGCATGTTCCACGCTGCTCTCTAGTCAGATCAGTTCTTAAAGGCCATTTGAAGAAGTGATTTCAGTTCAATTCTGTGCTGAGAAGATTCAATTTCACAAAATAAGCAGCACCATCATAACCAGTCTGGGCTTTGTGAGGAAGAGAATGTCTGAACACCTTCACACTTAATCAGCAGGATTCTGAAAGGCAGGGTAATCTTGAGAAAAAAGGAAGTGTTTTCACCACCACACTCACATTTGAGTCAATAAAATGATATTCTGGGACCTTTAGAAGAGGAGGTCATTGATTAAACATGTAATAAAGTATGCAGGTAGGTTTTTCATTTGAAGTGTCATTTAATTAAATTAGGAGGAAAAAAGATCAAGACAAACAAAAGGAGGTTACTTTTGATTCAGCATATAAATAAGTTGTGGAGCTTCTTGCAGCAGGATGTATAAATTTAAAGTGACTATTGAATTTCATAGAAGAAAATCTATTAAAAATGTATGCAATTATACAATCTTCAGAAGTCCCTTAATGTCTTGCTGGTGGAAACTATCAGAAACTTTCATCATGTCCTTCTTGTCTTATTCCCTAGTGAAATGGTATTTGACATGCCTTGGAAGCACATATGGGATGACAAACCTTTGGTCTGACCTAGAACAGCTGGTTTTTAGGTTTTAAGATCTTAAAGAACCTGGAAAAATAGCTGCTTAAATCAAGATATAACATTAATTCAATAATTTAGCTAAGTATAATTAAATAATTGGCAGTAAGATTTACTATTATGGAGTTTCTTTCTAAAAGTATAAGCAAAAGATATAAAAAATTTTGGAAAAACTCTTATTCAAGAATTTAAAAATTAATCTAAGAATGTATGTTTACTGGAATTAGTATCTCAAAGTCAAACTAAGTTGTCCTTAATCTGTAAATATCTTTCGTGGAGATATTCACATGCAATTCAGATACTGAGCAGAAATCTAGTTATTTGCTATTTATATGAAATATATCTGGAAAAATTCTCTCTCTTTTTATGCTCAATCTTTCACCCACTTCCTAAGAAACAGTTACTACTCAGTTACAATTAAGAGGTACATATGAAACAAAAATCACAGCTAATTTATTGAGTAAAACAAAGAGAACAATTATTTAATTTTGGGTGGTTTTTTTGTTTCTTTGTTTTTCTTTAGAATTATCCTAACCTTTTTAGATTTTTTTTTTTTTTAAATTAATAATGGAATGTCAAATCTCTCATAATCAACAGAGCAGAGAAAAAGTGAACCTGGGAACTGCCAAGAGTAATGAGCCAGCAGCACTGTGCTTTTCCTATAGATTAAAGCTGTTTCAAGACACATTTCATGTTATTTCATGGGCAACTTGATATTCCTGTTTCCTGTGGACCTCAAGAACTGAATGCCTTTTTCTGTAGTTGCTCAGTATCCTAAAGGCTCATATCTGAAACATTTGTGCACTTTCCCTGTTGGCAATTTTTTGTGCCTCTGTTAAGGTGAAAAGATCATTTTTGGGAGTCCTAAACTGAACGGGCACCTTGGGCAGTAGCTTGAAGTAGGATAACATATGTCAAAGGCTATGTCTCACGTGGGTGTAGAAAGGGAGCTTGTGAAACCCTGTTCCCGTGTGGATTTGTTAGAAAGCCTAAGGATGTGAAAGCAACCTGTCTTCCTCAGTCTTTGGCTTTGAAAGCATCGTAGGTATTCAGAACTGTGGAAGGCCACAGCAGGATACACAGGAGTTCAGGCAGATATTGTCACCAGGGCAGTAATTATCCATTGCAAACAAGGACTCACTTTCAGTTTTGCATCAAAATGGCTGATTTCTGTTAAGGGAATTGAGGAGCCATAGCACTTAAAAATAAGGTGGTATTTGGAAATCAAAGCCCAATGTGAACTCATTGCCAGTCTATTCAATTTTTATGGTACACAGGAAGAGTCATAACCTGGCATGGGTGTGAGACTTAGTGACACTGGTATGTTACTTAATGCCTTCATTATCTATAATTATACATTATTACTATTAATGCATTACTACACTGAAATGAATGTGTTGGAACTGTTCAGTCACACATGTGGGTGTTCAACATGTTGTTACTTAGGGGTAGTTCATTCTAGGGGGTAAGTAAAATAGGGGTAAGTAAAACTTGTCGCTAACTGAAAGGGGGTGTTTGTTTACTTCTGACTTGTGCTTTTGCCTTTCTGTGTCTTCCAGCAGCACAATCAAGGCAATTGCCCATTAAAATGTCAGATATAATAACTGAAACTGTTCTTTTAAACCTGCTGAGGAGAGTTTTAGCTTTAATATGAGTGTAGGCTGGGACAAAACTCATCTGCCTTTGTACAGTATATGACATCTAAAAAGGAGCTAATTGTAATTTCCAACCTCTTAATTCAAAATAGTTTCTGACCTGCTCAATTCTTTAGGGGTTATTTTGACTGCAGGCTGAATGAACCTTTTACTGTGGTCTCTTTTGTGTTTTGTTGCTGCCCCACTGATCTAAACACTTACCTCATGTCTGCCTGCCAGTGCCATCAAATATCTGTTGCAAATGAAACGGTTGCCCAAGAGCCAGCGAATTGTCAGAGCTGTGAATGAATGGTAGGAACCTGATGTGGCATCCAATGGGAATGCAATAGGAAAGGAAAATTACTCCTTCAGAGAGAGCTCTGCAGTTCTCAGGGTAGAACAAAAGCTCTATTAGCTGCTGCTACCCAGGCAGACATCACAATTTACAGAGAGAATTTTTCTTTAGGCTCATCGGGTAATGCCTAAAATAAACACAAATTTTATGGAGATGTCAAGAGGTACATATGCATAGCTAGAACTGATCCTTTACTTCTTGTCTGCCTGCTAAATTTTAAGGACTGCATCTGCAACTGGGAAGTAGTTTCCCAGTCTAAGACACCACAAAATGTAAAAGTTAAAACCAGAAACTATCTTCAAACAATATTACAAATACCGATGTATTCTATATTGACATAATTTCTGGAGGCAAAACAAAGTCGTGAAGTGTTTCACATTTTCAGCATCTTTTCTCAAGCAGGAGTTGCTGTAATTGAATCTTGCTTGAGGCACTGACTTATCTGTGTCCCTCCCCAGACATTATCTATCAATAAAAATACTTTCTCCATATCTGCTATGCTACCTTTCAACCATGGCACCGTATTTGCAATGCCTTCTCCAGCTCTGTTGATTTCTAGTGATGTATTTTTGGCAGTGTTTTATGGCAGGATCACGAGGAAAAGGCCTGAGTTTTCAGAGAGATCCAAGTGTCATGCCTTAGGATTTGAGAGGGTGTGCTGAGGACATTGGGCCATTGGGTCAGGAACATATTACTTTTGTGAGGAAGCTGAAACAACAAGAGAACTTAGTAATAACAACACAGCAGAAAAACAGACAACTGGAATGATAAAGTCATTTACTTAACTTCTTATGCTTTTTATTGCTCATGGGTTAGGGAAAAGAACTGTGAAAACAAGGCACTATACTGTATCCCAGATATTTAATTTTCTTTCTGTATTTGACAAGTTAAATTCCTTTCTTTAAATAACACTCACATGAAACACAGTAATAAGTGTACTTATCTTTACTAGTACCTGCACACATGACAAAACTTTCTAGCAACCAGAGGGAAAAACTGCAGTGGAGAATTTTTTTCTTTGGCTTAGGAGAAGGGAAACAAGAACATATTATTAAAACAGCTTCATACACATTATTCTCAGAGCAGGAGATAAATAATAGAGAATACAGAAGTTAGTACAGTTGTGGAGCAGACCAAAAAAAACCAAAAAAACACAGGTTCAGGCCAGGGACTACATTCAGCAATCATTCTGTGGTATGTGCTCATTTTGCTGCTCGGGTTACTGAAGAGGTCACTGCAGTCCTCTCCTATCCACCCCCTCACCTGGCTGCCTTGTCAGGGTGAGACCTTGCTGCTCGTGTGGCACAAAGGTCTGTCATGGATTTGAAAGGAAGATAAACACTTCTCACTGCCTTTTTCTGTCAACAGGACTTGAGGATTTAATTCCCCAAGAGTCATATAAGCTTTGTCCTCTACAATTCTTTTTCCCTTCGTTAATACTGACAAATATTACATGTGGCTGTGGCTGTCAAAGGCCTAGGAGATCACTGATTCAACCAAACAAGTAAATACAGGACTTAATACTGACCTAAAGCAGAATTTTATTGGCTTGTAGCTGGAAAAGGGTTTAATTTGAAACAAACACTAAATTTGCCATGCTGCTCCCCCCTTCCAGAATGGCAGTTCCGGGTTTTCCATGTCACACCTATAGCCTTGTGATCACCTGATCATAGAGTTTCTTGTGTTCAAAAGACTCATAAAATGCTGGAAATTAAATAGCAGCTATAATAAAATGCTTTCAATAAATAGGAACTATGTAGAAAGTGGCTAAATAAACATTGGAGTATATTTATGCCAAAACCATAAAAATTGAATAAAAAAGATTCAGTTACAGTCCAATTAACATTATTTTATCCAGGTATAATCAAAGAGCAATAATACTCAGATATACAGTCAATATTTTTAAAAGAAATTAAAAAGGAAAATAAACCTTTTTTTGTTTTTCAACTTTGATGATAGTGAACATAAATACATCTTCAAACATCAGTTCCACAGTCCTTGCTAAAATTCAAGAAATCTATAGATTGGACCAAATGAGTTAGCCACAATGACAATATGTAATGGAATAGAGAAATAACATTGATAAACCAAAAAGATTTAGTATCAGCATCATTAAAATGTCATGTTGGACACTATGGAACTGATGGAGTGATCTGTCTTTGTTTATTATGCTCTCAAACAGGCATCAAGCTGGTAGACTATAGCTAAAATATTCCCCTAAAAGTGTCAAAATTATTTGTGGTTAAAAGGGTAGCAGGAGAGGTGTGTATGTGTGTGGGCATAAATAGGCCTTCCTACTGACCAAACTGCTCTCCACTGGGTAGTGGTTTGTGCAGGATGGATTGCAAACTCTTCTTCCCTGGAGGATAATGACTCTGTCACAGTATGTGTTACTTCTTTTCTTGTAGGAAAAAACCAGAGATCTCTCTTCATACCTAAATCACATCTTATATAAATAAATGTTTCTCTTTTTCTAGGAATATTTTTCTCAAAACAATTTTGTCCTAATTCATATAATGATTCCATAGAATGCTTAGGGTTAAAATGAACCCTGAAGATCATCTAATTCCAACACACTGGCGCTATATAGGAGAACCTTTCACTAGACCAGGTTGCTCAGAGCCCCATCCAACCTGACCTTGAACACTTCCAGGGATGGGGCATCCACAACTTCTCTGGGCAACCTGTGGCAGTGCCTCACCACCCTCATAGTAAAGAATTTGTTCCTAAGATCTAAACTGAACCTGCCCTGTTTCAGTCTGAAACCACTACCCCTTTTGCTGACACTATCTGCTCATAGAAACAGTCCCTCTCCCTCATTTTTATGAGCCCCCTTTGGTACAAGAAGGCCACAATGAAGTTTGTCCAATCTTTCTTTATAAGTCCCTTTGAAGTACAGAAAGGCTTCAAGGACTCCTCAAAGCTTTCTCTTCTCCAGGCTGAACAACCCCAGCTCTCTCAGCCCGTATTTTTAGAAGAGCTGCTCCAGCCCCCTGATCACCTTTGTGGCCTCCTCCGTATATGCTCTAATGGGTCAACATCTTTCTTGTGCTGAGCTGGATGAAGCACTCTGGGTGGGGTCCCACCAGGGCAGAGCAGAGGAGAGAATCACCTCCCCCGAGCTGCTTTTGATGCAGCCCAGGATGCCATTGGCCTTCTGGGCTGTGAGCACACACTGACGGCTCATGGCCACGTTTTCATCCACGAGAACCCCCAAGCCCTTCTCTGCAGGACTGTTCTCAATGACGTCTTCTCCCAGTCTGGGCTCGTGTCTGGGATTCCCCTGACCCTGGAGCAGGATGTTTCACTTGTACTTGTTAAACTTTGTGAGGTTCTTGTGGGCCTCTTCTCAAGTTTGTCCAAGTCCCTTTGAAAAACCTCCTATCTTCCTGTTGTGTCACCTGCACTGCTCATCTGCAAACTTGCTGAGAGGGCACTGCTCTCACTGTCTGTGTCATCGATGAAGATATTGAAGAACACCAGTCCCAAGACAGAGCTCATAATTCTGAACAACAAAAATATTTTCTGTATGTTATATCTAATTTAACGCATGCTATATTTTCAAAGGAGGTTCATTTTTGTCTTGTATATTGTAGGACTCATGCATATCTTCCATACTAATGTAGGGATTTCGTCTTCTCTGTTGTAGAATCTGAATGTATACCTTTGTAAATACTTTCTTCAGTCTCTGGTTTTCTGAAATAAAACCTGCTCTGTTACTGAGGCAACCCAATGATGCATTCACTTGCAAACTATCCCCAAGGAAACATGTATTGATAATAACTATAAGTGATAGAAATGTTTCAATGAAGTGCAATTTTCAACATACTTCACTCAGAGTATATTTCAGATTTTAAAACAGAAGCCTTGATAGATCAAAACATTACATATCTGGAGGGCAGTTCAAAGTCCCATGTGCAAAAGCATTGGACAATTTGTTAGCATACAGGTCTTGTTTGCAGCTAGCAAATTGTTTGTGTTTCATTGTGTCTGGGTATTTTTCAGGAGTAAACCTGTCCTTTTCTGAGGGTCTTGCAATAGGCTTATTAGAATTAAACTGAAAAAGAACACGAAGTTTAGAGGAAAAAAAGAGTAAGCTAAGCAGACAATGTACAGTAATAATAGCTTAAGCATGTTGGCACATGTAAGCACACCACAACATGACAAAAATGTACATTTGGGGGACTAAAGATATTTGTCTGTTAAATATTCTAGCTTATTTTCTTATGAAAAAAACCTGAGTGTGGCATATTTGTCCCCTGTACATGCATATCTGTGTATGTATAGTTTATGAAGCTATACATTTCCATTTAATAAAATGTTAGATCTTGAGACATTGAGATTTAATTGAATATGTAATCACTCACATCTCAGCAGGAATCAGAAAAAAGCTAGAGATTTAACACTGAAGTCAAGGAGATATTGAACACTTGAGAGTATCAGGAAATCAGTCAAGTAGGAACTCCAGATGACTGTGAATTGGGACATTTCTGTGATCAGAAAGAAATATCACTGTTAAAGAAAAGAGGCATCAGATGATTCTTTAAACTTTGCTTTTGATGACTTTGTAAAGCACTCTTTTGAGATAGGGTTAGCTTGAAATGTCTTTTTGAGGAAAAAAAAGATAATTAGCATAGATAAAGGCTTACAGAGGCTTATGCTGCAACTGTTGAAGCTGATGAAACAAATGTTTAGTCATTTTCTAAGTTGGCCCAACAGAATAGGAAGTATTGCATTGGAAATTTGGAGTTAATCTGGAAGATAATCAACAGTGTCTTGATTACTCAGCAGTTCTCTCTAAGAAATAATGGCAATAGAATCAAATATTTTTATGTGTTAATTCCTTTAAATGGTGCTTGTTGTGTTTTCAACTCCTCACTTTCTTTTCACAGTTGTGATACATGATGTCCACATTTATTTTTAGTATTCCCGAAGCATTTTATACTTAGTGTGTTGGCAAAACATCATGATTCTGACCAGTTTGGCTGCTCTCTGAAATCTCAGCTCACACCAGATGGTGAGCTTCAGCTGCTGTGTGAAACAGGTAAAAAACCCCCCAAACCTAAAAACCTATGAACCCTTAAAATATTGTTGGCAGTTTTATCAAAGATGCTTTCCAGACAACAGGTGTTCTTATTTTTTTTTTTTTTAATATTTATGAGTCTGCATATCATTTAGAGCTAGTGAAAGTTGATTGCTGATGACCAATGTTGTTATCTTTTTAGGCTTTATGGATTTTAATTCTTGTTCGAACTATAGCCTCTGCAGCGTATTGTACCACACCTTCTTGTAACTTTGAGGGTTAGAAGAGATCTTGCAGGGAGAACAGGGGTTTTATTTTCTAAATAAATCAACAGATTAAATTTACATGTCTCATAGTACTTTTTTACTATGTGTTGCATGCAGGACTGGACCAATGCAAGCACAGTAGGCTGAAGAGTTACCCAGCAGGAGATACAGGTTCAAGAGGTTTGTAAGTGGGACGGGGGTTTTTGGTGAGGGACATGTTTACCCTTGGTGCAACAGCAGTTCTTGGATGTGTTGTTTGAAGGAAGGCAGTTTCTTATTTTTTTCTGTCAGCATTAATGAGATTAAGCTGCTATACATTTTGTTCCTTGGTGATGCAGAGAAGAAACTCAAACCTTGATTGCTCTGATACTGGCTGGATGTCTTAAGGAGCTATGACTAATTACGAAGGAGTGGGGTACATGGTGCAATAGTAGGGTGCACAGAGAGCTGCTGTTTTGTGTTTTCACCCCTCCTAGGATTACACCAGGGGCTCTGCCTCTGGATCTTCTGTTTTGTTCTCCTTACTGCATGTTCTTGCTTTTGGTACCCATGCCCTTTATCCTGCTCCTTTCACAAAGATTCAGAACCTAGAAGAAAAACTCCCCAAACTGACTGACTGTCACTCACAGACAACTTTTTTTTTTAATAATTTTTTTTTTAAAGGTAGCATTAGGACTTTGAATCCTGTTGCTTTTAAAAATGTAGAGCTGGAAAACCTGACTGTAAGCAGTCAACTGGGATATGTTTCATGTGCCTTTTTTTTTTTTTTTTTAATGTCAGAAAGAAATGTTATGTCTAATTACACCTTCAAGTATGAAAGCATTTAGCTGGTTCATTTAATGAAGTTCCCTCATGAAATTTTGCATCATGTTCAGCAGGACTTTATGAGAAAAGCATCATTTCCAAAGCAGAAGCTTTGTTCAGAAACAGGAGACAATCAAAGCAGAAAGGTTGAGGTTAACCCTGAGGTTAACAGAAGATGGAAACCTGTTACAGTTTACAGACATTTTAAAAGAGGGAGCAAAATCTTAGCAAAACTCTGTTACAAAATAAATCACTGAAGTTTGAAAATAGTATCATTCTATTTTTCTGTCTGCAGTCTCTGCAAGGTTCTTTGCTGACAATCTTCAAAAGTACCTGAAGGGCTAAGAATTCTACTAATAAAATCAAAATTTTACTCAAATTTGTGGTTTTAGTAGAGTAGGTGCTTTCTGGACTAAAGTGGCACTATGCAGTCTGAAAGCAAATAATGATGACTTAGTTTAAAAAACACACAAAAACCCCAACAACAACAAAAACCCTGAATTATCTTGGTCCTCTTTCATGAAAAGGCTTTTAACTGGTAACAGTTGGATCAATAATTCCTTTGTAGATAGGGATAAATGAGTGGGTTGTGTTATATTTCTTGCTGAATGCAAAATCTAAATAGTACTATGTTCCTTAGAGACACACCAAACCATTCTCGGTAGAACCATGGGAATGCCAAGCTGTGGATATTTGGATAGGTCCTTCATTAGCTTCCTAATGGTTTTCATTTCAACAACTGCAATCATAATTTAGTAAAATGCTACTTAAAACAACCTGAGTAGCAAAGCAACCCGCAAAATAAAATCACCATTTTGTGGCAGGCTATGTGATTCATGTGAACGCTGAGCTCTAAAGACAGTGTCAGACTGGGTAAAGCTCACGAAGTTCACTCTGCTGTGGCCATTGTGTGCATGCAGAAGCCAGGGGCGTATCCATCTGGCTGGGGAACTCTGTCACAGGAACCAGCAGCTTTATGCATTGAAATCCCTCCACAGAACCACCTGGCATGGCTGTGCTTTATTCAGCAACGTAACATGACATAACATAACATAACATAGCATAGCAACCCAGCCTTGAACAAACACACCAGCTGTCATGGAGAACATTCTTTGCTGCTGCTTGTGAGTGTGACAACATCATCTTGCTCTGCTATAATCATAACTGCAGTTGTTGCATAGGGTTTTTGTAACAGCACTATGGAAAAAAGACCAGCTACTGCCATTTTATATGTATGTAATGAAACAAAGTGAGCAGACCAAGTCTAGAATGAACTAACGTGCTCCCAGTGAATCTACTTCTGATGCAGAAGGATCTGAAAGTGAATGTAGCCTTTAGGAACTACATAAAATATTTATAGTATCTTGTTCTTTATTTATCAATGCCACCAGCAACAAAACACTGCTTCATTTTACAGAAGCTCCATTTATATAGCACTGCATAAGAGAAGCAAGCAAAAGCAAATGGACAGAGAAATAACCCTGGCTCTTAAAATGGAATTCAAGTTATAAAGCGGACAAATTCAGCTCTGAAAAACAATTCCAATCTTTGAACTGAATCTGTACATTATATATGTATAAGTATGCTTATGTCACATATATTGTGCTCTTACCTGTCAGATACAAATATGGGTATGGTACTCTTGGTTTGATGCCTTCTGGCTGCTTGTGTCAAATGAGTGACTTCAACTTGGATGAATTATTTCACTATAAACCCTTTATGCAAAAAAAAAAAGTATTTAGAATTTCTGTCAGATCATGGTGGCCACCTGCAATTGCACATATCCAATCCCAATGGCTGGCAATAAAGAACTCATTTAAAAGCATGAGGAGAAGGAAAAATGCTCATTCAGAAAATACTCAGTGTTGAGAAGTTTATGCATGTGAGCAATTTTACATATAACATTTGCATTTCATTTTATTCATTTAACTGAACAACACACAAAATTAAGGAAAATGAGAACAACTTTTGTGTTTTGCTTTAATATTGAATTTAACTATTTAAAAAGAAAAATAAAAGAACGGCTGAAATTGACTTCAAACCACAGAATAACTTTTGTGGATGGCTTTTCATGTTCTTGTTCAGAAGAGAAAGGATTCCCTTTTGATTCCTTTGTACCTTTGCAGTACTGACCACATCAGTCACAGGCAGGCAGAGAACCCATTACCATCTATCATGCATCTTTATTGGGCATTATTTATAAGATGGAGCATCGAGAAAAAAAAAATATTCTGAATAACCCTAAGCTTAACCCTGACATTAACTCTTCTGTCTGTATGCTATTCTTGCTAAGATGGACATGAAGTAACTTTTTATATCAAACTGGACATTGTCAGATCATACAGGACTGCAACATTCCTATGCCATTTGTTTTGCTTCAAAAGGACAACAGACTGGCTTACAAAAGAAAAGAAGAGCAAAATCTCATTTTATTGTAATTTGTGAATGTTTTGAATTGCCTACCATTATTTTAAGTTTTTATATATGTCTGTTTTTGTCTGGCTAAACAATATTCATTTTCTGTTTTGGTGGAAAGTTTTGATCAGTTAGAGAGAAAAGTACATCAATGGTTAGTAAAACTTTCCGGGAACTCCTCCTATGATGAAGAATTGGAGGATTATGCTGCTGATTATTTATGCTGTGTTTTGTAGAATGGCTTATTTAAAATAGAGCAAAAATCCTGACATAGCTAAAACTTTACTCAGTTCCCTGAGCTGCTTTTATGCAGTCAGTATCTTTTAAATACTGTTATATAAGACAGCTCTCATCCTATTTTAATAGTTAAGGCTTTTGAAAAAAGCTCTTTTGACAGTGCAAGATACATTTTAAAAAATCAGATCTTAGGAAGAACTTTCTGTTATGTATGTTCAGGATATGTTAGTTCAGTGGTCTTTTCTCCAATAAGACCCACTATCTTTTACCAATGTTAGTCCTAGAGAATAAACCTTAGTTATTCATATTCTGCAGTGAATAACAGTGATTTTGTTCTTTTGCAGATTGTATGTTCATCTGGCCTTTTCTAAGGTAAGAAGAAAGCTGCAGAACAGAAACGAAAGCATCTTTTGCTCCAGTTGTGAAGGAGAAAAAAAAATCTCAAGAGAAAATGAAAAGAAGGCAAGGGCTTACATTATACTGGCCTTTTTTTGTCTGTGTGCCTGGAAATAGCTTGTGTTCTTCCCCCGTATCATCATAAGGAGAGATGAGAGGAAGAGGTCCCTCATCTCTTTTGAGAACAGTAGTGATGCAGTTTAAACTTAGCAGCTCTCCAGGTAACACTGTCAATTCTGCTTTGACAATTAGTGATGAAGGAAAGTGTCCTGAAGCAAGGGATGTTAATATTTCAGTAGGTGGCATTGTCTCTGCTAAGTCAGTCTTGCTAGAGGGCATTTTGATGATGGTGTTTCAAAACGTAAAGCTGACATCCTGGTCCCTTGTAGCTGTTGAGATAAAAGCCGGGGATATTTTTACAAAGATGAATAATAATAGGGAAATCTACTTGTGATTTTCTTCAGCTTTAGTTAATGTAGAATGAGGTGAACACATGCTCCTAAATACCTTTACTCTTCACTCTTTTCAGTGATCTATGCACTGACAGTGCAGGAGCTGCACGTAATTAACATTAATATTGAATTTATATCCTTAGGGTAATGGAGAACAATTCATATGAATCAGGAATTTCATTAGGATTTCAGTAAACAAAGGTCTAGACTGCAAAGAAAGGGCTTTGGGAAGAAAAGCAGTCTGCACAAATGGTTGTTACTTGGCCCTTATGAGGCTTCATTCTCAAAACCTTTAAGCTGGTCTCTCCTACGATAACTCCTGCCCTCTGAACTTTTTAATCTGAGCAGTTTATCAGTCTGGTTGGGATACTGGGTTGGGATACTTTTACATTTGCCCAGGCTCCATCAAATTGATTTATATGTTTTCCATGTGTTGGGGGGAAAAGTCACAACTCAGATTGTCACTCTACAAGTGCAGCCTGAGTTTTTGAAAATCCCATCTATTCCTCTGTGCAAAGCAGCGACTGACTGTACTGTAACCATGGAGACCTGCAGCAGGATCAGGAGTTGATTTTAAGTCTCGTGTTTCAGACCAGAAAATGTTAGATACTCTGGATCACAGAGGTGAAAAAATCAGCCTCAGGGGAGGGCTGCTGGGTGTGCAGCATGCTGGAGACCCTCTGGAATCACTGGATACAGATCTGTTCTCAGAAATACTTACACTGTGTCAATATCCATGCATTCCAGGCAAAATCTGGGACCAACCATAGAGTTTGATAACTGAAAAATCTCTTATGCTATTATTTGATTTTCAAAAATACCTAGAATCCTGGCTGTGACCTGGAAATCCATATTTTATCTTCCCTTGCAAGAGACATGCCAGTCTTTCTAGTGAATATAAGTAACTTGCACTAGGACTATAAAATTATATCTTGTAGTCATATTGCCATGAAACTTTCCTTATTAATAGAATATGTCAGGACTGGATTCATCATGTGGTGTAAACTACTGATTTCAGTGTTGTTGCATTACAGATACATTTGATCTTATGTAAATATATTTTACATTATGACTCTATATCTTTTCCATGTTCTTCCATGATATTCTCCTATCTTAGCAACTTTTGTTATAGAAAGTTTACTTACATCAGGTCATAAATGGATAGCTGCTTTAAGTAATAGCTCCAATAGGATCTCTAAACTGTGTTAGTTATATTGTGAAAGAAATAGCTTCTGGATGGTCCTTGTGGGGTATGATCAGACTTAGGGATCAAACAGCTTTAAACAGTGATTTAGCATGAGAAGCCATGCAAAATCAAGGCTGTTTAAGCAGCAGAAAATAAGAGAAACAAGTCAGGAACTGAAAGTAGTGTAATGTCTAGCTGATGAGAATAAAATAAAAGTATTTTGATAAGGGAAGTAGAAGGGATAGAACATTATAGGATCTTTTCTTTGCCAAAACTGACCCATAGTATATATCAATATTATTTCTCTATTCAAACCACAGAGCTTTCAGCATTTGGCTTGTCTGACCAATATCATCAGCTCTGATATTCCAGTAAGTGATATATGGCTGTGTGCCTCTGAATAGAAGAGATATATTGATACTTGTGGCTAACATTTCTTCTGTATATAAGAAAGCTGCATTACTGAACAGGACAAATGGTTCTTTAGAATGTCATTGTCTAATTGAGTACAGAACAACTGATGTTAGAAAGAAAAGGTTACACTTGAAGATTAGGGTCCTATCTATGTAGCCATATTTAAGGTTTCAATCCCTGAACTCTAAGATGACTACTCAGAGGATGTACAATATCTTTTTTGCCCTTCCTTTTTCATTTTTAGATCATTCTTAAGCAGTGTCCAGTCAAATATTTACTTGTTCTCCACTACTGTATATGCACAGGAAATTCTATATTTTGTTTTATGTGGGTAGAAAAAAGCATCTGCACCCACTATTCTCTGATTCTGCTCATTGTAATACATTATACATGGAGGGAAGGTAATGTTACTCTTTTTGGTTTAACAGTGGGAGTGATTTAGAGCATTAAATGCTTTCTTTAGTAATAGGCTGTGAACATTTGTGAATACGACTAATAAGTAGGAATCTGAACTGAATCTGTCATGGCCTTTACTGAAATAACAGCTTTTCCTTGCTTATTGCTAGCCCACCTCTTAAGATGCACATCCAGAATGTTGATGTAAGAGTTGTCCTCTGAAGATGAGGCACTCTCAGAAGTTGTTCCTGCCCTGGGATACATAAGGGCTAGAGATTTTAGCCTGGCCATGGATCCTGCACACATTAGATCCTTTTCTGGAAGGCTGCTTTCTCTCTAATAACCCTCTGGCATGGATTGCTGCACAGGGTTATTACATCTCAGATGTGCATTTTTCCTTGTTGAACTTCAGTAGATGTGTCAAAGAAAGAGAGGAGATTCCTTAGAAGATGAGAAAAAAATTGCAAAAATTTGAGCTGAGGAAAGAAAGCAAAGAAGCGATAAAAGAAAGTATTTTGGAAGGCAAAAGTCATGGAAGATAATAAAAATATGGATAAAAAGGAAATGAAAAAACCAAACATGCATTTTTATTGCTGTTGCACTTTTATATTGAATTTTTATTCCAGGAACATATCAGATCTAGGCAACAAGGATAGAAAGCACTTTCCATGTTGTATGTCTAACCTCACACTTTTTCTTGCAACAGTGGGATAAAACAATGCAGAAATGTTTTTATGGTGCCATGGGATTCTGCAGCTTCTGCAAGTTCTCTGATGGACTCTGTCAAATGTAAAAGCATATTCATTAAGGTCATGCACTTTTCTGCTTCCAGCTCTGTGCAGCTGTGGCATTTTTCCATCTGTGTTTCTTGTTAAAGATCTGAATGACTCATCCTTGAATTTGCCTTTGAGGTAGACAGTTTTCCTATGGCAATGAAATCCAGCTGGTACACAAAAAATATTTGTGTGTCGGTGTCAAGGAAGGATCATTCTTCAAAAAGTTCAGCTCAGTCTAAAAGCTGGGATTTTAACATTCATTTTTCAGTCCTATTTTAATGCTTTGCAGGTTTTTTTTGTATAATAACATTTGAAGGGAGCAAACCAAATATTAAGCCCCCCATATATTATTAGTCAAACACTTCCTAGGGATTTTCAAATAGCATTAGGAAGAAGGATCTAAATCTTGCTGAACCTCAATTTTCTTCTCTGAAAATATTGGTATTTTCTACAGTTTAGTTGACTAATTGTATTTCAAAAACTGTCATATACTGCTTGCTATTAGGAAACATTTATATTTTAGTTGTTTTTTAAAGTTTAGGGTTTATATAAGCCTTCCTAAGTGTGTGTGGGTTATTAAGCTCTCTTGCTTGAAGTTTTTTTGGCTCACCAACTAACCAATTTCTTTGCAAAAGTATTAACTGAGCTGAGAGAATGTGCAATGTGATACTGACTGTTATGTGAATGCTGGAAGACTTAATCAAAATGGTAACTATAATATATATTATGCTACATTTAAACAGTCTGAGAAATTCATTGTGTTCACAACAGGAAAATCAGGGGTCTATATTAGAACACCACAGGGCATGCAGCCAACCACATTGACACTAGAACAGCAACATGGAACTGGAGGAGCCTTGGTCTCATCATTAATATTTTACAATTGAAAGAATGTTTTCCCCTGTACTCAGCACTGGTGAGGCTCCATCTCTAGTCCTGTGTTCAGTTTTGGGCCCCTCACTACAAGGAAAGCATTGAGGTGCTGGAGTCAGTCCAGAGAAGTGCAACGGAGCTGGTGAAGGATCTAAGGCACAAAGCTTATGAGGAGCTGCTGAGGGAGCTGGGGGTGCTTAGCCTGGAGAAAAGGAGGCTCAGGGGAGACCTCATCACTCTCTACAACTGCATGAAAGGAGGCAGAAGCAAGATGGGTGTCAGTCTCTTCTCCCAAGTAATGAGCGATAGGACAAGAGGAAATGGCCTCAAGGAGCACCAAGGGTGGTTTAGATTTGATATTAGGAAAAAGTCCTTTGGTGAAAGAGTGGTCAGAATTTGGAACAGGCTGCCCAGAAAATGATAGAGTCACCATTCCTAGAAGTGTTAAAAAAACATGTAGTTGTGGCACTTGGGTGGTAGTTTAGTGGTTTAGTACTGAACATTGTGCTCCTTTATCAGTTGCACTCGATGACCTTAGAGGTCTTTGCAACTCTAACCATTCTGTGCAAAGACAAAGCTAGTATAGAATTTCTTTGCATCTCTCCTAATAAAGAACTGCAAGACAGTGAACAGCACACTTCTGCACTCAGTATAGTTGTTTATCCAATTATGTTGTGAAGATGTTCAGACAGAATGAAAGATGAGTCAATGCTCAGAAAAGGTTAGGGCAAAATGCCTTTACACAAAACAACATAGCATTTATCACAAACACAGTAAAGAAAGATTCCTTTCTTTAGCAACTACAGTAGTCACAAATATCCAGAAGAAAACAACTACAAGATGATCAACATGATTGCATAGGAAAGCACACAGACGAATGTGAAACAGACCAAACATGCCATAAGAATATGTAGATGTATTTGAATATTGAGAGGAAACTCTACAAATCAATATCTTGCATTTTAGCATAATAGCAAAATCAATGCTTCAGCAGACAAACTCATTATCAATTTCAATTTCTAGGATATTTCTTCCAGTTAGTAAAAAAGTCATGCATATGTATATAAAGTGGCTTTAACAAAAAGATACTTGAAAAATGGGATTTAATACTACAAGTAATACTTAAAACACTGGTGACTATTTCTAATAATAAATCTAGTTGCATTAGCCACATGTCTATCATGGCCCTGTTGGGAGTTCCTGTAGTCTTTGATATGAATTTCTGCAGCTGCTGTCACCTACCAGTCAGCCCCAATGCTTCTGAACTGTAACAATTTCTAAGGAAATGCTGAAGATAATGCAACAAAAAATAATTACACAGGTAAGACTAAATCCATACTGTAGTCATCTGTTCAGTGATCTCATCCAGTGCATTTAGATCATAGAATCACAGAAATGTTCGGGTTGGAAGAGACCTTAAAGATCATCTAGTTCCAACCCCTCAGCAATGGGCAGAGATGCTATTCACTAGACAAGATTGCTTAGACCCCCATACAAACTGGCCTTGAATATTTCCAGGGATGGGGCATCCACAGCTTCTCTGGGCAAATGGCAATGGTGGCACACACTGAGTTACCAGAATAATGTAGGTCACTTTGTATGCTGTTTCTACAGAAAAAAGAGAATTTCATTCTGTAACTGTTATTCCTAAAAAGCTTTTGTTAAGTCTTTCAAATAACAAAATATGTCTAACCTAATTAAAATATGTAGTTTGCTATGCAAAGTGGAAATGAAAATGGGACTCACATTGAGACATGAATGTTAGCAAAATGTGTGTATTAGTAGAGCAATATTTTGAAGTGTGCACGTGCAGCAGATGGTATATGCTGATTTTATTTTGTTACCAGTGTGTTAAGTCCCAAATGTCTGACTGCAAGCATTGACCGTGAATGTTAGAACACACGTGTACCATTGCCAACAGCACAGACATAGACATGCTTCCCATGGTATTGTCTTATGGCTAGAAGGATGACTGACCTTAACCCTTAGCCCTCTTTCATTTAAAAATGTCCTTGCTAGTCAGAAAACTTGTACTTTCCAGGACACCTGTTATTAACAGAGTCATTGGTGTACCTAGAATTTTTCACAGATTTGGCAGATTGTACAAACAATTCTTTTTGTACAAACCACAAGCAGGAGCAATGCGAAACAACACAATTTTAATTCAAACTTAAATTGCTTTTGATGTTGGTTTATCTTTAATATTGACTTCTAATATATACTGATGGTACAAACTGTGAGTTAAAATGCACATTACACACTCAGTAAGCCGTGAAACTGTCCTTGTACCCAGGAGAAGGGAATCTGGTGTATACTGCAACTGTCTTGCAGGATACTTTCTTCCTTGCTTCTCAACAGCTTTCACAAAAGTCTGCAGTGGGGTAAACACACATCTTTTGATAAACCAAGGGAAGTTTCTACTCAATGCAGAACTATCCTCAAGATAGCACCTGCTTTGAACCAGTTTCCTAGGTAGCTCCTGAGGTTGTGGCCCACATGTGGTTTTGTTGATGAGACAAGGGCAACAGAATAGCTTACCATCTCTCTAAATCTGTGGGTTTTTCAGCAATACAGATATACGGCAAATCTTTTTTTTTTTTTTTTTTTTT
>VZRO01007203.1:527819-657400 GCA_013397915.1 Daphoenositta chrysoptera
TGAATGGCTGGGGTTTTTGTTTTGTTTTTTTGCTCCCCAGTTACACTTTGAATGCATGAGGGGACAGGGTCAGCTAAAAAAGTTGTAGTCACAACTTGGTCCTGCAGGATGAAACACAGCAGCTACAGTTCAGGAGGATATGCAGACAAAGCAGTTTTCTTCCACTTTGAGGCACATATATTACTGGCAGTAACAGGACAAAAGCAACCCACAAAACTGGAGTAAGGTTACTTTATGATATGGTAATGCACGCGTCCTTCTCAAAGATGATGCAAAATAGCATAATTGTACTTGGTTCAAGATATCATTTATATAAATTTTATTTTTTGACAAGTAGCCTATGTTTGAAAACATTTTAATATAACAAGTCTAAAAATATTGTTAGTATCACTCAATAGTAGTGAATAATAGTAGTAATAAACATAAGTCAGGATTTATGTGACGATGTTTTATTGCTGGGAGATTGTAATTCAGTGTATCAGGTTTAGAGCAATGGATAACCTTTATGACTTTATAGAACATGGATTTGAATTGCTCACATTAATCATGATTAAAACTAGAATGTGGTAAACCCTTTGAACTACCATCAAGTTCCTCAAAATCTGCCACCTTTATGAAGAGGTGGCTGAAAGGAACTAGGAAAATATACAAGTACATATATTTGCCAAATTCTGTGAGAGCTGTAATGTTTGCATAATGATTGCATTATGTAATAATGCAAGAGTGAGCTAGATATTACATTACTGCACAAAATATTGCATACATGTAGAAATTATTTAGTTTATCCTCACAAGAGTAATATAAGATAACATTGTTACTCTCCTTATTGTAAACTACTGGCTACACAAGGCAGTGTAACAAATTTTGATAGAGAATAGTTCCCTTGAAGAGAAAATATTGATTAGACCTGATCTTTTCTCACATTTTACCAAGGCTATGTGTCCTATACTTATTTAAAATCATAAGAGAATATTTAAAGAACATGAGATTTAAAATGAGATTGAGTGGATCTTAAATGGAACTGGCTAGACTCATCAAACTTTTTAATCTAAAATATTATTATATTTTTAAATGTGTTAAAACATTAGAGAGTTTTGTGTTCAGAGTGATTTTTAGTTGGAGGGAAATGAAAATTCCATTTCTGTAATGCTTTCATTAGAAGATCCATGTAAAAACTTGAAGGAAAATTTGTTTCCCAGAACCTATATTATTTTGATACATTAAAATGCCTGTTTCATTCCAATGATCATTTTGTTACCTTGATGCATTTTTCCTTTGCATGTTTTTTTGGAAAGAAAAGAACTGAGAGAGAGAGAAAGGGAGAGAGAGAGAGTATATTATTAATCTGCCATAGTACTGTGGGAAGAAACACTGTAGCCAGCTCAGGAAAATTTCACTTTTCTGAATTTTTATCAGATGTGAATTTGATGGAGTTAATGTCTTCAGCAGTTATAAAATGATACCAGCCCAGGGGCTTTCCTTCTGTGTTCCCATATTATAATATGAGGAATATTTATTTGTAAATTCACATGGGTGATAATGACCGCCTTGATCCAAGAGATAATGACTGAAACCAAGTAACGTGGAATTAAGTCCAGCTCTTTCCAAAGGAGAAATATTTTGAAACAGGAAGGACATACAGATGAAAATGTATGAGGTCTGTATGTTAGCAGAATGTCAAACAAATTAGGATCATTTAGTATCTCTTACTCAGGTCATAAGTACCTAAAATCCTTCCCCGATGAAGTAAATCTCATTTATTTAAATGAGTATTGCATCCTTCCTCTGTGCTTCTGTCTTGCAGACAAACACTGAAGACTGTATATGCCATACAGTATTGTGAGTAATATTTGATTTTTAAATTAACTATATCTAACTTTCCTCTTTAGCAGCAGAGAATTTCCAGATCAGTCTAAACTGCTTACTTTAGCCTTTTTACCTTAGAGGGGATCTGCTTTTGAAACAAGTTCTTGTAAGAACACATCAGTGAGTGCATCCCCATGGAGTCTGCATATTTCTTTTAAACGTTTGTCTCAGAATTGAGCAGCAATACAAAAAGATATTTTGACGACCTTGTAAAACAAGTGATAGTGCTTGTTACTTCAGTGAATGGAAAAAGAAAAGGTGGAATTGTTCACCACTGGAGTCAGGGGTGCCTGGATTACCACTTGAATGTGTTTTTCTCTCTCCGCCTTTAAACTATTTTATTGTTGCATATAACTTTTCAACACAAGTATTTTACAAAGAAGGTTAGAAAGTTAATATTCTTTTACTTGTTTTTATATCAGGAAACATGAATTGCAAAAAATAACTTGGCACCTAATAGTCATCAATTATTTAATGAAATCCTGACTCTTCAGAATCTAACCCTGGGCCTTATCCATCATGATACACTGAAACTGAAAATGAAGAAATACATGTATTGTTATTCTCTTGTTGTACATGATCCTGCACTCAAGTAATAAATGTAATTATATAATGATAAATTTCAAAACAGAAGAAGTACTCAAACTCCCTTAAGAGATGCTATAGTGAATGTATATAAGACTTGCACAATCAGTAACTAGCACCTCTGATAGATCTGTTGTCTGAGATGCTTTTTATGATCCATGTAAAAAGAATAGGAATTTTTTTCTGGATCTAGTGAATCTAAAGTGTTTATTTTAATTGGGAGATGAGAGAGAATGCTTTAATTAATGATTTTTAAAGTACATTTATTAAATATTAGCAATTATTTTAAAAATGCACAAAGCCAGCCATAGTAGTTTTAATTTCTTGACTTTTTACCGACATGATTGACATTTCTTCTGAGATGTTCATATAGTTGTCTAAATTCTTGTCAAAACATATTGGTGTCACGGATGTTGTTTTCCTTTTGACAAATTCATATTTAGCTAGCTAGATTTAGTTTTCCCTGACAGAAATTGTTACATGTTGATGGTGGCATTGCCAACTGTGACTTCAAGAACAAATATGGCATTCAAGAATTTTTTTCTAAATTCCAAATTTAATTCTACAGCCATATTGCATAAACCTAGCAATCTCTAAATAATGCTGATTAAAATAATGTGGTCATTTATTTAGGATGTAACTATTATGAAAGGAACATTATATCATAGTCTGTTATCAAAGAAATGTTATTTGCAAGCAGAGGAATAAAGGTACTTCATGTTTCTTTCAAGTTTGGCTATGACATTAGCTGGGAAATTGAAATGTTCTGAAATTCACTGGACTGTGTTGTGTGCATTTGTCTTCTCCTGTATGTATATGAGACCCTTGAAAATAATGGAAATCTTGTCTAAAGACCAATGTCCCGGCTATTTGCAAAGGAATAAAATAAGATCATCCCCATAGAATTGTGCAAATACCCCAGTGGCAGAAGAGGCCAGGATCTGTCTCCTTTATCATACTATTAAACTGAGACACTTCAGGGGTCACCTTGGTCTGAAGATAATTACTGATCTCTTCTCCGTGGGATCCAGTGAGACAACATGTGGGAACAGTTGAAAGCTGCACTGGGGGAGGTTTAGACTAGACATTAGGAAGTATTTCTTTATGGGGAGGGTGGTCAAACACTCTAAGAACCTTCCTAGAGAGGTGGTGTCCCAAGCCTCTCAGTATCTAAGAGGCATTTGGACAATGCTGTTCAAACATGTTTGAATTTCTGGTCAGTCCTGAAGTGGTCAGGAAGTTGGACTGGATGATCACTGTTCATCCTTTCCAACAGAAATATTCTATTCTGTGCTGTGCTATTTTATGCTATGCTATGACTACTGATCCTTAGGTGCCATTCAAACACCCCAAAGTCCTTTAGAGGGTGTCCAGCCTTTGATTAGATGCCTCCCCCTAAAATGCTCAGGCAGAGTTACTCACCTGATGAAGGGGCTATTGAAATGATTGGATAGAAACTTTTTGCTGATGGTTCCCATTGGCAATCCCCATAGAGATTGCTGAATTCTTTTTCATTTCCTTCTATTTTGAAAAATTAAAAAAAAATTTAAAAATCGGAAGTGTTCAAAGGCAGTGGCCCACTGATAGAGATAAACAGAATGACGCAGCAGAAAAGGACCTGGATGTGCCTGTTGGCAGATTGCTGAACATGAGCCAGCGGTGCCCAGGTGGCCAAGAAGGCCAATGGCATCCTGACTTGTATCAAAAATTGTGTGGCCAGCAGGACCAGGGCAGTGATTGTTCCCTTGTACTCAGCACTGGTGAGGCTGCACCTCAAGTTCTGTGTTCTGTGTGCTCCTCAGTTCATGAGGTGCTAGATTTTGTCCAGAGAAGGGCAACAGAGCTGAAGCGTCTAGAGAGTAAATTACATGAGGAATGGCTAAAAGAGCTGGGGTTGTTTAACCTGGAGAAGAGGAGACTCAAGTGAGACCCTATGGCTCTCTACAACTGCCTGAAAGGAGCCCGTACCAGGTGGGGATCAGCCTCTTCTCCCACACAACAAGTGACAGGACAAGAGGATATGACCTCAAGTTGCACCGGGGCAGGTTTGGGTTGGATATTCACAAGAATTTCTTCATGGAAGGGGTGGTTGAGCATTGGAATGAGCTGCCAAGGCGGCAGAGTCACCATCCCTGGAGGTGTCATTCCCAAGAAATGACCAGTTTTGGCATTTAGTGCTGTGGTCTAGTTGAAAAGGTGGTGTTTGGTTGAAGGTTGGACTCAACCATTTTGGAGGTTTTTTCCAACGCAAATGGTTCTATGATGGTATAAGGTTCTTTCTTATCTTGTGGTCCTGTGAAAACAGACTTCTCACACAATTATATGTTTAATTTTTGTATGTGAAATAAAATTTAAAAAGCCCCAAAACTTCACTTATCCTAGAAATGCATTATCTTAGCAATTATAGCATTGGCCTGAATTCAAATCCCCATTCTGCTGGATTCAATTCAGAAAAGGCAATCTATATCCTCTAGGAATCCCCGTCATTAAACAATTGAGTGTTTTAGCTTGAGCACCTGTTTTCTTTCTTGTTGGAACTCTTCCATTTTATATAAATAATTAACCAAGCATTGAAAGGCTGATGTGAACTTGCAGCTCTTATATCCTGGTTGAACCTCTAATCGCTGGCCTGGCTGCAGCCAACTCATGCTTATTTGCATTAGGTATTCTCTATTTGGAGAAAAATGTGCTTACAAAACACTTTTCACCTGAAACAGGGCAGTGAAGAAGAGGTCTATATTAAGAATCTAATCACCTAGGGTATCTAGAGCTTCCTACAGGATCAAAACCCTTTGCAAGATGCATGACAGCCCGAGGCCTTCCTCGTTAGCATGTAGAATCTGAATTACTTAAGGAACTATAACACCACCAGTGCTGGATAGCAACAAAGCATTGTTGGCTGTGGAGTGTAGTGTCAGGTATTGTTAAGGATCTAATTCAGATGATTTTATAAAAGGAATATCTGCCTTGATATTAGGCAGATATTTTTGGCGATGGAAGCCACTGGGTAGAAAACAGATAATTATTTCAAATTCAATTTATATAATTGACTGATGAAAAAGGAACCCTGCAAATTAGAATAGGATTATGAAATTTGAATTCCTGTATTGTTAACTAGAGTCATTACAGCAAATGAGTACATCCAAGATTCTAGAATTGGCTCAAAGGAGTAGTGTATATGCCTAGACCGTAAATTCAAACTTTCCAGGTTTTTTTCCACATTTGTTTCAAACACCCTGAGAAGCTTTTCTCTTAAAAAGCTCTGCCTTTCCTCCTTCACTGTTATGCATCTTACAGCATTGTCAGACATCAGACTGAAAACCATTGAGTAAATGAAAAAACAAAGATTTTATTTGCTCGATTTAGCTGTCATTGATTTGTTGGTACTGTCTTCAACATACAGCTTTTAGAAATATCTTATTTCCCTTTTACTTTTGTGACATTTCCAAGGTAATTTGAGATTCATGTTTGGCACCCATTTCATAGTCAACAGAAGTAAGTCAAATTATTTTGAAGGCCTGCATTTTAAAGAAATACCAGTAAAGAAAGAAACCAATACAATTTTTTAAATCTTGTCAGTCACCTAAAAGTAAATGCCGTAGAATGAATAAATGCTACAGAAAATTTCATGTTAGTATTGTATGGATATCTCCATCAAAGCATTTTATAGCAAAGTAGTTTGAATTTTGCATTTTCTGGTGATACTTCATAGGTCCATTAGTCTCAGTGTGACTCTACTCAGGAAGATATGAAGCACTACGGATTACTGAAAGTCCCTTGAATTAGTCCTTTTTCATCTGCCTGGTTTAGCTTGTACCTCTCTTCTCTTCACTCTTCTCTCTAGATTAATCTGCTTTGTGTATGTGATGGAAGTCTGTCAAAACAGGATTTTAACAACCAGGAACACCAAAATATCTTCCCTCTATACAGCTAAATCTTAAAATATCATTACAGAACTATTTGAGAAGTCTAGTGTCCCTAAAATCTAAATATATAGAGTGTGAGGAGGCTAGCAAAGAAGACATCTTCAGTAGGAAAGAGTAGCAAGTATTAAAGAGAAAATGAAAAAAGCTACAAGTTACAGAGAAAAAATTTTAAAAATACAAGTAAAGAGCAGCTTTAAACAGAAGTCGTATAAATATCCACATTAGTATGTCAAGAAATACTTAGCATACAAAAGCCTCTTCAACCTCTTTATGCTACCATTTTTAAAGGGCATCAGATGAGAAAAACTGTCACAGGACCTGAGGTTCACTACTGAATTTCACTTACTGTTACTTCTAAGAGCAGTTCCTGAACAGTTGTCTATGAAGCAACAGAATCCATATTTCAAATTGTATTTGTATAAAAAAGAAGATTGTATTACCTCCTGCAAAGGTCATCCGGGGCTGATTCTCATCTCAGGCCAGTCGAAGTCAAAATTTTTCTTAGCTGGAATTTATGGTTGTGCTGCTGTGAAGGGAAATCACGCCTCTTGTTTACATAACAAACTAGAATAGTGTGTTGGGGTTTTTTTCCTTTATGCCTAAATATGATTTTTTTTCCTTCATTTTCATTAGCTATGGTGAAGTATATTCAAGTTGAAGTATGTAGGCCTGTTGTACAAGTCAGCATGTACTCATTATTCTGAATATCTCACCAAGCACGTAATGTGTGTTTACTTCAAGCACACAGTGATTTTTCCACTGCTCTGTTTTGTTGGAATATCAAGTTATTTTATTTTAATTTTTTATGAATTCCTAGCTTTATATAAGGCTAATACGGAACTGTTTTCTTCTTCCAAAATTTTAAAGAAAAAGCAATTTTAAATATTTGTAACTATAGAACTTAAAACTAATGAGCAAATAACATAGTTTTAGTGTTGATGCATATTTGGTCTCAGTGGGGATCTTTATTTTTTAATGATTTAGTCCTGCAGTTATTAAAACATTAACTGTTTTCCCAATAGCCATTATAAGAACTGCTTTTGCTAAATAAATCTGTTGTGGTTCAGCCTGAAATGACAGGTTGGTACTGAAACTCTGTTCTATCTCTCTTGACTGCCTCTTCTTTTCTATTTAAGTTTATGCCATAGCTACTGCTTTTTGATCCTTTTCTTCTTTCATTCACCATATCTCAAAAACAGCCCACAAAAATCATGGGAGATGAGAGCTGGAAGAGACCCTGAGAGACCTCTTGTGAATCTTACTTTTTCTCTTCTCATCGTGTGGACTCTACAGAAAGGACACAGACATGGAGAACATCAATTAAAGCTTGTTTGACTTGTATATTCAGTAATGAAGAAAGTTCTGCATTCTTCCTTTTTGCTCTGTGAATTTCACTTTGAATACGTGCTGTAAGAAAAAACTGCTTTTTCTGACAAGGAATCAAAACATACAGCCAGATAAAGACAACTGTGCAGTGTTCACCCTGAGACAGATAAAAAATATGTCTGGCTGAACAAATTCCTAATAACCAATTAACACTACTTAAGAAATATTATGTGCTCTAAGATGGATTTGCCAAAGTGGTTTTCATTATGTATCAATTATCTGTAGACAAGAAAATTCCCTCTAGATTTGACTAGTACCTGATTTCAAGCCTATTCAGAGCTTATTCTCATCCATTGCTCATCACTCATTCTTCCCTATTGAGGCTTATGCCATTTTCTGAAATTTATTTTTTTTTAAATGCAATGGAGAATGGTTCCTTTAGAAGCATCAAATGAGGTGTTTCAAATTAGTGATGAACTATAATTTTATAACCAAGTATTGAGCTACTATTAATACATTCAGGCAAAAGATTGTGTGATGCTGATAGATTGTGGAATAGGAATAGGAATAGGAATAGGAATAGGAATAGGAATAGGAATAGGAATAGGAATAGGAATAGGAATAGGAATGTCTGAGTCTCTCCTCCCTTCCATCCTCCTTATCCATCTACACTGATCTGATATCTCCTAGATATCTGATCTAATATCTAGGGTCAGGACTAAACTCCTGGATAAGGAGAGACGAGGCAAGACAAGGAGAAAAGGACTGAAACTCCTTATTCCTCACAACATAAAGGACAGGGACTGGAAAGAAGCTCAAAAGATAGTCGAGTGGGGCACAAAATAAGCATGAGCACCATGACACACTGGTAATATCAGTACCAATAATTTTGGTAGCAGCTGATATTAGTCATATTATAGTCATTTATTGAAAATTGTGGTGCTGTTGAGGCCACGGATATACTGAGCCTCACTATTTCAAATCAATATGCATGAGCAAATAAACTAGAAAAAGGGTTTTAAAACTCACATGTCCCAGATTCTAAGATTAAAATTCAGGTTTGACAACAATACAACAGATATGAGGAAAGATTAGTACTTTGGAAGTCCTGTAGGCCTGGTATACATTGTAAAGCCAAAATACTACCCTATCAGTATGAATGGGGGTTCAGTTTGCAACACAGTTTATTCTTTGGTGGATTTTTCATCAACATTTAATTTGCTAAAATGTTTCATAGTAACCATAGTCTAAAGAACAATTTTTCCATGGACTAAGCTCTGAAATCCTGTTTCCTTTTGGGTAGTATTCCCACTGTTTTCATTGGAACTACTCAACAAATTATGATGCATCTGGTGCAAATGTGACAGAACAGAACTATATGAACGCCAAGAAAAAAAAAGTAATTCTGCATGATTAGTGCAAAAGAGTGGAAAATTATATCAGACTTTTAATGAGCCTTGACCTAGCCACCATAATCAAGTACTGGAGGTGGTCATGACATCCATCAGTTATGGCTCTCTTGCTATGAAGGAATATTTTCAAATCAGTCAAATACAATTATGTTTTATGGGTATATAAGTGCAGTAAAATGTCGTTCAAAGCTGGTATCTTTCTCATTACACTGTTATTCTGACTAATATCAGATGTGACTGCTGTGATTTGACCATTTCTGGTTAATAACTTTAACAAATTTTCAAATTTACATCTGAATATAACCACAGTATTTCTTCATCTTGTATGCTTGTGCTGTGATTCATTTGCCAAGGCTTTTCAAATATGAGGTAACCTTCATTTGCTAGAGTAGGTTTGCATTTCTTAAATTTATTTGAAGATTTAAATATACTAGTAAGTGTTTAAATAAAATATTAGAGTGTTAATCTATACTTGAGGAAGCATGCATTTGTGTTCATTGGACACTAATGTAGTAGCACTGAGCTGAACCCAAAAAATGTTTCCTTTTGGGCTATTTACTGCAGGATTTTTTATGTTAAAGAACCATTACTGAGTGTAATCACTTAAAAAAACCAACGTACTAAAGTCTGCTAAAAAGCTATAAGAGTAACACCTGTGTTGTTTGTAATGAGATTAGAAACTCTTCATGCTCAATAACTCTAAAAGAAGGGTGTTTGACTTGGAAGGGGCCACTGATGGGCTGCAGGTGCTGAAGAGCACTACGTAAGTTATAGGCTAGAGGAGAAAAGTCTGGTGGTCAGATCAGAGGCCAGAAGGAAGGCTGCAGAAAGATGATGACTTTAGGCAGGAGACACAGGATCAAACAACACAGAGGGTTTAAGGTGGACACTTGTTTGGAGAGAAAACCATCAACAAAAGCATGGTTTTTGAGGAAAATTTAGGGGTGGGGTCCTTGTGAGCAGAGCTGGACTGTTCCTAGGAGGTACCAGCTCTTACAACAGTTTGCAGCTCCATGCATGGGCTTTTAAAGAGACAAGATGTGCTTGGACTGCATTTTAGATATCCATGTGGCCTTCCTGTAATCATTCTCTGACATAGTAACTTCGCATAGTTACTTAATGCCTCTCAATGCAAAGATGTATATTACTGAATAATATATATATCTTATAATAACTTTTTACATTAAGGTGACGTAGCTTAAGCCATTATATTATTGCATAATTGTGATATGTCACAAATTGAAAGAAAGCTGTTCTGCTCTGCATGGGTATTGATAGTGGTGAGTGGATTCTTTCAAGATCTCTATGAGAAAGGTTTGGAAACAAACCAAATAGCTATCTTAATAGAACAAAATAAAAACAGAAATACAGATAGAGAGTAAATGTTCTATCCCAGATGCTAGGAACCTTGTTTCCATGCAGCATCAAACAGGTCCTGGATTGATTTTCCCTTGCCATTCTGCACAGGCACCAACCACAGAGGGGTTCCTGCCCCTTCCAATGCTGTGGTGCCTTTTATGTTTTGTGAAAATCCAGCCCATGTATCGTCTCCTGATAGACTGGGTACTCTCTCTGCTGTAACACCAGCTGGCATGGGACATGTCAGCAAGCTCCCTTACAGTGCCTGCTCATGCTTATCTATGAGCTCCTTACAGCCTCAGTACAAGGCCCAGCAGTGGCTTGTCCAAGATTACTAACTCCTCAAACACAGAGTCTTCCACAGAGCTCCCAGTAGAATAATCTATTGCACAAGGCCAAGCACCAAGAGTTCAAGCCTTTGCAAATGGATTTTTGTACGTATTTAAGCATTTTAATTCTTTCCTGCGAAGTTGCTTTCTGCAAAACTCAGCAGACAAGTTATCCCAAAGAACACAATTATAGGCCATACATATTGTATGGGTTTGTTGGTATTGAACGGACTTTTACTGACTTAGTGTAATCCAAGCTGCTTCACTAAAATTTGCCATGAAATATTTAATGCTTCTGTGGTGATGGCATTGCATTTGGTAGGAAATGAAGTACCACACAAATTAAGAAGTGAAGCTTTCTATCTTCAGCTGTTGATGCAACATAAAAGCAAAGTACTTCCTGCTCCATTTATATTTAAAGACATCAGTAAGATGTATCACAGTGTTCAGAAATTTCTATAATAGTTTGTTTCACATAAATGCTGTGAATACAACAGGTTAAGTATAAAACTACTGGGCATGTTTGAAAATAAGGAAGACTTAGAATCTTATCTTGGTGAATCAAAGTTTAAAGAAAAAAAAAAACCAATTTAAAATATTTTGCTTCCAAACATCCTGTTTCCCAAGTGCCTGATGACTTCAGTGAGTAACTGAATAGCCTTCTCTACTGCCAGTTGTTGACCTTTGAGTACATCTTCCCATTTCTAGGACTGCATATATTTAAGAAGTAACTGTCTCTTCATCTTGAAAGTGTGCAAGCTGGGGGTAGGCAAAGCTCATGTGGCCTGTGTTTATCAATGTCTCGGGTTTTTACAGTGATTATGCACAAAATCTTTCAATCAGCAATGATTCCTGCATTTGTTGATGTAAAGGTTAATTGTTCTCTGCAAATGAGTCTTCTTGGGTAACCTGTGGGGTAGTTCCCCTCCAGTCAGTAGAGGACGTGCACCTGCCCTATAGGGACTCCTCTGATCTTGCACCAAATGGCTCATCTATATTGATTTCACATTTGTCTCTCTTGGCTTCCCAAAGGAAAATAAAAGCCAAACACCTCTGAGAAGAAAGTTGGGTGTGACATTGTCCTTGTTCCTACATTCTGTTCTTGTGTGTGCCTCTTGGCATGAGAAATACTGAAAATGTTCCTATGTAGACAACAGTGGGAACTTTTAAATAGTGCTATGTGGTCATAAACAACTAAACACCACTTTAATAAAATTGCACTTCCACTTCTTTGTGTGGCAGGAATGATGCAGCTTTTTTCATGGGAACAAGTATTTGTGATTTTGTACTGATGAAGTCGTCTTGGTCTTCAAAGACCATCTCTTTATCTTTGAAGTTTTATTCAGAGGAATCAGTTAGACTGGGGTCTGATGGTTTCTTGGCTTTGGCTTCTTATTCCACTGTTGTAGTAGTGTATTCAGGTAGTTTGGATGCTTCTTCCTTTGAGTGTGTGGGGCCAGAAAGAGCATGTGTTCAGGCAAGATTTCCTGCTTCCTTGTTTAAAGTAAACTGTCTGGACACAATTCTTTGCCATGTGCTCTAGGATGACTGCCAAGTGCATCAGGAGGGAGGCTGGACTGCATGACCCACTGTGGTCCCTTCCAACCTGACCCATTTTGTGATTCTTGGGTTCTGTGATCCTGTGGGTCTGTGAAAGGGTTTCCTTAGAGTGCTTCACCTGATGTTCTCGTAATTGAAATCTAATTTGTAACCTTTTCTGAACATCTCAGCAGAATGTCAGAAAAGTAGCTAATAATATTGATAGTGTAGATATCTTGGAATTTACACAAGCAGAAAGAAAAAGATCTTCATCTTACCTTTGCAGGAAGGCAGAAAAATTAATAACATACTTCTATTCATTCATGGTTCTGTTGGAATCCTGATGACAGCACAACCTCTGGAAAGATAAGAAATAAATTAAGTACAGCTTAACAGGATAAAAATATTCCTCATGACCCTGACGTATCTTCTGATGAAATAAGGAAGCATGCTGGCACCCTATATATGGTAGTTTTTCACTTTATTACACTGCTCTTTTTGTTCCTTTTTCCTAAGCGTATATTAAGAGATAAATTCAGATGTTCGAGATTTGATGTGACCAAGACTTTAATAGCATGTGATTTTCTTTCTTTTTACTTCAGCTAACATGATGCCTTTCTGATGGACCTAAGGAGTTCTTAGGTGGTGCTCTTGCTTTTATGTGACATGTGATCAGTACATGTTCTGGGGAAATGTGGGGAGCTGTAGTGATGAAATATCATGAGAGTTTTGCAAGTGAGCAGGTATTGATGCCTAAGATAAGTTGCAGAAAGGGATTATGTTTCCAAATATTGGATGGGAAAGATGGGTATACGAGGGCATCCTTGCCTCTTTAATCTCAGATGGGCAGGAGAGGAAGGAAGAGGGAAGAGACAGTGGCATTATTAATTTAACAGCAAAATTATGGTTTTCGTAATTTAACTATTTTTTCATATAGCAGCCTGACCTTTGTTGACACCCTTAACAAGATAAATAAATCCAATATCACTGAAAAAATTTTCAGAGGCATAGGATCTCAAAAGAGAGACCAGTCTCTCTCAAAACAGAGACCCCCTCCCCATAGCATGAAGTACTTTATTCGAGTAGAAAACATCAGGGAAAGACTTTGTAAGATGAACAGCAGTGCATCATCTTTTATCTAATTTGGAGAATGATGCCAGAAACATACCCAGTAGTGGAGGGGGAGAGTGAGTAATCTACAAGGATTTGATGAAACCTATAATTGGCTTTGAATTTATTTGTTGTTTTCCTCTCCTAATCCCACTCTTCATCAATGCATGATTTTTTCATAGGACAACAGAGAAAGGGATGTGGGAAGGAGAGAAAATATACGGGGTACAAGGCTGACTCATTAATTTTTAAGTATCAGTTTGACCTTCTTGGCAACTGGTATTTTTTATTACAAAACAGGCAATTATCGCTACAGTTCAGCTAGGTTTTTTGTCTGTTTATTGTCAGATCTTTTGAGAAACACATTTAACACATTGAGAACATATAGTCTTAGATTGCTTTTCTGGATGTTGGCCAGTGAATGTATTTTTCAGCAGAACAGCTCTGACCACTTCTGCTTCACAAAGTGCTCTGTTATTTCTATAGAGATTTTCCTTTTCAGGGGCTGAAGGAAACCTCATATATCCAGAGGACAGCAAAATAGATGGTATTTGACTCAGTTGAAATAAAGGCATTTTTTGTCCTATGCGCAGTTAGAACCAGAAAGTCTATTCTTTTACTGGGTTGTTTAGTCAAACATTTTGTTTGACCCTTCTTCATTTTCATTCTTTCTCCTACTGTGTATTTTTAACTTCAGAAATTCCCTGAAGGACTCTGTTCTCTGTTAGCTGTAACATAATGCCATTGGTGAGACTGAAAAGATTATTTCCTATACAACATGATATATTGTTGGTTTTCAAATACATTTGTCACCACCACTTTTCAATGAACCTTTCATAAATCCAGCTGAGGGCAGGCAAGATCCATGTAGCTCTGAGAGAAAGGATAAACGTAATTTACAAAAGATTCATGAGTTGCTTTCTTGCACTCTCCCAGCTATTATGCCCAAGTATAGTGTACCTGATAGAATTACACTGGATATGAAATAATGTTTCTGCGGCAAATGAATTTGAGAAAGATCACCTCTAGTCTCAAAAGGAATAGAATCTCTTTCTCTTAATTTACCATAAAATATAAATTCATTTTAGCATATGAGTTTAAAATTACCAGTAATGACAGTTTAATTTCTTCAAAGACAACATTGTACTTCTGCCTTGCATGATCTGTACGAGTTTACATACATAGTAAAACATTCTCTGCATGCTCACAATACAGAGTGAATGCAAAGCAGATAAGATTTGAATAAAACTGGAACAACAGATATTGTTCCACTGATTTTAGTCATTTAAATCTGCAAGTTTTTGCATCTGTGTATTCAAGAGTTGCTTTCTTTTTTTCCCTCCCCATAGCATGCCTTGGCTCCCAGGCCACAGCAGAACAGCTCTACAGGGACAGCAGCAGCTGTATTCACTTCCATTAAGCATCCAGCTCGTGTTGCTCTCCTCATCCCTGCAAGGCAAAGCATGCCCATGTCCACACCCTCGTGAGTGGTAACCAGGTGCTTGAGAAAGAAGCATGTCTGTGCCCTTCCCTGTTGGGACCTATCCTGCCTGACAGTCTGTGCATTAAGAAATGTGTATAACAGACCAGCCAGGCAGGAAAGCTGCAGCATCCCTGGCAGTCAGGCAGGCTGGACTAATTTTCTTCTCTCTCTGTGTTATACCAAATAGAGTCAAGAGACAGTTTGCCGAAGTGTGATATTCCCATGTTTTGCCATTTAGCCTGCTGTGTTGCTCTAGTACTGAGGAAAAAGAAATTCCCACACTCGTTTGCTTGAAAATTCATGGTAAACTATATTTAAAATGGAGAAGTAAAAGTTTTTGTGTTGTAGTATATTTGCTAGCTATACTACTGGAAATCATTTAAAACCTTTCCATATGCAATTCAGAGTTGCTGCCTTGTATATAATCTTAACATGAATGTTCTAAAAATCAAGAATGTAAATGCAGTTTATGCCTAGGGCAAGTCGTCCCTTGCCTTGTCGATCCCCTGCCTCCCTAGGAAAGCTCAAACATACCATATTTTCTAAAGCTGTGGAAGAATTTAACTATCAGAAACCCATTTTTCCATCTTTATTTGGGTTGGCCAGGCTACTCAGAGCGAGAAAAAAAGCACACATATCTCTTCAAATCTTCTCACTGAGCCATGAATTCTTCAAAGCGAGGGGCTACCCCAATCCTACGTGATTTTTAACAGTAGAAATACCTAGTGGATAATAAATACATTGAACATTGTACTAGAAAATTGATCTCAAAACTATTTATAAGGTAAAAATGAATCAATCATCCTCTTCTTACTTTTGAGTTTATGTCACCAGTTACATGAGTCTGCCTATTGTTTCTTACCATTACACTTTCCTTGCAACGTGCATTTCAAGGAAATCAGATTTCAAGAAAGTAGATATTGAGGAATTATATTAAAACAAATCAATTTGGATGACAAGTGAAGTCTTGATGAGAACATATTTATGGATTTAAAACTGTATTATTTATGTGAAGGTTGGGCCAGGAGCAGTGTTCTATGAAATTGTGATCTCAGTATAACATAAAGCAAACAAGCCTTTTCAAGTGGATTAAGAGTACTCAAGTGGTCTGAGCAGAGAGCTATAACAAATATTGACTACCAAACCAAAGAGAGGAACATAGTGAGCTACATCAGACAGGTTCATCCCTCTCTATATTTATTTTATGTATCCCTGGCAATTGAAAATAATGAAAGAATGTGGCTTTATAAATAGGGAGACGAGAATATTAGCCTTGCTAAGTGGCTGCCAAAGAGCTCTCCTATAACTTTATATCCTAGAGTGGAAAAGATTTCTTTCCTTCTCTTCTGTCCCCTGAGGAACCCTCTGCCCTGCTTTCTTATTCCAGTGCTCAGCCCTGTGACTCAGTCTGTGCTTCTAGATAACTCCTTGACCCCACAAGGCTAGATAATACTCCTTATATATGCTGCACTGTTTCAGTCCTCCTAACATGAAATGATAGCTCCTAAGGGGATAAAGGGTGTTGTTATCAAGTTAAGTTTCTTTAACAAGCCAATGGTCCAATCCAATATAAAAATCAATTTTTCAGAGCTTCACAATGAAGAAGCATAATGCATTTTTATTGGATCTAGCCCTGAGCTATCTTGTCAAAAGTTAGCAAAATATTGTTCAAAACCTCTTATCAAATCAGGGGCTTCTAAGCTTTGCTTGTTTCCCCAAACACAGAGGAACCTAAAGCATCATAAATCTATGAAAGAATGAAAAAAGTGAGTTGTGCTAGGTGACAGAAATTGGTTATGCATTATCTAAGTTGGCAGCTTTCTGGAAGGGATAACTTAATAAGTTTGGGGTTGGTTATTTTTTGTTTTAAAGTTCGTTGAAAATTCAAGTTCACTGACAGAGATGGACACAAATGATACTGGAAACTAATAATATATAAATGACCTTGTGATTTTCACAAATGAGGACAGTTTCCCCAGTCAAGAGAGTTCTAGGTCTCTAATTACTATAGAGTGGCACTATTTTCCTTCTTTCTCTTTAGAATACTGCCCAAAAGAAACTTCTGAATTTTAGTAAATATTTATGCTGGAGGGAAGGGGTAAAATATTTTTTAATAATTTAGCTTGGAGATAGTTTAATCATATTTATTATAATACTCATCCCTCATTGTATAATTTTAACATCACCCTAATCAGGAAGGGAAAAAAAAGCTAATAAAGTTACACTACCAAAATTCCTTCTTCCATTGTTACTATATTGTAAATTAGTTATTGGATCATCATCTACGTTTTAGACATTCACCTCCCTTTTGTTATTTAGATAAAGTAACACTTAATTGCTATCCAAAGTATAGGGTTTTTTCCAGTGTATTCTGCCAATTTTTCTTATACCCATCCTTTTGCATTAAATATGCATTAAATGAACATCACTGAAATGCAGATTAAGACCAGTGCTGGAACTGTAGGACTCTTAAATGTCCTGAGTTTCATGTGTTTGCCTTTCTAACAGTAACTGTCTTACACCTATTTTGACTTTTCTTTTTCATCAGCTAATTGGTTGTTGAAATGGTGGCATAACTTACAATTGGGGAGTTTAATGGAACAACATTAGATGATTTTTCATGGAGAACAAAAAGATACTCTGGGCTGGATTAGATGAATACAAAGACATTCAATCAGAGAACTGGGCAAAACCCAGGTTCAAATTTATTTCAAACCATTTTGTTTTTCCTCAAGCCAGAGAGGCTTAAATCGTTACTCTGATCTTCTGTTGAACTCAAAGAGAAAGACCTGAGTTTACTAAGTAGTGTCTGAATCTGAGAATTATCAGAAGAAATTGCTGATTTAAATGCTACAGGTATCCAGAAGATATCACAGACTTTTCTTCCATAGTAAGATTTTAAGAATTAGCTTGGTTCAGACAAGGCTTTTACATGCACAGTTTTTGTCTTAACCAGCTGGGAAAACAGAATATATTTTTAGTGGATATTTTCTGCCAAGTTTGACTTAATAATTCAAGAATGGCTTCTCACTGAGGTATTTTCTATATTCCCTATTCATTAGGACACATTATCCTAAGGTTTTCTTCAATTAATAATTTTCAGCAATTGAGGCATAGCTGTAGCTATGAGGCACTCCACTGTCACTGCAACCATTTCAGAAAACCTAACATGCCATCCCGTAAACATGCTGGGTAATCAGAGCTGGAGAACCAAATCTGCATTATTTTAGTTGCAAATCTATTATGAATTTTACAATGGTGCTGATTTTAGCTGAATAATTTCTTTCAAAATTTCATATAAATATATCATAACTCTATTTCCTTTTTAGAGAAGCAAACATTACATTGTATTTCAGTCCACTTTTTTTTTTTTTCAGAGATGTATCTCAAGTTTCAGAAATTATATCTTTCTCCCTTTTAATTTTTAAAAAAACCCAACTATAGAATTTTAGGGTGAGGTCCCTCAACCTGTCATTCAAACATGAAATCTGATTACCTTCAGTGAGATTCCATATGTGATCTGAAAATCTTGGGCAAGCTTTGATCAAATGTTTGAGGTTTATTTCCCTTTAGAGACGTCTCTTTGTGGAGATGCAGAAAACACAAACCTTTAAGTGAAGGCTTTTCAGTCCTTCTTCTGTTAGAAAATGTATATCTTTGTCTTCTTTATTGACTAAAAATTACTAAATCTTTTCTTTGAAGTCACTAGTTCCACCTAAATCCTTCAAGAGCGTGTTAGGTATTTGAAATGATAATTAAAAAAAAATATTTCTGCACTTGCAGAAAGGTCAGCAATCTGGATTCTTCATATGGACTTCCTGAAAGAGTTTCAGATCTCCATACATTTCTGCTTTTAAAAATCAAGATTACTTGCTCAGCCTGTGAGGACCATTAGCTTTTCATGCTTATGTATTCTCCCATTTATGTGCAGTGTTTTTCCCACGTTCTGCAGTTTACTGATAAATGAACTTTTGTACTGTCACAGCAAGCTTATTAAAATAACCAGGAGTTCTTGTAAGCAATGCCAAAGTAAGATGCAAGTCACATACGTGCATGAAAATCATTAGAAAATAACTTCTGCAGTTTGGCCTGGGGACAGGTTTGTGCATCCAGATATCTTTGAAATTACTAACTGGTTAAAATGTGAAAAAAATGAGAAAAAAATGGTTTCAGGAAAAGATGACAACCTGCCTGGATTTCAGATACTCCTTACATCAACGTGCTGACAGTCATAAATACATATTAATTTGGCTCATTCTGGTCTGGGTCATTCACCCAAATGCCGTTCTTCAGCACGTGAGGAGGCATGAGGAAATGTTAGATGTTTTTAATTCCTCATCTTGAGTATGAACTTTTTTAGATTAACACCACTGCCTGGTTAGTCATCCAAAAGAGAAATTATGTTATGTGTATCAAACAATCTCAAAGCAGTGATTTCCCAGTTTCTCCAGAGCAGATAGCCCTAACATTTCTGATATGGCTTACCTTCTCAAAAATATAGACTATCCAGGAAAAGAGAATATTTTCTCACATACATGATTGTCTAGTAGAGGATCATAAAATCCTATTTTTAATTGGACAAACACTTGTCCCCTTAATACCATTCAGTAGTAAAACTTTAGGTGGTTCAATTACAAAAACCAAGTGTCTATGAACTATTGCTAGGCAAGGGTCAAGAGTTTGAAAGGAATGACCATTGGGGATTGGACCTAGATCATCTCTAAGGTCCCTTCCAACCCAAATCATTCTAAGATTCTGTTTTTCAGGGAGTTAAGTAATCTGTAACTTTACTCGTTAGTACTGCCTCTTAACAGGATATGGGAACTGTTAATCAACCATAAACCTCTTTCTCTTTCTATCCATACTGTTCCAGCTTAAATATGTGTATTTTCTAGAACTTGTGCTATTTGATTCATTTTGAGTGTTGTGTTGATACAATGAAGCTCAGTCAGAGCAAAGACAAGATGTGCTGGCTTTTCCCAGACTAGGATACAGAGGGTGGTTATTTCCCTGAGAAATCTGCAGCCCTAAAACTAATTTGTGATTTTCACAGGCATACTGCTGCCTTTAGATGCAATCTCTCACTATCAGAAAATTTCTTTGTAGGGTCAGCAATACTTTCTTCTATTCAGTCAAGAGTTGTTGACTGGGAAAAATAGGAAGAGATCTAGGCTAAGAAGGAGATAGAGAGGAAAAAAACTGGAGAGAAAGTATATGGAGAGAAAAAAAAATGTATAGTAGTTTTATTTTTACCTGCTTTTAGGGTTATTTGTTCACACTCTGCCAGCAGACTACATTAATTAAGAAACATAATTTCTTTAAACTTTGTGAATCTATATCTTTTAACTGTGAAAATAGGATCCAAATATTTTTAATAACCTACAACTGAGTAATTTGAAGTACAGTTTTGATTAGCTCTAGAAAGCCTAATATTGTCTTGTTCTTTAAAAGGCTCATGTTCTTTAAAAGGCTCAAAAATGGCAGGATCAATTAGTTTTGATTTCCATACCAATCAGTCCAGATGGTTCCCATTATTTGCTGAAGATGGCTGCAAATTGAATTTTTCAAACCCATAATTCACATTTTGTGAAAGGTACAGATAAAAGGTAAAAGATACAGAACTACTTTTTTGCAGTATAATCAGAGCTGAATCCCAGACTAAGCTCACCTTTCTCCAGACTTGGAAAAAGCTTTGGAAAGTACAACGTATTATTTCAGGGGAAGGGGAAAAACAGGCTATGTTACAGGGGAGGTGGCGAAATGTTTGCTTAGATAATGTCCTAAGAGGTTTACATGCTATCTTATTCAAAGATACTAGAAATTATGTTGGATTTTACAAAGTGTTTGTTACTTACTATTCTGGGCATAAGCCATTAATAGCACTCCAAACACATCTATAGCTGAACACAATCCACAGTCTGTTTTATATCACAGCAGAAAACTTAGAAAAAGCTGTTTGTAGACAATGTGAATTTAGGAGTCAGTGCAAGCTTTTTGTGAAGAGCCTGTCACAAACAACTATACTCATATAATTTATCTGAACAGCAGTTATTATTAATAATTTTTCCCACTTATAAATGAAAATTTAAGCAGTTCTGTCTCCTCAATGCTTAGAACATCTGAGTCCCATATATCTCTTCCTTATATCATGCAATGTATTTTGGGTCCATAAATAATGCAGATTTCAGCCTGCATATGATGCATAAGGTTGTAAGCATCAGTTTGATCCAGGACTACCGTTGCAATATTTATTGCACTTACTACTATTCCCCTTGAGTAATAAGAATTTCAAAAATATTTATACATCTATGCATGTACACATACTATATATAGATGCATATTACATCTTTACATATATTACCTTTGTATACATGTATATTTTATATAAATCTTTCATATATATGTATATACAGTATTTTTAAAGGTGAAATTTTATCCTTGTCTTAAAAAGCCAGTTGAAGGTACTATCTTTAGCTCTTTATGAGCCAACTGGAAGGTTTTTTTAATATCTGGAGAAATTGTGCAGTTTTTCCTGATTAGATAGTAAAAGCAATCAACTGTCTAAGAACATGACCTGTTAAATACTCCAAATTACTGTTAAATAGGAAGATGATACCTACATGGAGACAGGTATCAATCATTATTATCTGTATCTTTTTTAATTTGTTTTAGAAACCATTGAAGCATTAAATTTATCTTTTGCATAACTCAAGAGGGAGCTTGAAGGATTCTCAGCTATCCTTTAGTAGACCAAAGAAATGGGAATTTCAAAGCCAAGAAATGCAGTTAGAACAGGGCTTTGTAGTATTTGGCTTCTGAGTACAAGTTTATCCTTGAACGCCCATTAACTATCAGACATTTATTCCACTTTCACTAACATGCTTTCCCAGTTCCATGAATTTTCTTTAAGATTTTAACCTGATTGCCAACAAAACAAGAGTTGTGTGATTACATTGTCAGCCTCTTTCTTGTCAGCCCCTTTGATAACATTTGAATTCACTGACTAATTGCAATCCAATTTTGACAGGTGGAAAAACTTCCAAAAATAATTAAGTTCTTAAAAGCTTTGTAGAAACAAGCAGCTGAGGAGAGGAGGGAAAAGCTGTGAGCACCTGGATGAAGGGAATGGCAACTGTGAGCATGTAGCTAATGAGGCAGTGGCAAACACAAAGCAGTGAGAGATATAAGTGTCTCCACTGCTGGAAAAGCTTCAGCAGGATCGTGTACCTTCTTATGCACCAGAATAATTGCAACCCTGCAAGTAGGAAATGAAGGTTCTTGTGCTTTTAGTGTTTCTGAAAGGAGGCTGAGCCATCTAGCTCTTATTATTAGAAGCATTTTGGAACCTGATGGTGTCCTGATAGTTATTTTTATATTTTTTTTTCCTGAAAAATCAACACCTACTTCTTATTATGCTCTGAGAAGTTTTACATTTGGAAGCTCCTGCTTAGAGAAGCTGTGAAATAAATGAGATTAAGTAGAACAACTAATTGAGTTCTTCAGAGTCTGTCAGACCCGAGGCCTAATAAGCACCTTGCAATGTCAGAAGGGGTAATTGGCCTGCAGCTGCTGAAGAGGCAGCTGAGTTTTAGGGGGAAGAAAAAAAATGAGAAGAAAAATATTATTCATAATAATAATAACAAAAAAATCCAGATATCTTGAGCATGAACTACTGGGTCAATATCATGCCATCAGGCACCCATGCTTGGGGAATAACTGATGACAGAGAGCTTCTTAGCAAAATAAAAATAAACACTTACATGGAAAGGGTAAGTAATATGAAAAATTTGCAGCTGTGTGTAGGACAGATAGAATTTACCTTGTTTTGCAAAAACTTTACTTGTCTCTAACCATTTTATGATAATCAAGGTAGCGATGAGCTACATGCCTGTTCTAATTTAATTCTTTTCAATTAGGGTCATCATTATAATAGTGACTCAATAGTGAAGCACAGTTAACCAGAAAAATACCAGGGAACTGTGGAACAAAAAACATTAAAAATTCCTGTTTCTTATGATAACTGTGCTGTAGCTGACACCTGCAGAGCTTCATGGCTCAGAGGTGACCAGGAGTAGAGCAGTCTGCAACTATCAATGGCCATCAATTTATGCATTACAGTGGGAGAAGTTGTTCCAGCTCCCACCTGAACCTGCCTTAAAGGACTTTCATTCTCCGAGGCAACCTCTTTCTCGCACTTTTGGTGGATTTCTTTGATGGATATCATTTAAAGTACAAAGGTAAAAGGTGTCCTATCCTGTAACTTTTACAGTGCCCTTATATTTTGTTATTTAGTTCCTAAACCTTGTTTCCCTTGTTTTTTGTTTGTTTTTGTTTGTTTTTTTTTGCCTTAGAAAACAGCATTTTACTTGAAAGCTAATGGATACTCTGGATAATGAGTGTTCTTCATATTTTACTTATGCAAACCACAGCCAGGAGAATGCCTGCAATAAATCAACTCCTTTTGCAGCAGACATGAACAGGATTTGCATGCCAGCACATTTCTGGTTTAAAATCAGTCAAGCTGTGCCCTAGAGGAGCAGAGGTTTCTCTGTATGGACTGCAGCCTTCCTTACATCAGAGCAGATGTTCCCGAGTGCAGGCACGCTCCTGCAGCAGCTGAGGCACAATCACAGCTTGTGGACCACTTCTTCAAAAAAAGTCTTTGGAGAACCACTGCAATTATAGTCCATATACTGGAGGGCCTCCCTGTAGGAGATGTTTCTTGGCTTTGACTTGATTTAAAGAGAGGTGAGTCAATATGTTTAGATACACACTTATGGCACAGTGAATTACATACCACCTCCCTCCAGTAAATTTATATTCTGGTCATGGGCTAGTGCAGATGACACATTATCTCCTGGGTTTTATTATAAGATTCCCTCTTACAACTTCATAGTTAGCTGTAGGAGAGAGGTCTGGGCTGAGGACTACTGTAGAGGGCAGCAGGTGAAGCTTCCCCAGTGAATTATAGAAGGGACATCATTAATCTGTCTTTATTGCTGATGTGCCTCATTGTCTCTTCTACATAATTTTGAGGTGTGAGAAGCAGTCCTGTGGTTCATGCATTGAGGTATCCTGTCCCCACTACCTGTCTCTGTGTATCCTTCTTCCTATATGCTCTTTGCATATCAACCTTACCAGCATTCCATATCTCATTATTCAAAAGAGCTAATGGTCATATGTCTGTATACAACCAAATTTATTCCAACACAGTTGAGATTTTATCTTCTCTATGCAGAGCTCATGTCTTAGAATATGGAGAAGAGATTTGATACAAATTTTAAATTGGTCTTAAAAGTACAATAAATGCTACATGTATAACTTATCATAAATATTTTACAGCTCAGCCCTATGAGTTCACAGTATTCTGATTACAGCTCTTACTTTATTCACTTTCTGTATGAGGCACTTCTATACATGATCCCTCTTAATTGTGAGTTCACAGATGAATGGAATTCATTTTATCCTCACATATTGCAGTTTTAACATAAATATTTTTTCCCATTTGTGCAACATGTCCTTGAATACTGCTGAGGAAGAGAATATTTGAAAATGTGACTTTCACCTCTACTTTATCAGGATTTATAAGCAAATATTAACATGGATATTAGTGCATGATCTGCAGTAAGTTCATTTTCATAACCCACAATATTAGAAAGTTTAGGTGAATGAAACCTGTAATAATTACAACATATTACACAGTTTTGTATTGTAAAAATTACCTTTAATATGTTATAAAAGTGCTTCATGATATTTTTGACCTGATCACTTTCAAAGAAATGCAAATCTTTGACTCTGTATAGACAATTGTATGGATCTGATTCATTAGAACAGAAAATTAAAAAAGAAGAAAATATTGCTGCCTTCTAAATCCTGGAGTCATGGAATAGTATGGGTTGGAACTTTTAAAGGTCATGTAGCCCAACCCTCCCACAATAAGCAGGGACATCTCCAACTAGATTGGGTTGCTCAGAGTCCTGTCCAACCTGACCATGAATCTTTCCAGGTATCAGGAATCTACCACATCTCTGGGCAACCTGCTCCAGGGTCCACACTCATTGTAAAAAAAATTCCTTCTTACATCTAATATAAATCTACCCTTTTTAAAATTTAAAATCATTACTCAATGTCCTACCCCAACAGGGCCTGTTATAAAGTCTGTCCACCTCTTTGTTATAAGCTCCATTCAGTACTGAAAGACCAATAGATGAACTTAAAATAACGTGCACATGAAACGAAGGGTACAATCAGACTTCTAAATTGTATTATGCATTTTATAGTCTTTTACAAGCTATTCCACAGCATTTTAGCATGAATAGGTGTTAAACAAATGTTTAACTGCCTCACCAAAGCAACAATAGGATTATGCTAAATTGTGACCGTAATTCACTATGAATTTTTTGCAAAGAGGAATTATTCAGCCCAGCAAACCGAACGTGCCAACTGATTTATCAGCTACACATCTGTGTGGCCAAGGCAATAAATGCAATATAAAATGAAGGTCTAATAGAAAAATATGGTCAGTTTTTCAGTCTGCAGATATTACAATTTTTTTCCCCAATAAACAAAAAGAAAGAAAAGAGGTTTATATTCTGATGAACTGTTTCATAATTCTATTTTCAAATACAAGAGTTATCACAATGTATGAATGGTATTACAATGGATAGGTACCTGGTTGACTTACTCATGAATTTTTGGATCAAAATTGATAAATGTGTGTTATTCTGTAAGTGGGAAGGGGTCAAGCACAATATGCTCTGCTTAAAAGAGTAGGTGAAACCCTTGCCTCTCCCTGCAGGCTGCAAATAAAACTGAGATAAGCTGTGGTACTTGAACAGCTCACAGATTCAAAGGTCAGAAAATTGGGAGCACTCTCTGCAAACTTCAGAATTTGTGTTCTCCACTGTCAGACCGAGTTTGACCTTTAAAGGACTGAAAAAGCCCTGTCTCTCAAAAATAGTAAGACTCCTCATGCCCAAACACCTTCAATCATTACTAGAGTTAATGGAGCAAATATTTGCTCATGGATGTAATCTACCGCTGATTTAGGATTGCTTCTGGTATATACTCTCAGGTGAAAGTTAATCATATTATAGTAGACACATATGGGTAGAATGAGAGTGAGCAGGTTTTAAAAGGTGCATGTGAGTGCTGGAAAGTCAGAGAAGGAGAAATGCAAACTTGCTGCAAAGATGCTTGATATGCACCTTCATTGGATTTACCTCCTACATGGTTTTTCCCATGACGAAAGAAATTGATATTTTGACCAGAACTTTTTCAAAGACTGTATTTACATTGCTTGTAATCCATATATTCATATTAAAAAATGCAATCTCTTTAGTTGTCTATATAAATTTTATGGAGAACTTAACCCTGTATTATATACAACCCAATAAAAAGGTTTTGGCCACCCAAAATGTTGTAGGTATCAACTCAGTTGGAGGTTAGTATGCTGCCGCTTTGAATTCTTTGCTATCAGAACTTATGCATTTCAACCCTGTCAGAGACAATGCCTGTCAGAAGCACTCCTTTCTCTTTGGAATTTTCAGTTGCCTGGTCTCTTTGGATTGCTCTTTAAATAGGGTCGATGCCATGCTTAGTGCAGGCTGGGAAAGGGTGGCTTGCTGCCTAATTGCTGACTCCCATCACAATTTTGGATTAAGTTCATTAGGTATGTATGGGAAAAAACACAAGCTCCATTACTGCTGTTTATCCTCCTTGTAGAACTTCTATGTAGTAATTCTATAAGAAGGACAAACTTCACTTACAGCTAAAACAAGAGGACTTGTGTACATAATAAGGTGTACCAAAGAACTTAATTTGATCAATACAAACACCAGAAGAGAAAATCATCTTCTCTGACTTCATTGTTCAGTGTGAAAGGGTAAGATAATGCTAAGATAACATTATCACTAGCTGGTCTCCTTTAAAGAATCACCTTGCTTGTTGGAATTCTCATCAGATAAAGGCCAGTTTATTTGGTGAAGAATGTTGCTTTTGAATTAAGGAGCAATATTACATTATCTGCATTCAAACAGCAGAGCAATTGTCTTTCACATTAGCATAACCTTTTTTAATACAGAAAACTATAATAGTTCATTACTATACTAGAGAAGCTTAAGGAGTTATGACTCCCATTGTGTTTCATGCAGTAAGCAATTAGGAATGGCTAATTTTTTTTCAGAAGTTAATTTAGGTTCTTGATTCTTTTATTGGTGCTCTGCAATTAGAATATAGCTTTCTTCAAAAATAGGATTTCATTTTTGTTTGTGGTCTCCAATCCTCTGAGCAGTGATAGCCTTTCTTTTTTCTAGACAAAATCATGACTATCCAATTAATTTTTCCCTATTTCTGTGAAAGGCTGAGAATTTGTAAAATGCATTTCTCTCACTGAAAACAGTTACTTTGTAAAAATGGTTTCCAGTGGGGATTCAGGTAGCTGATAAAACAAAATTGATTAGTAAATCAAAGGAAAATATTACTTGAAGTGAAAAGGATGCAATTTTCTTCCTATGTAACACAGAAGTCACTGAAAAGGGGCACTTGCATCTTCATGCAACATTTTGAATATCAGACTAGTACTGTGACAGTTTCTTTAGGGTAAAAGTGAAATGATTGAAGGCCTGAAGTGAAGTATGTAAGCCTTAGTCTGGGGAAGGACAAAGGGGCTGAAAAGTCCACATTATATGGTTACATACTGTCACAGTAACCATTCTGACTGGAAAGCAATGTAGTCTAACAAATTAGGTCTGAGGCATGGAATAAGAAAACCTGTTTTCTATTCTTGGCACTGCTGATGACTAAAGGAGTGACCCTAGAGAGTCATTTCAAGTCACTGTTTCTCTCTTTTCAAGACTGGGTTTGAAACATTTCTAGGGAGGGATTGCCTTTTTTTTTTAGGACCTGTATAGTGACAAAGATCTGGGTCTTCTAAAACTGTGATAACATGAATATTCTTAGAGAAATGCTTTGCTGAAACTTGAGGTGACCTGAACCAGATATTTCTGGAGCATCAAAAACAGTATGAAGAAATATCTTTCTTTGTTTCATTGTGTGTTCTTATAAGATGTTATTCTTGACTTCATGTAGAGGAGCAGAAATTCAGTCTTTAAAATACCACTGTAAAGGCTGCCTTCCAGTATTTCTCTGCAATTTTGCACTCCAGAGTATTTCAATCATCCAGACTTTTAAGTCTTTAATTACACATTGTCATTGAAGTAAACTTTTGAACCTAAGAGAGATGTTTTAAAAAAATGTAAGTAACTTTAATGTGCAATATTCCTGTGCTGAATTCACAGCATTTTCATGATTTTTCAGATTATTAAACACTGACTTCAAAAACTGTTTCTTCAAAGACTTGTCTGTCTTCAGAAATAATGAGAGGCATTTCTGACTTTAGAAACTTTCCCTCTCCAACTATAAGCACACAAAAAATTTAACTTTAAACAGTGTAAGGGTTTGGCTGCCTGAAGTTTGCAAGAGATGTAACCATGACAGGAAAAAAAAGTGATGCTTATCTCATTTGATAACATTTCTACTGCTCTGTAACTAGCTGGCACAGTCTCTTGTAGTTAAATCCCCAAACAGAGGACAGGGAGGAAAAACAAGCCTTTAATCATCTTGAAGTTAAGGTTAGTCATACATAGCAGTGAATTCAGGGCAAGAGAACTACCATTACTAAAACCATTTGTTGTTAAAGGTAAAAAATTAATTTTATTTGAAACTCATATACTTGCATCTTGCCAATTTTGGGGGGAAAAAACCAAAAGTTGCCACATTTATTGTTTTCTAGATTTTAACAGTTACACAAGGCTATAAAATCTCACCAGCAATATGTTAGAGCTCTTCTCAATCCTTACAAAATTCAGGGGACTTACTAAGCTTTTTCCTGAAACCTTATGTTATTGCTCAGGAATCTGATTGTCCACAATGCTTACACAACCTTTGTAAGGCTCTTTGGGAACTTCTTAAGCATCCACCTCTCTCCTGCTATCTATTAGAGGAGATAGCTCATGATCTCACACCCCTGCTGGAGCAAGAGTTCTGTCAACGCATCTTTTCTTCATCCTTAAAAGTCTTCCTAATTTTACTATATTCCATCTCTATCTATGGTAATTTGTTGGGGATGTTCAGGTATTATGTCATTAAACTCACTGTTGTTAAGTAGTTGAGCAATACCTCCTCTTCGTACATCTCAAAATGATCATTTGAGAAACAAAAATAAAAGGACTCTACTAAAGTGCTTTACCATCTATCAAATTTTAAGACAATGGTGGTAATGATGCCAGGATTACCTAAATATATGACAATGTGACAATATTTTCCCAGAAATTTTTCCAAATGTCTTTTCAAATGTTTTCTTCATTTGTAATCAATGGTGATAGATGCAATCAATGGGGAGGTATGCAGGAGAGTCAATGAAATTTAAAGTGTGATTAATCCTATCAGATATTTAATTTTCTTCATGGGAAGATAAACTGTTATTCTAGACTCCTAAATTTGCATCAATTTTAGTAGGAATCCAAGAGATCCAATGAAGTCCAGGCTTCATTGGTTCTAAATGGAATCCATATTTGTATTATCCCCATCTTAGCCTGCTATGCTAGAAGTCTACTGAGAGGTGTTCAATTTTGGGACCACCCACTGTTTCCTCAGTAGCAGTCTGGGATGTCCACATAAATCAAGATCTCTCTAAATAAGATATTTCCAGAAGAACTGGTTGTGCTGGTTGTGGCTGGGATAGAGTTAACTTCCTTCACAGTGGCTGGTGTTGGGCTGGGTTTTGGATTTGTGCTGAACACAGGGTTGGTAATACTGAGAAGTTTTTGTTATTGCGGTCCTTGCACAGAGCTGAGGCCTTCTCTGCTTTTCACAGTGCTATTCTGCTGAGGAATTTGGGGATATGTGGGATGTTGGGAGGAGACACAGCCAGGACAGGTGTCCCCAACCGACCAAAGGGATGTCCCAGACCGTGTGACATCATACTCAGTATTTAAAGTGGGGGGAAAAGGAGGAAGGAGGAGTGTTCGGATTGATGGTGCTTGTCTTCCCAAGCCACCATCACGTGTTGGAGCCCTGCTCTCCTGGAGATGGCTGAACACCTGCCTGCCCATAGGGAGCAGTGAATCAATTCCTTGTTTTGCTTTGCTTGCGTGCACAGCTTTTGTTTTCCCTATTAAACTGAGTTTATCTCAACCCACGTTTTCCAGCTTTTACTTTTCCAATTCTTTCCCTGATCCTGCTGGTGGGGAAATGAACAAGTGGCTGCATGGGGCTTGGTTGCTGGGCAGGGTTAAACCACAGCATAATATGTATCTATTATCCAGTAGAGTGAATTAAACTTGTATTTTCCACCAGTAAACTTAAGAAGCATCTTATACTTTGAATTTACCCTTGAGAAAAGGTATCAAGGTTTTTGTGTCTTAATGATATTTCAAATAACAAGGCGGTAGAGAAGATACTTTTGATTCATAGTCATTTTAAGGGTATTATCAAAAGTATTAATTTAACAGCTTTTATTCAAGTATTTAATCTTCACCACATGCACTGAAGCTTGGATCTATGAATGCTTTAAATTAAATGTTCTTCCACACTGTCATGTTTTGCTTCAGATTAAAAATAAATCTTTTTCATCTATAGTAAACATCTCTATATTTAGAATGCCATGATCTCAGAATCACTTTTAAACTGCAGTCAAATCAAGTACAAAAGTCCTAATACAAATCATGCTTTACTTTGTTTCTTATAACAAAAAAGTACAAAGACATCCATTCTTATCTTTTCTTTCTCCCTCTCACATAATCAGCTATATATAAGACTGACTAGATTCTGTGCTCTTTAGCTCATTTCTGTCAGTACTTAACAGTTTCTCCTTTTGGAGAAGAACAGCTATAGAGAGTAAGCAAATTTAGTAGTTCAGTCCTTCAAACAAAATTAATCAGATTTCTTCATACAGAGGTACAGAGTATATGACATTGCATGTTTTCCCATCTGGTGACTTATAAAGAAAAGTCTTTGTGCTTCATAAGCAAGAATTGATTAACACATTTATCTTGATTTACAAACGCATGCAGGTTACAGAGATCTGAAACAAAAGCAAAGTTAAGCAATTGGCATTTGATAGTTTCTAAAATATTCTTAAATTTCTTGCTTACTTGCAATGTTTTCCCAGGTTTTTATTCTCTGATTTTGTGACTGCATTTCAGTTTCATGAACCTTCAGATACAGTTTTGACAGACATACCAGTACTCTAGCAATACAGTTGTCTGACATACAATTTTTCAAAATACTTTTTTTTCTAACTCAATAGTCTTTTATTCCCTTGAAAAAATCTGTCCTGAGTAAATAAATGGCATGTTATTAGAAAGAAGAAGATGTTGTGTTTTGTTTTAGAGTTTGGTGTTTGTTTAGTGCTTGTCATACAGTGCCCAAGACATTCCTTTTTGTTTATGTTCTGCTTATATTTCCACAGGAAGGCTTTTGACAGAACCATTTATAATCATAGGAGAAGAACTAAACAAAACAGACACACCTCTGCAGATCTGTGAACAACTCCTGTGTTTCTTTAGTTCACCCACCACCATCCTAGAGAGATTGAAACAGAGGACAAGTTCTTTCCAAGACAAATGTGTACTTTTTGCAAATGAGACTTTCACTGTGAGCTCTGTATCATCAGCAATTGAGATCTACATGGGACAGGGAAATACAGAATTTTTTTCCAAATGTAATTTAATATCTTTAGCCATGCCTCTCAAAAGCTCTGCAGGTAAGTGGACTCATAAAGAACTCATGGAGCTGAAAAGTATCAGCTGCCTGGAGTCTTCGTATCCTTGCAGAGTGCAGATCTATCGAGAGGCTGAGAGAAACAGCAATTATGTATATACAGCTAGATAATTTAGTGTACCTAATTCCAGAAAAGCCCTGTGTCTCCTTTGTTTTCGGAGTGTATGCCTACCTGCTAGGTCCACTCTGACTCTGCAGAGATGGTTTCCATATTTTCTCTTGATTCTTCTGACATCTACACTGTAGATTTCTTTTTATTTCTGAATTGCACCCATACCATCCTAGAAATTTCTCAAAAACTGTTCCTTTAATGCTTCTTTTTTTCTTGCTGAAAATTGGTTTAATTTCTTAAACATAATGTTAGGAACTCCACAACAGAAAATTATTTTAACTCTGATTCCTTCTTTTTCTAATTTTGATTCTTTCCTTGCTACCTCATGTAATTCACTAAGTTTTGATTAGATATTGCTCTTTCTATGTTTCCTGTCAATCTTGGCCCTTTACTAGTATTAGTCCTTCAAAAGTATCTTACAATTCAAGCAGAACCATGGGTTCTTTGAATTAGCATGACATATACAGCTTTTAGTCACTGAAATGACACTGGAGATAGGCTGGATACGAGCACAGGTAACTTACATGCAGTTATGGCCAAAAACCTAGAAACAGCTCACAAATATCCTGAATCCATGTTCCTCTTTAATTTGTATATCGAATCCAAGAAACAAGCAAACAGGAAAAACTGTCATCAAAAGCTCCATACTGCTGTCAGTGATTCAGAAAGGAGAATTTATTTTTAAAATTAAGCAAGTTTCACACTGTATAAGGTTTCTCCAGTCTCTCATGGATCAACAAACTTATTTTTCCTCTCACTTATTCTCTGTCTGATGAAGTAAAGTAATTAAATTTGTCTAAAAGAGTGTTTTCTTCATTTTTGGAATTATTTATTTATAAATTGAAGCTACTTTACACAGTCTGATATTCATCACTGAGAACTTGTTCATAGTTGGTTACTCAGGCGATAAGTATGACCTATTACTCCATCACAATTATCTTTATATAATTTATTTTATTTTGGAATATTTTTAGAAGTTGAGATTCATTTTGCCTTCTTTTCTGTCTTGCTTCCAAGAGATTGTTGTGTTGTCCCAAAAGTACAAGAATTAGTAGAGACAGTTAAACTTGGCCAAATATTTTCTGGGACAATATTATCACTCCTTCTTGAACACGAGAAGTCTCCCAGTCATGGCAGAACTCCAGCCCTGCTCTTCCACCTGGGGCCAAGGGACTAAGGGAAGATGAGAGGGCCCTCTGCTGTGATGGGTACTAAATTAATTCTGCCCCCAAGTGCTTTGGAGAACTTTTGAGGTTTACTAGCTAAAGACTCGTGTATTATTTATACTGCTTTAAGTGTATCCAACCATATCTGATTTGTTCGACTTTGTGGTTATATGGCAGAGGGTTCAGCAACAGCTGTGAGGTCCTTGTGACTGCTGGTGGGGTGGGAAGAAGTCTGAGAAGAGCATCTGGGTCCTTCTGCCCTGCTTAGCTCTGCCCCACAAGGACCACAGCGAGCTGGGAAGGGGAATGCTCCAAGTCACCCAGACCTGCAGTCAGGGCAAGGCCGTGTGACACACAGAGCTCTGAGGTACAAAGGAATGATCTGGGCAATTAACTATAAATAGAAGCTGTAAAAAATATATCAGGGATTTCCCTAAATCAATTTGTCCTGAAGTTGCTTTTCAGAAATTGCTTGCAAGAGGTTTTTATTTACAAACAATATGTGCTTGTGTGTATGAACCTGATATCTGAAACCATATACCAATTTGCTTCTTGCTCCTTGCTAAATTAATAATACCATTTGTGGCTTTTTATTAACAACAACAGTGTGTTCTGATCCAAGATATTGTCCCTTAGATAAAGTTAGAAACTTGTGCTAAAATGAGTAAGATAACATTCTGTGGGCTCAATAAAACCTTATATTCCATCCAACTAGAACATTTATTAAATTGGTAATTCTATTTTGCTAGTTTGCAGTGAGAAAAAATTAATTAACAAGCGGCCTGGCAAGCAAATAACATTAGTTTCCCATTCAGGAATTCCAAAACTATATCCAATGATGCATCCTCTTTTCTCTAGCCTAACCCCAAAGATGGAGAAAGACTCAACTTTATTTTCTCCATGGCTATCTATACCCACTCTTTTCTGGTAATTTCTTTTTTATCCAATTAATTCAATTATTTATTTCAAGTTACATGGCTGACATTTTCTGACTGATGGATGTGCTGATCTTGGGCTACATCAAACCCTCTCTGGGCTTTAACACCTCCCTCTTGCTTGGCTAGATTGAACTAAACATAGGTGTGTTGCTTTCAATACTTACAGGAGTTTCTTACAGACTACAGAAAAAAGTACTGTGTTGGGTAACATGGTTTATTCATAGATATTTAAAAAAGATCTGAACAGGGAAAGACATGGATTTTTCATGGATATTTTTTAAAAGACCTGAAGAGGGGAAGGAGTCAAACATTGAAGAAAAAATGCTGAGATGCAATTACATAAATACTTGACATTAATGAAGAAAAATCTCACACACTAGCACTGAAGTACAAAAAAAGGATATTATAATGTAATATTTGTCTTACTTTATAATTAGAAAAAGAAAACCATTCCTTCATAACATACACAATGTTTCACTTAATTTTAGGCATATATTGCAAAGTATGGTTATATTTTCCTGTGAATCTACACAGAAAACTTTGTTAAAATATAGCTGTAATGTCAGTATTTTTCATGGGATCATTTCTGTTCTGAGGAAAACAAGGCATGTGAGTGACATATATGCCCTAATAAGTTAGACGTGACAAGGAATCAGAAGTGTACACAGAAAAGTCCGGAGGATTTACTTTGTCTTTCAAACTGAAAAGTCTATTGCATGCCCTTTTTTATTTTTAAGCAATGATTGATCTGGGACCTGGTCCACAATCCTCTAAATCATTTGAGTACCTTAGGAAGGATTTCAAGCCTCTTTGAATGTGTTACCAATTCTGCCTGAGTTAATCTCGCACAAGTGGTGATGAACCGAAATGGACAATTTAATAAGGATGTATGGCAAAGAAGTACCAGTACATGTATTTCTATTACAATTCAGCTAATGTTCTTGTCTGGAACTAAAAAGAAAATTTGACACTATACTTAAATGGAGTCACTACTAATAACCTTGCAAATATGCAGGAAACCCTCAAGATTTCAATGTCCTTATTCCACTGGAAAATTGGTACTAGTAATTGATAGTCCAAGAGATTTTGTAGGAAGTATTTTGTCTCTTAACCCATTTGGATTATTCATTATTTGCTCTCTCAGTATTTATAGGCTTATGTCATGTCTGCATACTAGAGAAACTAGCTTGGACTTAAGTTCAGTGACAACAGGCTTTGGACAACACATTGGGAAATGTAGTGCACCTTCTCAGTGGTAAAACCTGAAACTCCTTTGGGTTACTTTGTTTCTAAAATCTCCTCCTTAGCCCACACTCGAATTTAGAAAAATTTCTTTTATGCCTTTTAAAGATGGATCTCCTTTGGTTCCCTGCCAAGAGCCGTAGTATGACATATTTTACTGTGGTTTTTCCCTTTCTTTTGCTAAATCCCAAAAAAGTACACTGATGGATGGCCCTCCATGGCATACAGTGTATATATGGGGTAGAAGCATGTGAGGTCATTTTAGAGTTTCATTTAGGCACTGCGACTTGCAGAGCAATTTCAAATTTGTAACACTGCTTGTAAAGTTTTACCTTTCTGCAATTGTCATGCTTCCCTTGACACTGAGATATGTCATTACAGTGAGATTTCCATTATTTTGGTCTTATGCAAACCCATGGCAAATCCTGTTCTTTCATTGCATCCTGTTCTCCTTAATTCATTCACATGTCTGTTTACCCCCAGCAAAAATCAGAGTCTGCACTACAGAGAGTATATTATTATTTCTGTTCTGCTTTCTGTGTACCATTGACCAAGGTACAAACTATTTTCTTTTTATCTCCACCATTTCTTTCTTTCCTCCATACTCACTTCCTTTTCCTCTCTTTCCCTTCCTTCCCTTCATTCACCCAGCTTTACAAGTATTGGAAAATAACTGTTAATCTTAGTGTGTGACTTTTCACTCTCCTTTTGCACATGTGTATATCTAGGTAGGAAAAAATAATATAGATAATTGTTCACAAGAGCCTGTGTAACTCTATTTGGAATAATTGCATTAGAAAATCTATTTTTTTTCTCTTCTTTTGAGTGGATTAATCAAGAGTTCAAGCCAGATCCACTTGAAGTTTGATGCTTTGAGACCAAGGGTTACCTAAAGCTTGGCAAATGTCTGTTCACAGTAGCATTTATAAAAAATTGCTTGCTTTCTGTTGTGACAAACAATTTTCTTGCCTGCAGCATATATCTGGGGCAGCAATAAGTGTAGCAGAACACAAGCAGAAAGATGCTTTAAAAATTATTTTGTAGGTCACGTACTGTACTGTAACTGTGGCTACACAAAACTCTTAAAATTTAATGGCTTTATTAGGACAGTATTTGGACAGTGTGATGGAGATTTTACAATCTTTTGGAAGAATAAATGTGAAAGACACTCAAAGGTGATGCTCTCAATACCCTTATCTCAATTTTCTCTACTGCTTTTAGTTTATTGTGAAGCATAACCAGGTAAAGCCTAGTCATCCTACAATGGGAACCCCCTCTTCACAGTTTTGTTGTGACTTCTGTTGGTGACTGCTTTCACAAGACATCACAATTTGGCTTGATAGGGAGGATGACAAAATGTTTCAGTGGGAGGGTTTCAGAGAGAAAAGAAAACCTGCCACACATATTTGTTACTGACATTTTCAGTTGTCTTTTCTCCTAAAAAAATTGTTTACGTGCACAAATTGCACACATATATAATATCTTTCTATATAAAGAGCAAAGGAAAATTTGGAGAGCACACCAGATTTAACAGCTATCAAACTTTAACGTATTTTGCATCATATAAAGCTAATCACAATTAGCTGCAGATCAGTCAGGTTTACAAGTGTTGTATTTTTGTATTTGTCTATCTTGCAGCATTGCACAAGTTCCTCGCCACTCCTGCAGCATCTTTCAGTGCTCTGGGACCAGGGGAGGCTCTGCAGCAAGAGAATGCAGACTTGATTTCCTATGCCTTCCTTGAACACTCCCTCGGATCCAGCAGTTTACTTGTGCAGAACCATGAACCTCTAAACACTGAAGCATGGTCACTGTGTGCACCATGTAGCAGAATGGTGTGAGCCCAAAGAATGCACACTGCATGTGTTTCATTTGCCTTTTTTTTTGTCATTTCTCTTTTTATGATATCTTCATTATTGTTTTTAACCACAAAAGTAAATTATTTTGGAAATTTTAAAATTCTTTATCTGTTCTCTAATATATATTTGTTTTTTTAATATGCAAAAGCCAATACATGCTAAAGAACACACAAGGAAGAATTGATGCCTTAAAGATCTAGAAATAAAACAACATGCTTTCAAGACAATATTAATATAGGAAGCAACATAAAAGCTGGTCTTTAATTGGAGGTCTTCAGGGGCAGATATGGAATAATGCCCACTCCACATAGGACGAATACAGTTTTATAAGTTTAGCAAATAAGCATAATTTACAAGAATCCCAATTAGAAGCACAGGTGATGAGGTAATTCCCCCCCCCCTTTGTTCAACCCTCTTCCAGAGGGTTTATGAGAAACTGTCTTGGGAAAGTAGCTCATCCTTGGCTCCCAGAAAAGCAGGATTAGGATTGTGGCCTTTGGAATGTTTTGTCTTTCTGCCTATTAGGGTAAGAAAAATAATAGAGGTAGCTAGGAACTATACAACTATACAGCAATAGTCTACAGAGCTACAACTATATGAAGAATGTATAAATGCTAAAGTCATTTTGGCATCACTATCACAGGAGTAAATACCCTCCCTAAGCCTTTGTAATGAGAGTCTGCAAGTCTAAAGCTGACCAGTAAAGGTACAATGGTGTTCATACTATGGGGCGGCTTTAGTGCAGGTATATGAGCTTTGTTTATAGCAATGCCCTATTTTTTAACACAAATTTTATAAGTAAACTTATAAATTTCGTTTTTAAAGAGACTGGTAATTTGTTGTGCTTTTTATTTCCTAGGCTCTGCTGCATGGTTAAAAACATTTGTCCCTCTCAAGATGCAATTAAATTGGTCTCAAAAATTGCAAAAAAAAAAGAAGAAATGTTAGTGATTGTAAACATCTTCAAAATATGAGCTGGTAAAACATGAAATGTTCTTCCATATTTCCTTTCCACAGCTGTTATCAGCTCTAATACTGACTTGTGTAGCCTACCATGTCAAGAGTGACTTTAAGGCCTGTGCAATTATGAATCATCTTTTCTTAAACGGGCCAGACCATCTCCTGTTCAAAGCAGCATCTGACTGACATGTCTGTTGGTCATCTGAAAGACAGCTGCCAGCCAGCATCACCATCCCGTGGGAGCATCTCTTCTCCTCCTCGCTGCAGGGAGCCAGGGCAACACTGACAGGAAAGAGCACAATCTGTACCTCCTTCTGTGTTTTTTAGTATCCTTCATGACTTAAAATTGTTCAGTACACGTCATATTTTTTTTTCCCATGTTATTTGTTCATACACATTTTGTGCAGCAATGAAACATCTAAAAGACCTTGAATTAAGATATTTGCCTTATTCTGTTGTACTGATGCAGCCTGAGTAATTTCCAGTTACACTGGTTTAATGGTACCTTCATGAACGAGTGACAGTATAGTGGTGTAAATCAGTGTTTTAAAGGAAAGAAGCACAACACTCCCTCCCTAACAGTTTATGTAAGTGCTGCTGAAATCAATTAAAAGTCTGAGTTCCACTTTTTGATACTGTAAATTACTTGCAAAATAGCTGTGGGTCTCAGTACACCTCATTGGTGCCTTAATTTTTAAATAAATCTTGAGTATATTCATATGAGTAGCTTTATGAAGAATTTCAACTAAGGTTGTCACTGGCAAAATTACCTCCAACTCTAATTGGTCCAAAAGAAAAGACATCTTTTTGGGGTCTTCCAGTAAGAACAGAACTGAGAAACAGGAATTTATCTGAGAAAGATTTGATAACTATACCTTCAGGACATTTCTTTGTCACAACACAGAACACAGCTAAAAGTAATTATTCAGTGTGGTTGAACTCAGTTGACAGATAAGCTGGCCAGAGGTAAAGTTAATTGTTTAAAAATTGATCCATGTAATGAAATTTCTGCACAGAAAATATGCGAGTGAAAAAAAAATTGAATATTCCAGGATTGTAGAGTTTTCAGCACTGACTGTAATACAACTCAAAATAACTTGAAAAGCTCTAGTATGCAAGTATGCTGCGGTGTTCTATGTAATATCTTATCCCTCAGTTCACTCCCTGTGGACAAATGTCTGTTTTGGATCAAAAGGGAAAGGGAAATGAAGAAGGAAGAGGAAAGCGAAAGGGAAAGGGAGAAAAAACAGGCAGGAAGAAAACAGAAAAAAATGAGACAATTATCATGAGGGGACAATGCACAGCAAATGTGCATACATGTATATATATGTATATAAATCTCTTCAATTTTAAAAAGGCATTATTATTTTTGGCAGAGCTAAGCATACATCGACATTTGAAATAGGAAACTTCAATATTTTCTGATAGATTTCAACAATGAAAATTTTAGTCTCTGATGGTACCATTGTTTCCCATAGTGGGCTGTAACACTGCAGCAGATGAAGCCAAACTTTTTGCTGCCCTTATGAGCTAAGGCCCTGCTGGCCACCTTGTTTCTAGATGGCTTCTGAGAAACAGCTCAGAGCCAAAGGAACCCAGCAGTGCAAATCTAAGTGAAAAGTAGGTGAGTAAACTAATTCAGCCAAAGGCACTGCTAATGTTTCCTCTGGTTTTAATGTTTGTGAAAACTTAACCCTCCATGTGCTGAATGTGAGCTGTGTGCCCTCGAAGGAATGAAAGCCAGCTGCCTCCTTGACTGCTTGAATAGGCTGAGGTCTAGAGGCAATAGGTTGGAAGTGTTGATTAGAATACAGCAGGATACTGCATTAGATGCTGGGTCTCACAATCCAAGGAAGAGGTAGCTAAACTGGAGCAAACTCAACAGAGGCTCAGAGGAACGCGTGACTTGTGAGGATAGGTTGAGGGACAGAAGATTGTGCAGCCTGGAGAGATGGCTTTGAGGACACGCAACAGCATCCTCCCGTAACTATGGGGATGTGATCAAGATGACTTTTTGTAGTGGTGCATAGCAGGAGAGTGAAACAAGGGTCCAGGATAAGTGTAGAGAAAAGCTTTTACTCCATGAGGACAGTCCAGCAGAGAAGCATGATGTCCAAGGAAGTTAAGCAGTCTCCATCCTTGGAGATCAGGAAAATCCAATTAGATCAAGGCCAGAGCCACTTGACCTGACAGCAAAACTGTCTCTGTCTTGAGCAGGAGGTTGCTAGACACCCCCTATGGTTCTACTTCTGTTTACCAGATACATAGCACTGGATTTTTTTTTCTCAACTGACCTGTTTATTCTGTTTAAATGGAAATCCAAGCTCCTCTTGGATCTTGGAAGCTGTAAAGACCACTAGGTCCTGTGTTCATTAATGGTGGTGTTTACTGCAAGCTCTCTGAAGTCCCCCATGTGAAGTGATAGTTTAAGACTTTCTAACAGCTTGACAGATACATGGTATTTTTTATCTCTGACTGCTAAAGGCACACAAAGCTGAAAATAGTTTTTACCCCTAAAGAGATATGAAGTTAACTTGGAAGTAAATACATCATACCCAGCAGTAATACAGAGCTTTGGTCTGAAAGCTGATTTTTAAGCAAATATATGAATTTCTGAACTGAATGTTGTTAGTATTTGTAGGATTTTATATGAGGACATGGTTCCTGGCAGATATTCTGTCTGAATGATCTCCCAGCTCTTTAATCTGAAAGCATGAAACTGATCCTTGAGCATGAAAACCAGCTACCTTCTTCTAAGATACATTATATGTTTAAGAGGAAAAGTGAAGAGGGCTTTCAAGTAACATTCTTTTTGACATGCATCAGTCCCCAAGATGGATCCACATTTTAAACCACGGCTTTTTGAAGGCTATTGAAATTCACTACTTAATTTTACCTCTGGAACTTTTTCTTGCAGAGGTGAAAAGTTGTATGTTATTTGCACTCCAGTGATTTTTTTCATAGCTGTCCATATAAAGCTACTAAAGTCTTGATTTAGAAGTCATCAGCACAAATATGTTTCTAGGCTAATTCAATTGGCTGCAATTGCCATTATTTCCCACATGCTGAATCCATAGACAGTGCTCAGCCTAAACAATAAAAAAGCAATTACTAGATAAAGTGTTAGACAGCAAGGAAATTAATTTGTTTAAGAAAAGATTTAGAGGAACTGGAGTCAAACTTGCTGTTTATTACCTTTGTGTTTCAATTATCTGGCTGTAAATTGAGGGTCAGCAATATCTACTTTCCTGTATATTCGGACTTTGGTCTGACAAGTATGTCATCCAAATAAGAAAGATAAAGAGCCTTTAACATATGCATGTACAAGATATGTGAAAAATGCTGTTGCTGGATTGGTAGATTATACTGTGATCATCAATGCAAATAATCAAATAACATCTGGGTTGAACACTACCATCTAATTCTGCAGCTGGGCTTATTTCTCATAATTGTTTAATATCACATAGACATGCAGCCCACTGGGAGTATGTTTGGAGGTTCAGTCTTTAAAACTGCTGCAGTCATGAAAAATTACACATTGAGCAATTTTCTCGCTAGCTGAATGAAACTACTTTTGCATAGTTGCAGTAATTAAAGAGAAAGAAGATATTTCTGTTGAGGAGTTTGAATAATAGGGTTATTTCCTAATTGATATATTTAAATTGACTAAGATTTTAAAATTCAGCTACCTATGTGCTTTTGAAGAGCATATAAACTCAATAGATGAACATCATCATCTTCTTGAAGAAGGAATTTATAAGCTGTTAACTGATTTATTACAGTTTCTTAGAGAAAGGGTTTTGAATACTCCAGTACAATTTTTTATAGTAGCTACTTGTCACCAGCAGCCCAGGATTAGCCATGCAGATTGAATTTTCAATTAAAATTATTCTGTCTTTCAAAAACATCCTTGTCTGCAGTCAAAAACTATGAATACAAAGGTTTCTCAAGAGTCAGTGATCTTCAACATGAAATCCATCTTTTTGTATAGCTGAAATAAACAGAATTATACCAATGGTTATAAAAAAGGCAGTGAAATTTTAAATCCTTTAATTTGATTCTGAGCTCAGGATAAAAAAAAGTGGTATTAATAGAAGTTATTTCCTTTACATCTATCAATTTACTCTTATTTGTGTGCAGAGGACAAATGCCTATATTTTAAAAGGAATTTGATGCTAACACAAAGCTTCTAATGACAGTTTTGGAGGCTGAACTCTTACATAGCCACAGAAAATGAGCAACAGCTGCATAAAACTTGCAATACTGCCCTCCTGGGCTACTGTTGGCACTCATCTGGCAAAAAGGAAAACAGGTTCCAAAGCCTATGATCAGAAGTTATTTGCTGTAAGATACAGGTGTCTGAAAGGGAGCCTGGTTCTCTGTTCCATTTTGGACGTAAGACACTGCTTCTGACAGCCTTTGGGGCTGTGACTGTTCCCAGGGAAGGAGGAGACACATAAACACCTTTGTGCTGTACCTTTGCTCCCTCTATCTGCATCAGGTGTTGGTCAGATCTTAAGGACAAGCACATGTAAAACTATTTCTTGTTATATTGCATTTCAGTATTTTAAAATTCATAAGCAAACATGATATAAATGCTAGTCTCTGAAGAGCATCTCACATATTGTGCATATTAAGAGACCTGAAAACAAAGGCAAAGAATGATACAGAGACTAGATTGCTCTGAAAATTTTTAAAAAGTTTGGGTTTTTTTTCCTTGTAAAGGAAGATGATAGGATAACTGAAAATGTTCAAAAAGCATTATCTCTGAGATGAGTCTAGGTGTGAGTTATTTCTGTTCAGAGGCTATGACTGACTTAGAATAGATGTACCTTCTCAATGTCTGAGCCATTATTCTGGGACTAATTGTGTATGTATCCATATCTACATGTAAAAACCTATGCAATATAAATCTACCAGAAGACATCCTAAACATCTTCCCCTCCCTTTGTATACTAATGTAGCTTATGTCTAAAAATATTTCATGTCACATTTTATTTTCAGACAGGATCAAAATGTCAAATCTAGGAACAGTTTTAGTACAGATACTATTGTGTCTCTTAAATTAAAATAATGCAAAGGTCTCTGAATAAATTAGCACAGTTGCCATGGAAACATAGTGGGCAAGAAATATTTATAGTTGCTGCAAGCAATAATTTTGCAGTTTAATGCTTTAAAATGTCAAGCAACACATAATCTCTAAAACAAAATAATTTTTTTGCGTGTGCATATTCACAAATTTCTGTTAAGATATATTTTCATTTCTTGCCTCCAGGAAAAATTAAAAATCGTAAACCCTTACAAAAAATCAAACTCCAGTATATACTGTGATTGGCAAAATGCATTTTTCAGCTGTAAAGACAAATAATATCTTTTCAGACTTAGGTGTGCTATTTTATATAAGGGATCATTAGAGTCAACAACTAGGGATTTTTCAAAGCTAATTAATTTTAGAATCTTTTTAAAGTCTCTAAGCTCTAGCAGTAATTGCTACTACGAAAATTGTACATGCCTTATTCATAAATGCAAGATAGCAAGTATCTGATATTCTTATTAAAACAAGTGTTATTCCTGATTTGTTAATTGAAATAGTACTTTATAAGAACATACAGAGAAGCACTGGTAAATTATCTAGGTATATATTGGTTACTAGAGGTCTGACAGATTTCCTTATGCATTCTATATCCATTCTCAGCTAAAGCCAGTTATCTTCCCTGGAAACAACACATTTAGCTTCATTATATTGGTATGTTGGTATAAACATGGAGCTTCAAAACAAGGATGGACTAGGTCTTCCTTTGTCATTGGGACTACCAATCCACAGCATTTGAAAATGCTTTTTTACAGTTCTGCATTCTCTTAACAGCTATGTAGAAAGGATCTGAGTAGTACAGGGAGCTGTGCATGGCTGAGAAGTGATGTACAAGCACATGGGAGGAAGGGGAAAGTGAGCGTTTAGGAGGGAGAAGGCAGCAAAGTGCTATACTCCAGTGTCCTTAAAAGATGCTCTTTGAAGATGCAAGGAACAGAATCAGTCTTGAGATCTAAGTATGAATAGCAATGCTTCTGGCATTCATCCCCCAGATCTGTCTCACAAACGCTGTGTGACATGCTGTACCAATCTCTGGTGGAATGCTTCCTCTTCTTGTCATACCTAGCTTTATTTGATTATAAGTATTTTGTAACACTGGAAGAAAACATCAGTATCCTTAACTATCCAGCTTTCAGAAAGTGTGTGCTGCTCTAAGGAACAGAGATGGGCACTATGATAGCTGGCATTTAAGACTTGACGGACCTGATGATCTGAATGAAGCTGCAGCTGGTAGCCACCTAAACAATGTAAAGAAATTGAAGGGTCTCTCCTTCCCTTCTCACTACTGGAATTAAGGAGGAAATATTCTCACATACTTTGAAGTAACACTGATGGATGCAAAAATTAAAATATTTCCATAAATTAAAAATTCAGATCCTAACTTATATACCACATCAGCACAGTCTATTAGGTAGAAACGTTTTTAAACTCAGACTTATTTAAGCATTTGGGGAACTGCTCTGTAAGTTCTGCATATCTCTAGAAATGGTCACCTTTGCACAAATACAGTTATCTCTAAGGAAATTGGGGGGGTCATGAAGATAGAGGAGAAAACCTACAAAATAAAACCAAATAGTTTTCACTGAATTCCTTGAATGAGAAAGATTCCCTTTTAACACTAGAGGGATTCTTCCTGTATAGTTCTTCAATCTGAAAAATTCTGCAAGAGCAGAATTAGTCTCGCTTGTCATAAATTTTGTGAAAGAACAGAAATAATCCAGGGATTCACTTCTAAAGAACACTTAATCATTTTCAGAATTTTACACTTCAGTAACTGCAAAATGCTGTCAATTGTAACAGCAAATCAGTTCTTAGCAAGGCGAAGTATTGTATACATCATTATTGATTCGTCCTATCTGCATTTAAGTAAGGCCACACCTTCCAAAAGTTCATCTCCTCCCATTCCACACTCACTGCAGATCCTGAAGTATTAAGAACACTATTCGGAAACAGAGGCAAAACTCACGGAACAGCAGGAAGAACAGCTCAGGTTTTCTCCTCTCAGGAAAACCTCAGAGCACTGAGGCCTATGATTTTGCAATCACACCCAACAGCAACTGCTGTCTGCTCTGTTTATCAAATTGGAAATGATAATTTCATGATTTATGTAACATTCAGTGAGAAAAATAAAGATGATATTTCTGCTTGCATACTGAAAGTGTAATTTCTAGGTGCTAAGTTTGTAAATAACAGGAAGGCTTCATGCTAAAAAAAATTTGATTTATGGATGATTAACTATGTGCAGAAGATGTTTCCTTATTTTGTCATATTCCTTATCTCAAAAATTATTGGTTTGTTCTTTCATTTTCCTATTAGAGAATCAGTTGTCTGCCTACATTTTTGAATACGTGCCTGAATACTTCTTTTGCTTTTTCAGTTTAAATAACATATCTAACTAAAGTTTTCTGGGAATAAGCAGATCTTGTCAGCATTTTGCGAGATTGTTAACTTCCTTTATTTTTTTGTAATGAAACACATTGGAATTTTAATTTTCACTGCCATACACCATATTCTTAAATAATTATTTTGTTTTTTTTTTTTTTTTGTTTTAATGGATAAAATTATTTTAATGTGTGTGTAATAGATACCTTAATGTGCTACATGTCAGCACTATATTTAAACTATACAGCATCACTGGAAACTCAGTGAACTGGGACATTTTTTATTGCAGCAGTAAAGTGAGAAATAATAATGGGTGTTCAATGAACATCAAAGATATTTTCAAAAAATAAATTGAATATTAAGTAATGTACTGTAAAGTGAAGGATAGAAGAGAAAGTTTGTAGCAGTGCTTCTGATCTTCCAAAGAATCTGGATTAGGAAACACTGTCTCATATTTACATGTCAGCCTCCAGCAGGATGCAGCTTGACCTGAGGTTGACTCCAGAGTCACAAGCTAAAAGGAACGGTTATGCAACAGAGAGTGGCTAAAATTAACCATGCGAAACCCCAGAAGACTGGGGTGAGGGTACCCAGAAACCATGTAACTGTAAGGAATAATGTTGACTTCTTTCACTGAAAAAAAAGACTTGCATTATTTCAGTGTCCATCTTCATTGAGCTTAGAGACTATTGTGTTTCAATTTCTAGGCATAATTTTCTGTTTGCCAGCTCATTTATTGCAAAATACAATACTCTTCCTGTTAGATAGAAGTTGTTTAGTGAATGCCCAGGAGCCATGCATCAATATTAAAGAGAGACAGAGAGAGAGAGAGAGAAGGAGGAATAAAAATACATAAAATTGTAGCTTGCCTTTTCCTCTGAAAGCTTCAACTTTTATTATTATCTCTATTCTGCTCTAGTATTTCTTCAGCGAGAGAAGTAGAATTCCTCTGTAAGAGAGAATACTCAGAAACTGCCTGCCGGACACAGATAGGGGCATGATCAGACCTCCCTTTCATACTTTTTCCCTTTGGACCACTGCAAAATTACCTGCAGGTCAAGTAGGGCAGAGTTATTGCATCACTCAGGAAGGGGGAGTTACTCCCCATAAAAATCATCTTTGTCTAGAATCAAGACTCTGAAAATTACCAGTAGGTGGTTTGGAGGCCCATAGCATCTACTGAGAGCCCCTGTGAGTTCTTCCAGGATGGCAGAAAGACAGAGATCATCCAAAGTGGCTCCTTTGAAACCTGTGCTGCCATGTCATTGAGTAGTTTAGGAATAATAGCAGTTATTGATTGCCCACCAAATAGCTCTTTTCTTGCTGAGTAACCTGAGATTCATTACGTGTTTATGCAGATGCTACACTCCCACAAGCAGTAGCTGTGGCTTCTGAACTGAAACCTATATGTCCAGTTTTGTCCTCAGAAAATGAGGCATTCAGCCTAGCATGTTACATTAATAGTATGGACTAATCAGAAAAATCTAAAAGGCAGAAAAATAAAATACTGCAAACAAAAATGTTCTTTGTGTGGTCCAAGGACTACGTTATAAAATAAAATAAATACTATGATGTCAGAAAACAGTAGTTCAGACTTATGTTAGAAAATAAGCCTAATTAGCAATAAATCTAGGGGAAGGAAAGACCACTCAGTCCACTGTTACAGTTTGATGCCATTGCAGGAAGGAAAAGCAACAGGATTCGGCAAAGTTTATTACGATTACAGACAGCATGCTTTTTTACTGTTGGACCCAGATTTCATACCCCAGCTTTGGCACTGACCTGTTCTGAGAGTTCTGGACCTTTGCTGGGAAAGTAAAAAGCCTTATGGAAAGGCCAGATGAGAAAGATCGACAGAAGCATCAGTACTACCTGCTTCCTTGTGGTCTTGAAGAGCTCTTGGAACACGAGGCTTGTGTTACTGCAGTCAGATCTCCCTTACCTCTCCTTTCCTTTCACCACGAATTTATTTTCTTTCATTTCTTTTTTTCTTCTGTCACCTTCAGTTTAATAAAAGTCATGCTCATCAAAGCAAGTCGTTATCTTTTGCACACTTCTCTGCACCAATGACCAGAGAGACTAACGAAAATAAAGTTTAAAAGAGTTCACGGCTAGTACAGGTCTCAGCTGACAAAATCTGTTATGTAGAAAGATGAGGCCTTCAAGTAAGGCAGATGCAGAACTCTACAACACAGTACAGCAGAGCCCCTTAATGGAGCACAGGAGGCAGAAACTGCAACTACAAATAGTCTGTCCCCAACTGCCTCATCTGTGGAAGCCTTACTGCAGTAAAATTAATGCTGATACTTCACTGCAGTACACAGCTACTCCGTCGGGTTTGCTTTTCTCCAGAACTCAGGTTGCAAGAAACTCAGCTTTAGAAAAGTAAACTGTTTTCTGTCTTTACAATACTTTTGTTTGTATTGAGTGTTCTTATGGGTCGTTGTTGACTCTGATGATAAGAGAGAGCACACGTATTTCAGCTGATTTTAGCTTTTTGGTTTTCTTTCCCAACCAAAAGGAGAGTTACTATTTTCAGGGTCACAAACAAATCTTTCAAACAGTACTAAAAACTATGGAGAGAAGGAAGCAATCCTAAAATGAAAGGTTAAATTATCCACAATTCAAATGCTTGACTGTATTTCTGGTTTGTGTTTTTTTGTTTGGTTGGTTTGTNGTTTTTTTAACATTTTGCTTCTTTCTAAGACATCTAAAATATTTGTAATGGTCATTATCTGACAAGACACTTTTACATCCTGTATCTATAATCAGGGTTTCAGATCTCTAATGTTGTAGATTAGAGGCTTCAAAGAGACTGTTTTGTGAAATAAAAACACTTCCTGGAAAACGGATATGGTCCAGGGATATTAGTAAGCTGAAATTCATAAAATTCCTCTAAGCAAGACTTTGGGGGCTTGAGAATTATTAATTTAAGGAAGTTCTGACAGCATATTTATGTTTTGCATATATTAGAGAGCACATCTAAAACCCAGGGAATATGCAAATTATAAAGACAGATGAGAAAGGTTTCAGTGATATAATCTACAATACAATTAGAAAATAGGGTTTAACATAACCATATAAAGAATTTGAGCATATAAAGAATTTGAGTTTATTCTTTTCCTTTTCCCTGAATAGTGACTACAGCGAAAACTTTCCAGGCTCTCAATTTTAAGCTTCCAAGCATACCTCAGAAAGAAACAGAAGCCTAGTTCCAATGAAATCATGACCAGTTTTTATACTGCAAGGTAACAGATGGTATGAACTTTTTGTTCTAGTTCAATAGCAGACTTATTATGCAGCTGTCTGTCTAGAAGTGCTAACTACAATATCATAGATAAAAAAGAAAACTACTGAGGCCATAATAGCACAGTAGAATGCCCAGAAGTACCACCTATAAAGAGAATTTTCATTTCAAGAGCTTATTTTCATTGACTGAGATTCCTATGTCAGTTCTAGAGATAACAAATGGGATTCCACAACGTTTTTCAGGAAGGAAAACTCTGAGTTGAAGGGTCTTTAGAGCTGCATTTTGTGGGAAACTCTCCAATTCACACCACCTTTGTTCTTCCTGTTATTGTCCTTGCTTGGAACATCAAAATGAATACACATTGGCACTTAGATATTGGGTAACAATAAAGGGATAACGTGACATGATGTCTATTGTAATGAGAGCCTGAACACAGGGCGGTAGGAAGTCCCTTGCAACCAAGTGTCTGTAGAGATATGCATGCACTCAAGTCAGGGTTTTTTCCTCATCTAGTAAAAGGTTGACTTTTATGTTCAATTCAAAGGATGAAATCTAAGAGGTGGAAAATGAAGAAGCATTTTTTTTTAATGGTTTTTCTCACTTAATGCATATTTATGTCAAAAGTAATGTCTGACTATACGACAACAAATCCTACACACCTTCCTGTTTAGAAAAGGAAAGTCTCAGTGAAGCATGTCATTCAAGATTCATATTAAATAGAAATTATTAGTACACATTTTAATTTCTTGATCCCTTTAGGAAAACAGTTACAGTCTTCTTCAAAGATAAATGTTCAAACTTTTATTTCTTTATGATGTATTTTCTAGTTTTTGTGATTATAAAATACTGGTAAAGGTTTATTCAAATACCTTTTTTCTTTTATCTAGGTATAATACTGTAGTGCTGAAATATGCGGACAGCTTCTGAAAAATATCGCTTTGCAAAAAAAATGTTATTCTTCTTTGAGCTCAGAATGAAAATAGAATATAGCTGTAAGTATATTACTTCACAATAATATAAGTAAAGTTTGTTAGGGAATTTTATAAGCTTGTATGATTTATAGAAAATATTTGATAAAGTGCACTTGCATACTCTATTACAGAGACATATTTTTTGACTGGAAATCTGCTTTTTTTATTTTTCATGCCTTCTTCCATCACTGTCACAGCTTTGCAAGGCAGTGAACATCAGAGTTTGCAATCTTAACAATTACCAGTTTTAAATGGTTTGGGGAAAAAAATGCAGCACAGGATCCAAGCAATTTATTTTTGATGTATGGCTGATGATATGTCTGTGTATATATACACATCTGTGTACGTGGGTGGTGGGTGTGACTGTAGCATTTGAGCTGACAACTTCCCCTATAAAGTTAAAGATGTCTGGCATTCTTTTAAATTGCTTATGATTTGGCCAAAACTGAAATGTTTGAACTGAAATTTTCCACAGTAGGTTTATGCATCAGACAGAATTTTATTCAAAACATTCAGACAAAATAGTTCATCTATTTCAGAGAATGAGATTAGGCAAAGTATGTTGTTTTACCAGTTTTAAAGAACATTAGAGAACAGTGTCTCATAAAAGCTGGAACAGAACCCAGAAGCTGTTAGTTGTGCCATCTCTTTGGCAGCAAGTAGCAGAAAAGCCAGCTGCTGAGTGAATATCTTTGCTTTCTGAACTACATAGAGGAGAGTGGGATATATTTGCTACCACACCAGCACTGATGGTACTGCAGGTTAGTTTTACAATGTTACAGTTATGCCCCACAATCATGACATTTGAATTTAAATACAAGTTATTTTATTTCCTCTAACCTTAAACGTTCTGTAATTCTATAATTGTTTTCATGCAGTCCCAGTAACTTGACTAGGTCCAGGATTTTATTTCTGTTACATATCAGACAATTGTTCAGAATGAATTCCTATAATATTAAATTCATTAATATCTCAAGTAGAGAAATACTAGTTTAAATACATTTTAGGCATGTTCTGCATCCTAATATTACTCATAGATTCAAAAAATCATAGAATGGTTTGGGTTGGAAGTGACCTTTGAAGCTCATCTTGTTCCAACCCCTCTACTACAGGCCACGACACCTTCCATTAGACCATGTTGGTCAAAGCCCCATCCAACCTGACCTTGAACACCTCCAGGGATGGGGCATCCTCCACTTCTCTGGGCAACCTGGGAAACCTACCACCCTTACAGTGAAGAATTTCTTCCTAAAATCTAACCTAAACCTACCCTCTTTCAGTTTAAAACCATTCTCTCTTCTCCTGTTGCTTTATGCCCTTGTGAAAATTCTCTCACCACCTTTCTTTTCTTTTCTCTTTACCAACATTCCCAGATGCACCTCAAAAGTCTCACTAAGTCCAGTCAAAACCCAGAAGTAAATGGCTGTGGGAGAGAGGCTGCTCATCTTTCAGGCATGAGACATGATTATTCCCTTCCAGATGTGTTTGCATCACTCATCACTAGTAAAACTGGAGCTGGCTTCTTGTTGACAAATTCATACCTAACTCCCAACACAGACACTGAAACTTGACAGAAACCATCTGCAGTGCTGCCTCTGTTTGCAAAATGTTGTGTCCTAATTAAACACAAGATCTGCGAAGGGTTTTGTTGAGCAATCTGTTAATTACCAAAAAGTAGGTGTACCTCTGTTTCAGAACATACTCCTTCTTTTAATAACTCTGCCTCCAACCAGAGGAGTCAGCAGCATCCAGTAAAGCCACACATTTATTGTAGAATCCCAGAATTATAAAATAGTTTGGGTTGGGTCAGACTAGATTGCCTTTACCTTTAAAGGCAATCTAGTCCAACTCCCATTGCAATGAGCAGTGACATCTCCAACTAGATCTCAATGCTCAGAGCTCCATCTAGCCTGACCTTGAATGTTTCCAGGGATGGAACATTTGCCACCTCTCTGGACAATCTTTTCCAGGGTTTCACCACACTTGTAAAAATTTTCTTCCTTATATCTGGTCTAAATCTACCCTCCTTTTGTTTAAAACCAATACACCTTGTCCTATTGTGACATGTTCTGTTATAAAGCTTTTCACCATATTTCTTATAAGTATTGTTTAATTACTGAATGGCTAAAATGAGGTCTCCCTGGAACCTTCTCTGCTCCAGACTGAAGAACCCCAACTCAGCCATTTCTCAAAACAGAAGTGTTCTATCCCTCTTATCATCTTGGAGAACTTCCTCTGGACTTGCTCCAACAGGTCCATGTCCTTCCTTTGCTGGAGACACCAGGGCTGGACGCAGCACTGCAGGTGGGGTGTCGTAAGAGCAGGGTAGAGAGGCAGAACCACCTCTCTCACCCTGTTGCCCATGCTGCTTTTGATGCAGCCCAGGAAAACAAAGTATCTTGGCACATTATGAGGCAGGTGGGATTTTGCTGGGAAGCATTTGAATACCAAGATAATAGGCACTATAAAACGTTATCAGCCAAACTCTCACAACTGGTACTTGCAAGTGCCATAGTAAGTTTTCTAGTGTTTACATTTTTATCTTGTATTAAAGGCTGCTTCCTTTGAACTAAAAATATAATTAGTGGCTAATAAAAGAGCATATTAGATTATTCACAGTGTAAATTCATATGGTACAAATTAACTAAGATGTGTCAGCTGAGGTTCAGGCTTGAGTTTAATGTGATAGTGAGGGAATTTGCAGACGACATCAAAAGAAGTTCTGATAGTATCAAAATAACTGAAAATTCATAAGCAAATCTGGTAAATTCTTTTTCTCTGTACACAGTTATTTTAAAATTCAGATGAAAAGATAATTAAGATAATGTATCTAAATATAGATGATATCCATGAGTAGAAGCAGAACCAGTGATTTATTTTTATATGTTACTCAGATTGCTTAATTGGATTCAAACTCTTTTCTATTATGTTTATTATACTTCATATATTCCATATGTATTACAAGGCTTTTCCCATGGAATTTATTTTCATTGACATTATGAATGGCTTTGTATTTCTTAACAAGATTTCTGTTAAAATGTAGCTTTGGATTTGTGCAGAATTATCCCTATCTGAGACCTGTATTCAATCAGGTCATTCATTCAAGTTTGTTTGTACCAGACACATAGTGGAGTCATTATCCCTGGAGGTGTTCAAGAAACAGCTGGACATGGCACTCAGTGCTGTGGTTTAGTTGACATGATGGTGTTCAGTCAAAGGTTGGACTCAATGATCTTAGAAGTTTTTTCCAACCTAATTGATTCTGTGATTCTGTGAAAGACAAATACTATTAAAATTACACAAGAGCAGACTACCTATTTACAATAGAGAAGACACTGACCCTCACTAACCACCACCTTTCTCACCTCGCAGTTGGAAATTAATAGAACTTAATAGGCACATGGTACTTGAGAATCCAACCTGTCCAGTGTGAGGGCTGTGCAGGATCTCAGGGTTATAACATATGCTGTCCTGATCTTTAATCATCTACCAGGAAAACTGACTATTTTTATTGATGAGTGGAAGGCAGCAAACTGTGCCACACAGAAATTACAGGCAACATCAGAACAGAGAGAAGACAAGCCACGAAGAAGAGTGGTTCTGTAGAAACCTGTCCCAGAAAAAGAAATTGAGGGCTACGCTTGAGTGAGGAAAAGGAGAGATTAGGTTTTCTATGTTAGTAGTCTTCTGCATGGACCTATGTCTGCCTCTGGGTACAATTAATTGGAAGATCAGAATTTACTTGGCTTCTTTTGAGACATAGAACTAGCATTGTCAGAATTGTACATGATATATGCAATAAAATTCATTTTTGTCAAGTGTAAAATACTATTTTTTACTCTATTGCAGTGAACAATTCTGAAAGGACCTAAAGGTGATAATACTGACTTTAAAAACACCTAAGAACTGTAGCATAGACAATTCTGACATGGATTCATCTTAAAAAATTGTTCCAAAATGTCTCACTTAGCAGTGACCCAGGGCTGAGCTAATTTGGCATGAAAGCCAGAAACTCAGAGAAAATTAGGGAATGCAGTAAGGTATCCCTAAACCAATCTACAACCCAACAATGTCTCAAACACTATAGCATTTTTCCCTAATTAGGTCGGCACCCACAGCATGCGAAGTGCAGCTCTTACCCTGACTCATTGCACTTCAGTGACCTGTTTCAAAACAACAGAGAATGTACTCGTGCCTTTTATCAGCTAAAAACTTAGACTGCATTTTCAAACAGTTCATCTTTCTACATTTCATTTTTAGAATTCAAAAAAGCTCAGATTGCTGCCTTCTCCTGTTTTTCAGCTAACCAGAAATTAGAGACTGGAGGAGATTTTGCTATAACTAAGCCACTATTGAGCTTTTGCCTTCTATTACTGCAAATCCTCAGATACTCTAAATGTTCTGCCCCAGGTAGCTTGACAGTCTGTCCTGATTTATGTATAGGCAAGAAATGGTATCCATTTGACCAAGTGGGTAACAACTCTTTTGCCAAAAAGCTTTATATCTGGTTGATGAGGCTTTTCACTGTGGCATGCTGGAACCTGGTGACAGCGTCCAGTAAATAGGTGAGTGAACACGTATCAGAGGAAGTAAAGACATGAGGCTGGATAGTGGGAGATACAGATCCCTCAGGATAAACAAGATGGGTCATAATGGGACTGACCCCAATGGATAAGGTAACAAAGGGTGTGGGTTAACATTTACATGAAATAGCACCTCAAAGATATTGGAGCTGCATGATGAGAAATAGGAGCTGGCCCTATCCATGCCTCTTCTGCTTACCTTATGTTTTATACTGTAAGATCTTTTTCTCAGGCTTTTGAAGCTATATCAAGGCAGTGTTCACCTACAGCCCACAGTGAAAAGTAATACAGAGTAATATATAAAGTAAATTAAGATGAATGTGTTTCTGATGGTGATGTCATTATCCCAGCTTCAAAACTCCATGTTGTAATCATGTGGTGTTTGGAATTGCATTGTGACATAGTATAAAACTATCAGATTGCAGGAATGTGCCTTAAAATATATAGCCCTTTTATTTTCTTTGTGTTTCTGCTGCGCAAGTAACTTTGTGACCTCGGTGTGAGCAGAATTGGATCCATTTACTATTTATCTCTTACTCATTTTTACCCTTGATTTTTCCCCCCTCAGTGAGGTTTCATTAACAAATTAATCCAGCATGTTTTAGTTTGTGAGACAGACCTCTGAGGGGTGGTGAACAAATAAACCATTTATATAAAAAGAGAGATTATTGCCATAAGCTTAAATTTACTGCATAATAGTCCCTTCTCTTCAATGAAGCAAGTAAAAAATTTTATAAACTGAACTATGTTTTCATTTGGTATCTTAATTAGTACTTTTCTTAATACCATTTACAATCTTAAAGTAAGACAATATAAGATTAGTAGTAATAGGAACAGCAATAGCAACAGTAGTTGCTACCTCTACTATTACTACTACTGCTACAGCTGATAATATTATATTGGATGTCGTTCTTTCCTGAATTCAGAAATCAGTATTTGAATTGGAAGTTCTCCATTGGTTTCAGAGCTACTGGTGATTTCTATTAGTTGGGGAACTGTCCCTAAACTTCACAATCAGCTCCCAGTGCTTCACTCATTGCTCATTAGTAGAATACTTAGCACTGAAGTCAGCAGGACCACTCAGAGGATTTAAAAGCTGTGGAGTTTGTCTCTCATCGTGTTGTTTTAGATCACAATAGGCAAAACAATCTTCGTGCCTTCACCCTTAGACAAGTGCCTTTGACTTGACACCAAGTACTGAACATAAAGTACGTCTGCTGTTTGTTTTTGAAGTCAGGCATAATGTCTACTCCTTGTATTTTAATAAAGATAGTATACATGCTGAATTAGCCAAATATTTCAGATTAGAACAATAATGTTATCATAATGCTTTATTACAATGCCCTTGATTCTCCTGTCACTCACACAAACGTAGACAGCTAACGAATTAAATAGAATGGCACCACCTTATCATAAGTACACCTAAAAATAAAGTCATGCTACATGAACATAAAGTGTCAAGAGTTATCATAAATTTTAGTAACGATGGCATCTTTTCATTGTGTTAAAGTGAAAAAACACAGAATATTTTTATATTGATCTTAGAAAATGCAAGCAAATTACAGTACAAGTACAAGATAGGCGTACAAGAAAGCAAGATAGGAAAAAAAGGTTTTTCTAAAACTGCTAAATAATGTTTTATCTCTCCCACTAATGAGCTGGAGCAAAATTTCTCACTGTGCTTAAACTTAGACCAGTGTGAGACCAGAATCATAATAGGGAATGGAAACATATGGTTTTTAAAATTTAAAGATTTTTGACACTATGGCCTATTCATGCAAAGATTTAAAATTTTCTAAGTTACGCATACTCTCCAGAAATTGAGTGTTAATACAGTGAGAGCATTTTTGTGTTGCAGATGACCAGTATGTACAATTCTGCATGTCATTCTGACGTGTTTTCCTCAAGACTCAACTGATGTGAAACTCTGTTAAATTCACCTACTTTCTAATGAGTTAATTGAAACAGTGGAAAAAGCAGCACAACACTGTGAAAAAAGACAGAAAAAGTTCCTTTCTCAGGATGTGAGAACTCTGACTCATGACCACAAGTTGTACAAGCAAAGTGTCTGGGTCAGAAAACACATACATGTCAATAATCTCATTGTGAGCTATCTCAGAAGACTCTGTGTGTGCTTAAAGCTATAGAGGTACATGCACAGCAGCCTGGGGAACAACCTGCAGCCTCATCCTTGAAGTGTTCTCTGAACTAAGTATAGATTTAGGGAACTACACGCAGAAATAAATACTATTGATTAATTACTCCTACTATTTAAGACAAAATTTAAGCCAATTCAATCAATTTTTTTGATAGAATGTACTAACCTTGAAGCTGTGAGTTTAGGCCAGTCTTGGATCCTTTTTACACTTGCAAGTTGCCTGTAACATGCAAAGCAGGCTGGCCAAGGGGTGCAAGTCTTCCTGCAGAATTTGAATGACACTGGCTCCTTCCCTGGTCCCAGAAAAAAATTTTACTGTTCAGCAGCCAGCAATTGTGCTCAAGTGCAAGAATCTCTATTGCTTTGTGCATATTCTTGTTTGTCACTGACCCTGATAAGCTCTTTGTTTGCACAGTACTTTCTAGCAGAGCTTCACTGCTAATTGTGTAGGAAATGTTTTCACTTCTAAGTATTGATTTTCCTACCTTTCTATTTCACTGAAGATTCTTTATTTCTCTATTATGGAAAAAAGATGAATTAAAGTTCCTTAGCTGCCTTCTTCATCATGGCTCATTTTGTCTTTCTTTTTTTCTGAATTAAACACTGTTCTTTCAGTCTCTACTGCTACAAGAGCTTTCCCATGCCTCTGTTCTTCTCATGATTATATGGCAGAACGAAAGCCAGTGGTCTGAATGTGTCCCTTGGGGTAATCAGCCCAAGGGATCAGTATTAACTAAGGAGAAGAAATAATGAACTGAGACAGAGGGCTATACATTTAAAATAAGTTTCATATTTCCATCTCTTTTCTATTCTTTTTTAAATCCTAGATTTTAAATACAATTGCACTATAATACAACTAAGAAAAACTAATGCGTTTTTAAACTGATAAAGACCCTGCCTGAGGCAACATTGAAGTTCTTAAATTGAATAAGAGCTTTGGGCTATAAAAATATTTATTCATGCATTTAACTCAACAAGACATTTTCTAGCACTTTACAACAGAAACAAAATGAGACAGTCTATTGTGATTACTTCATATGAGGCATTAAACCTGAACATGGTGAGTGTTAAGACTGGTTATTTTTATTAAGTGAATAAAAATTCAATATTTAAAAACATTCATTAAAAATCCTTCAATTTTAAGCACAAAATAAAACATCAAACTTTCAAATACCTCTTAGGTGTACTGGATAAACGTTCAAAATTTCTCATGGTGACTAGAATATATTCATACTCATCATGGTTTAACCCCAGTGTGCAACTAAGCTCCACACAGCTGATCACTCACTTCTGCTTTGTCAGGTTGGAAAGATTAGCAGTGAGAAAACTTGTGGGTGAGATAAACACAGTTCAACAGGTAAAGCAAAAGCCACACATGCAAGCAAAGCAAAACAAGGAATTCATCACCACTTCCTATGGTTGGGCAGCCATCTGCACGAAAACAGGGCTCCAGCACATGTAATGGTGATTTGGGATGACAAATACCATCACTCTGAGCATTAACTTTCTTCCTCCTTCTTCCCCCAGCTGTAAATGCCAGCTGGAGTTAAACCATGAAAAAAAGTCAGACTTCATTTGCAAGGCCTTGAGTTATTCCCTAAGAGTGCTAACTTCTTCCATATTGGAAAGACATGCTCAGTCTGCAATGCTTCCTTCCTCTGTTTAAAATGTCATAGTTTAAAATATGGATAATTACATCCTTTCATCTCTCACGTTCTCCTAATTCAATTAGAGTGTGGTTAAAATGGATAATTCTGAAATTTTTCAATTTATCCAGCTCAGTTTGTCCAGACAACTCAGGAAAGACATTTAGTCATGACTGTGGTTTTTTTTAAGAAGTGGTTCAGCTCTTTCAGAGCTTTTTTTACTGATTTTCAAAGCTTAGAGTATCACAGAATTCTATATCACAGAATTCTATCTGTTTCTCTTAAAATAAAACATTTTAAGCTTGCTAAGGTGATCAGTCAGCAGCCATTGCCTGAAATACTAGTTTTATTTTAATAAAATACTCTCTAATACACATAAAAATGAACTGTGGGTTCCTAGCTAGACACAGATGAAGAAAAGCTTGTCAAAATATGTCATTAGAGACATTAAAGCCAAACATTTCTTTCTTGGAAGCAATTCACATGCTTTCTAGAGATGCACACAGGTTCTTGAACTAACTACATTTTTCTTGGAGTTGCATCCATCTCCATTTTTGTTCTATCTCATGACCTGTTAACAGAGAATTTTAACTGTCAGACCAGCTAGCTCTCCAAAGTGGTTTTGGCTCCTGATTCCTCAGTGTTAGTGTAACACCTAATTAACCCTGAAGCTTTCCCTCAAAGTGAGTCAGCTATTTCCTTCTGAGACAAACCCACTTGGTTGTGGATGTGGAGATTATTAATCTCCAACAAAAAACTGGGTGGGTTTACATATGCATGTGTGGTGTGGATGAGCAGATAAACCTGCGCCAGCTTTGGGTCCCCTGACCCTGCTCTGGCTTTGTGCAGTTCAAATTTGCACGCTTACTGCACTCCAATGATGCAACACTGCACCACCCCCCAGGTCTCCGTGTTTCAAGCTGCCACACTGAAGCATTAGAGCAGATGGGAACATCGGACACTGATGTGTCTGTCACAGGCAGAAACGTGGCAGAGGGGTCCCAAGGCAAGGGTGATACCGTGCAGCTGCAGCTGCTCAGCTCTAGACAGAGCTTTTGATAGGACAGGCATGATTGTCCTGTACCAGCCTGTCTGAGAGCCTTCCAGCAGGACGTGCATGTCAGCAATGTTGCTATAGATCAGAGGCCGCTTTTCTCTCTCAGTCTCTCTCTTTTGTTCCCCAATTTCCTTAGCTTTTTATGCAAATTTTGCATTAGGATATTACCAGTACTGAAGGTGTTGATTCTTCATTTTGGCTAATCATTTTTGCTTCCTCCTTTTCTCTATTTTACACTCAGCACCAAACTCCCATGGTGCTTCCTAGTTGCACAATAATAACAGATTTATTTAAAAAAAACCCTTTTGGCTTGGTGACAGTTTTTTGCATGTTCCAAAGATCTCTTTTCTGCTTTCATTATTGTAATTGAATATCAAAGCCCTCTGTGGTCACCTGAGCAAGTGTCCATATAAGAATCTACTTTATTAAATTTTTAATGATTTTCATAACCCAGGAAGACTCTTCTGATGGCTTTTCCAGAAGTGATGACTCATGTCATTTCCTTAAATCCACAGGGCAAATTGCAATAGTGAGTAGAGGCAAACCTCTTATATACTTTTTCAAAGGGGTCACAAAATACTGTTGTGTATTTTGTCCAACTTATTTTCTATAGGAATTTTAATTTTAGAACAGCTTCGGGAAAGTGCTATAATATTGTTTGCTAATCGCTCATGACTTATGGTCAGTCTTAACAACCAAAATTCACATCAATCAATTCTTGATCAAAGATTTACCTATTTTGAAGCACTAATAAATTCAGCTGCAGACCACTTTTAGAATAATTTTGTGCTATTTATCATTAGTTATCCTTAATGAGTTGTGATACAGAAGCCTCTTTTGAAGCTGAACCTCAATACCTACAAAAGACATGTTTTGAAAGAACTGTCTCATTACAGTGAGAAATATAAGTTTAGGTCTCCTTTTTCAAAGGTGAGCTTGATCCAGATTCTAATTGCATCTAAAAATCATTATTTAGAAAAAATCTGAAATACTTTAAAATTCAAAGACTATGAAAGTTGTGATAGAATTGATTATTTCTTAGACCAGTGTGGTTTTGGATGTTATCTAGTTACAATGACACTGAAGTCCAAGTAATAGAGTTTTATTTTGATAACTTGTGGATTCTATATACTAGTTAGGTATTGATATTGATATAAGACAAACTGGGTCTTGCAGGTGCAGATTTAACAGTAATAACTGTGGGTAGGATTTAGTCAGCCTGATTTTTCAATAAGAAACATGAATTTCCTGCACTTACATGGGATCCATTCATGTCCTCTCTTGAGGACTGCAGCTAAATGAACAAAATCACCATCCTTTTTTTTTTTTTTTTTTTTTAATTGGTTCACAATTGGGACATTTGTCTTTAAACTTTCAATTTCTAAAAGTTAATTCTTGTTCTCTAAAACCAAACATTTCTGAGATTAAAAACAGTTGAAGTGAAGAAAAAGGAAAGTTTCAGATGATACAAACAGAATTTTGATTCAGGTACCTGCAGTGTGAGGTAGCCCCAGAAAGGAGCTCTTCTGGATCATACATGAAGGTAGAGTGCATTTTGTCATTGGCAGGTCTGACTCCATACTACCCCACAGATTTATACTAAAACATGTTAATATATGCATACATATTTAATATCTATTAGTTTTTAAGCATTTGTCCCTCCAGTTTCTCTTATAGGGTTTAAAAATTCATTCTTTTCAGCCCTATGAGTCTCACTTCTATGTGCATTTTCCTCTGTGTTGTTGCATATAAAGATGTGACTCTTGGGAGGACTGCAAGTCCTAGAATAAAACATATTTCTAGCTGTTAGCAGAAAAAATCCATTTCTATTTCTCTTTTGTGGCTACAAATTTGAGAAACACTCTAAGACAAATTTCTAAGGTCTTTTCACAAAGAGAAATTCTGGTCTGTTGTTCTTATCCTGAAAAAGCTGGAAGACATTTCAAAGCCACCTTTTGCAATTGCACAGAGTAGTCCTGTAGGATAGTGTTGCATTCATAAATCACTTTATTTGAATTATATCATGGCTTATATAAAGTGCAGAAGAGGTTGTTTTGAGGTTCCATGTAGTTTCTGTCAGCACTCCCTTGAGATAATTGTGGTGTTGGATTTGTATATTATAGCAGAGTGAAGACTAGAATTTCCATGGAAGATGATCCCTTTGGTAATGGCACAGCTAGTGACAAACACACCACTACTGAGATTATGGCAAGGGATTCAAATACATGACAATAAAAGTTAAATGTAGCTGCCCTTTGGTGTCCTTCCTAATATTTACTCGTGTTTTACTTACTTCTTTCTGTGTGGAAAATGTGGTCTTTTGTATTTTTCACTCTGCTGTGAGGAAATTGTGTCCAGCTTAGGTTATTTGCAGAGCAGATGAAAAATAGGAATTCTTTATGGAATGTATGTCAAGGCTTGTTTCATTCAACCTACAATACGTATGAAATTCTTCTGTAGATTCATTCTTTTATACTGGAATACATTCTTTTATACTGGAATACATGTCTCAGACAAAGTATCTAAAAGAAGTTGCATATTTCAGCTGAAATTCCTCATATAGTTTATATTTTTCATATTTCTATTGTGATATCATTTCAGAATCAGTGATTTAATTTATTGTTTGTGGTAGGCTGAATGCAGAGGCTGCACTGACAGATCACTAAAAGTATAACTCCAGAAACTGAAATAAAATCAGCACTCAAACTCCAACAACTGTATCAGTGGAAACAGCAGCAGGGAGAGAGTGCTGTGGAAGAAGCCTCTCCTGAGAGGAGTGGGATGACACCCCCCTTTTTCCCAAGGTTTTGGATATCTGCTCTTATTTTCATTTGATAAAATTATATCATGACATTGCTGCAGTGTCTGGGAATAGTGATGCCTCACTGGATTTTTCCTAACTTTTGCTCAGATTTCCTATGAAACAAAAGCAGCGCTGTTGCATTAGTTTCCGTGGTCTGTAGTAAAATATCTCTGTATAGTGAAAATTCAAATATATTTTCAACTGGCTGAGGAAAACCTATTGAAATTACATCAATAGTACTCATTAGGCTGCTATGCTTGGAAAATTCCTTTTGAAGTGTTTTATGACATGGTTTAGGAAGGAAAATAGAGTCAAAGGGCCGAGGGGAGGGGACAGATTGGACAGGACCAACACATTAGGGGCTAGGCAGAAACTGTGGATATGGAGACAGTTCTACCAAGGAGGGCCACCCATGGGTGCAAGAAGAGATAGCACTAAAAGTGTCTATCATCTAATGAAAAGTTGCGTTACTCAAAGTCCCCAATGACTTTGGAAAAAAGCAAATGTTGCTTCCATCCAAAGAACAGCCAGAAGGAAATAGGGAAGTGGGAAATAAGGAAGTGTAGGCCTCACCTCAGTCCCTGATCAGGAAACATGTTCTCTTGGAATTCATTTCTGAGAAAGAAAGAAATCAAATTAGTCACTGCTGGTTTACCAAGGTAAAACTTACTTGACTCAACTGCTTGTTTTTTATAGGAAGAAAAGACCAAATATGTGTCTGAGAGGAGAGTGGGTTAATGCACCTTGAGTCTGAGCACCTCTTTTGACACTGGCTTCCAGGCATTTCTTAGCTGGAAACAGGGGAACCGTGGGCTTTACAAATGGGCTGCTACACTGTTTGAAAACCAGCTGTACTGCTAACCTGCCAAGCTCATTGTGCAGTAATCAATAGCTTGATGTTCATTTGGCAGAGGTACAGAGCTACCCTAGGGTCAATACTGGAGCTGGTATTTTTCAATATCTTCATCAGCAGGCTGGATGATGTGACAAAATACACTCTCAGCAGATTTATGGATGATGGTACATCAAGGAGAAAATTGATTGATATGCCAAATAGCAGAATTTTGATCCAGAAAGACCACAGCAAAATACAAAAATGGACCAGCTGAAGCCTCACGGTGTTCAATGTGAAAAGTATAAATATCAGTCCTGAGAAAAATAACTATGTAAATCTTCAAAGGCCGGGAACTGACAGACTAAGTAGCAAACCTGTGGAAAACAACCTGAGCAGTCAGAGTGGACACCAGTTTGAATATCAGCCAATATTTTGCTCTCATTTCAGATAAGACAAACCTCACAAACCAGTTTAGATGAAACTCAGAGAAACATTAAAAGGAGCAGTTTCAGTGGATCAAAGAAAATTTTTGTAGTTGTTCTTTCCCTTGTTGTCACAGGTGAGTTCACTCACACCTGACATTCATCCACTTTTGGGCCATTTCAAGAAGGATATTGAGGAAACAAGAGCATCCAGTGGATTACTACCAAGATGGTCAAGAACCTCAGGAAAAATTAATGAACTTTCATGATTGTTGATAAATGTGTAGTTTGACATAATGTTGATACAGCCTACACATGGTTTCATTATCTCACGCTTACAATGTATATTTGAAGATTTTTTTTGTATTACTGACCTGATTTTCAGGGATGACCACTCTCAGAATCAGAAATGATTACACAGAAGTTGAACAGATATGACCTCTCATGCCTTTCCCAGACGATCCCAGCTGGGGAGCAGCAGGTTTCAAAGATAATATGAATAGAGTTCGTCACTCCTGAAAAAGTTTTAAGGTGTGAAGAGACTCATAAAGAGAATTCTCGAGGTGTTTTGTATCTTTACTTTGCATTGCACATAGATAAGATGTCTTTTTAAAGTAATCATTGATTTTTGTGCAGTGACAAATGATACCAGCAACTGGTACCTTTAATGCCTGTCTTAATTTAGTCTTTTTCTGTATCTGCAGGTATGATTTTTCATCTATAATGATGTGCTACAAGGGTATGTAGATGACTGCTTCCGGAAAATCATGTAATAAAGTATCTGACATTACAGCTAGTGCCTTCAATTCAGTGCAATTCCTAAGCATGAAACTGCATCAACAAAACAGTGACCTGGTTTAGCTTAAAAAGCAAGTCTAGCTCTACAGAGCTCTTTGCAAAATCTGGGTCTTATTTTTACCATATGGATAGCGTATATAAAAGAAAATACCATAGTCATGCTGAGAGTGGCCTAGTTTGCAGTGTGCCTGGATACTGGAATGGCTCAGCAGGGCCACTTAGATACTGTGATTCTCTTCTCAGCAAAGTGAATGATCCTGGCATGCGATGTGTAGATGATAACTACAGGCTCTGTATTCATGGCTGCAGCATTTGGACCACTAATTGTGTTCCTGCCAGAGCGGGCACTGAATTTAGCTCTAAGTGGTCTGCAAGCCAAGGTGAGACTTGCTGCATGTCTTGCACGTAGCTCTATATATTCATTCTTCCCTTACTGTTGGTCATTATGTATTCAGTTGCTATTATGAACATAGTGCTCTTCACTTCTTGTCTGAACATCTTGTTCTTTCTATAAGGTTCCAGACCTGTTGGGAAATCAGCCAGAGATGCTGAAGCTCTCCCCTTTGGAATTTAATGTGCTGTGTTATGCAGCACAGTATGTGCATCTATGCAGGCTGCAGGCAGCTCTGCTAGGGACTTCAGCATTTTACAGGCTTATAAAAATAGGGTGGCTGGTTTTCCTTCACAAGTCATGACAACGAAGTGGCAGTGTAATCTCAGGGAGGTGATTTCTCACTCCTACAGAAGCCTGATGTAACACCTGACATTGGCCTTTGGCACAGAGCACCCACTTTCCATCTTTTCCATTATATTGATGAGTCTGGTAATACTTTAGTATGTAACCTGGTGCCAGGGAGTTAAAAATTTACTGTGCCTCTTCCCCTGGAGGTGTGTTTGGTGCTGTTCTGCTTGATTACTTGGACACACTCCTGCCATGGCTGTCAGTAAGATACTTGTCCATATGTGTGAAAAGCTGTGCTGATGATTCTGCAGGAATTTGTTTCTGGTTAATTTTAAGATAAATTTAGTTTAAGATCTGAGGAAAAAAAAAAAATCACATCAATGATTCTAGAAAAGAAGGTAGCTCTAATGTCAGAAAGACAAATAATCATTTAAATGGTCCAAAACCAGATCTTCCAAAAACTAGAAATATATATATTGTTCCTTGGTTTTGATGTTGTCCTCCATGTACTCTAAAACTATAGATGAAATGGCATGAAGTATAGATGAGAGGAAGGAGCACAGATTAGTATTTAAACTACAATGTAGATTATTTAAGGAGAACGAAAAGATTCTCGAACAATGAGGACTGGCTGATTGAATTGCCCTGTGTTGCTTTGAAAATGTGGTTAAAAGTAGACAAGCACCTAGGAGCATATTCTGAGAAAGGAAGAGACATTTAAGCTGTTTGTTTCTTTCAAGTTCTTAAAAAATAAATAAAATGCAAAATTTATTTTTAAAAATGTACTTTTCCTGAACCCCAATACATTAATGAAGTCTGCCTGCTGATTTTGTTTTCCACTACTCAAAATCCTTATCAAATAAAGAAGGAATAGGGAGATCTTTTACTTAAGGAGATTAAGACCTTTTAGTTAGTCCATAATGTATAATTTGTTCTGTTGAAAGCTAGTGCTAGCAAAGTTGGTACTATCAGGGCATTGGTCATTCAATTTCAAAGTGGACAAGAACTGACTTGGAACATGGTCATAAAGCAAATAGCATTTTAATAAACACTCTAAATGTATTGTCTAGGATAACACAGGTTTTGTGTCAGGAACCACTAATAGGGATATCACAATACATAAAACTAGGTTTTATGTGTCTCACAATCTAGAGTTATCTAAATCGAATGATCTAAAACAAATATTTCCCACACTGACAACTCCCCAGTTTTGGCAGACAGTTGCTGTCTCACCATCAGTCCCATGGAATGCAGAGGGTGTATTCCACATCATGGGGAGACCTCTTTCATGACAGGTCATTCATGTCAGGTCATCTTACCCATATTTGCTATAAAAGGGAGAAAAGAGGGAGAAAAGGGGGACAAAAGAACTTATTTTTTTCCTAGCATTCTTTTAGATTAGCATTCAAGTATTCACAAGCTATAATCCGCAGATTTCACCAAAAAGGGATTGTCTTCAGTTTAGGAAAAAATTCCAAAAGTCAACTTGGTTAACTTTTTCCATGTATTTTCTGTGGGATACATTCACTATGGCCTCATTTCCAATCCCTGGTCTCCTGCCCATCTGCCTTGTATATATACTGTTTGCTCCTTTGGTTTTTTTGGGGGTGACCCGAAGGGACTTTGTGAGATAAAATCCACCTGCAGTCCTGGGGATAATTGTCTCCTGTGATTTCTTGCAACCAGAGATACAAGTAGGACTGCAGCCTGCTATCCCAGTAGGCTTTTATCCTCAGTCTCTCCCACACTCTCCAGCCATCCCATGGGACATACAACGGAGACCTGCTGGCCAGGCTACTGAAGAGACAAGATATGGTGAGGGCCTGCTGTGCTCTGCGTGGATATGATTCAAGGCTGGGCATGTGGACAGGCTAAGAGTACAGGAATATTAGAAAATCTGAAATGCTAGATGCAAACATCAAACTGTTCGTCAACAGTGCAACTCTGAAAGAGAAATGAAACAGTCAGTCAGAAGAGCTTTTTTTCCCCATCCACAGAAATTTTGTCACTGGAATCATAATTACAGAAATGAGCTCAATATAGCTACCGAAGTCATGAAGGATTAAGTGAACTGTTATGTTTCTGTGGGCAATAATTACAATTATTGTAGATCTAACTTCAGGGGTTATGATCTTGTCATGTACACAGAATTACTTTAGCTATCTACCGGGAGTTGGAGCCTCAAGTAAAAAGTCAATACAGCTCTAATTCTGTAATTGTAGCTGAACATCTTTCCTGAACATCACTACTGAGCAGTGATTGTCAGGGAGGCTTTAAGCATTGCTGGAGTTTTGCTAATGATATGGCTACTATTTATTTCTGGACAATTTGTGAAAAAGTGAACCGGATTCTTAGAAATCAGGTTCACTAAATAGATTAATTTAAAGGAAATGGTCCAGTCTTGCTGCTGGAATAGCAGCTCCAAAATATCAATAATGAAAAATTCTAAAGGGATGAGTGATTTAGCCTGCTAAACATGGAAAAAAAAAAAAAAAGAAGAGGGGGGAAAAAAGGTGCTAATTTTGTTTGTAAGGAAAGAAGGAGATAATGTGGCAGAGTGTAGTGATCAGAGCTGGGGATGTAGGTGAGAGCCATGACCGCCGCAGAAAGGATATTGAGCAGATTTCAAAAGCAAGGACATAGAGTGAGAAGCTGATGCAGAATAAAGCATGGAACAACGAAAAAAAAAACTTTGTTCTGCAGAAATATTGCAGAAGTCAATGAAGGCTTAAATATATGTAGGTCAATACACAAAATAGAACTGAGAAAGAAGAAAGGGCCAACTTGGAAAATGAAAACAAAAGTAAAGGGAAGCAAGAAATGGATTCATAAGAGATGTGTAAATTTGTGAGGATGGAAATGAAAGCATGAATGTGAGGGGAAAGGAACAATGAGGATTAATATTTACTTTGCAGTCTAGTCTCAGTGATTGATTAAAGGAAGGAAAAAAATACTGAGAAATATATAGAGATATGTCTTCTGAAGTTCAATTTTAGAGTTTCTATTTTAATGATTTGAAAAAGTTAGAAAGGTAATCTGAGGCGAGACAATAATATGAATCCTGATTAAAGGCAAAGCGATGACAGAAGTCAAGTTGAAAAAAGAGAGTGGCTGAATACAAAACTCATAATTTTCTGAGTTCCCCCTTCCTCTGCTTTGCATATACAAAATAAAAAACCCGTGTTAACTGCAAGCCCAGGTAGTTTGAGGAGCTTGGTTTATCATTGCTATGAATATAGAGTATCAGACCAGAAATCACCAAGATTATATATATATTAAAAGAGTATGTTTATTTATTTCTAACTAATCAAGAAATAGCACGGCATCATTGCAGAAGAAGACTTTGGAAACGAGTCAGATTTAGATTATGTTAATGCAGCTTCTGAAAGTGACTGTCATAAACATGGAGACATCATCATAGGAGAGAACAAGAAATAAAGAAAGAAAAGGCCCAAGTCTTTCTGCTGCTGCTGCTCCAGGTGCTGCAGAGAAACAAGGCAGATCTGCAATGGACGTCCTCCCCAGCCACTCTGAGGTTGTTATTGCCCTGTTTTATTTCAAGGATAATTTAAGTGGATATGGGCTGTGAATAGAGTACCTTGGGAAACTTTGAAAAGTGGAAACATACAAATAAAAATAATTATCTTTTTTGCCATTGAAATAAAAATTATCAGGGTGGGTTCCACCATCTGGGAATGTCTCTGGCAAATTACTCATGACCACCTACAGCAGATATTCAGAAAGTCTATTCCTTGCTTCTGTTTTCTTTCTGATTTGGTCCCTGCCAGTACCTATTTCTGGTTCAAAAATTCTTCAAAAGGCAAAATGAAGACTCTAAAAAATCCTGATGCTTCTCCTCCACAACAGCCGTTCAGCTAAGACTGCTGAGAGACAGATCAGGACAAATGGTTGCTTTTTCCGGGGGAGTTCTGCCTTGTAGATGACTGTTTTATATCTATGTTTTTACATCAATACTTTGGTAGTGATGAGAGAAAACTACTGATTTGCCTTGGGCATATGACATAAACCAAAATTATTTGGGAGGGATACTTTCACAGGACGAACTCCTCAGAGCACAGAGCACTTGAAGGGCTGTGTGTTCATTGACATTCCATTAGTGTCAACAGAAGGTGTACTTGTAACTCCCTGTGTAATTCGAGAAACTTCAGTAAAAACTGCAAAGAACCTGTCACCGTCCTGACTTTTCAGAAATTTTTTATGCAACTCAGATTTTACTTCACTATTTCAGCTGCTGATTTTTCTTTTTTGCTAAAAATCTATGGGGTTATTTTACTGTAAACAAAATTGAAAAGGCCAATTTTCTTCTGACTAAGCTTGATTAACTTTTTGTCTCTACCCTAGTAAAATTGATTTCCTGTACAGAAAGATTTAACAAATTATATTAATTTAAATACACTCAAAGCCATGATGTTTATTAACGATACAGCAAATGTGCCTCTCAGCTTGCAAGATGTAACTACTTAATCTTGCAGTTCTCAGCTGGACTGCATGCCAAAAGCAAATACATGCTCCATGAATTCTATAAAATGTATAATATCTACTTCCCATTACTCATTATGACTGTAGCTAATGTCAAAACACAAGTTTAGAGGCATTTGTAGGAAGACACAGAAATCCTGGTGAGAAGTGGATATGAGCTACAGCCTCTGCCTAGAAGGGAACAGCACAGCTGACAGGAGCAAGGGGATAGTCATGGGCTGGTACAGGTTTCAGCTGGGGACCTCTTCCTCCCCAGAATTTCTCTCCTTTCCAAATCTCTGTGAGAAAACTGGTCCAGGCTTCTCTTACCCTTTGCAGATATTTGAAGCAGTAAGAACTGCTGAAAGGGGGGATATGCCTGAGTGAAGCAAGGAGGGATGAACATTTTTCTTGTGCCAGAGCAACAACCTTTGTGACTTGGAGAAGAAGTTATTGATGTTTGAGCTGAAGAGCTGAAAGATGGGAAAGATGCTTTTATTACAGGATGGGGTTACACTCTTTCAATTTGTGGCCACAAAAAATATTATCAAACTAATGTTTATGCATTAGTACTATCAGACACTTGGCATTGCCATCGTGGTGAGAATATTTAGGATTAAGCGGTCAGTTTTTGGTTATTCAAGGCCTTGAACAATTTCACTGTGTCTTCTTTTCTGGGGGTGGAAGGTGCCTTTTTGTTTTTGAAAGGATAGGTAGGGCTTGCAAAGTGAAACCTGAACTGCATGTGTATTAAGTAGCTACAGACATTACAGTTTCTTGTGCAGAGGAATGACTACCTGACTAGGAGGAAAAAAAAAACAAAACAAAACAACAACAAACCAAAAACCACAATGAAATATAATGGAAATTTCTATTAATGCTCAGCCAAGCAGGACCAATAACAATAACATGACTCAGTGATACTTCTATTTGTTCTCTCATTTTAGTAGGATTCAGTGTAATGGGATTTCAATACTGCCTAGTTGTGAGGTCAAAACTGTAAGGTTCCCTTTATATGTGAAAACTGACATTTTTCATTTTCTTCTTGAAAAAGTGGTTTGAAGGTGTACTGTATGTAATAAAGGGCTTCTGTATTCTTTTCCAAAGGTAGCCAGAGCCCACTTCCCCAGGGAGTGACCTCTATGTTTACTTCTTAAAGTATTTTGTTATCCTGAAATACAACTTGCTGTGTAGGAATGTCAGTTTCTGTTACAATTGAGTCAGAACCTCGACAATTTCACACTTCTACTGCTTCTGCTTGCTATTGCTTCTAAAAAAACATTTAAAAGTAGGTGAAATGTCACAAGTTTCACACTCAGAGAAGGGGGGACAAAGCCTTTTCTCTGTATTTGTAAACACTCACACAGAACCAACAACATATCTTGAATGCTTCCATTGCAGAGGCTTTGCTTCTGGTCTGGCAGAGTCAGAAACTGAATCACCTTGTACATGAACATTTTTCACCCAGTGAAAATAGAGCTCACCAAAATCAGGAGTGACTGTGATTTCATTGATTAAAGAAGATGAGCTCACCACAGAAACTGCTGTTTAAGGCAGAGCTGTGCAATACACAGCTGGAGGTAGGTACTGCTACTGATTAACCATGCTTAGGTGAGAGACGGTGAGTGAAAGGATTCTCTGTTGAGTAAATGGCCTTTCAGGAAACATTTAGATGAGAGCAGTGAGATCCTGCGCAACCTCTACAATCCACTTGGTTCTTTAAGGAGTTGAGAAGCAATCCTGAATACAGCTGTAATGTTGTTTACATAATGCTGAAATTTAGATCAGCTCAATAACTTCAATTATCACTATTTATATTTTATTGGTGGTCAGAGCCCCTGGTTGCAGATCACAGCTGCAGTGGGATAAAACGATAGAAGCCAGGGCTAATTTTACATAAATGTAACACAGGCTATCAAAGTGAACAGGTTGACTAACAACCTGCTTTCCTAGAGCATGGAATGCACTGCTCTGGCCTTCAAACCCTAATGCTGAGACAGCTCTACTACTGCTTCCAGTGGAGAGGTCAAGTTGGAAGTGACAAGCCTGTATTTCGTGAAAGTCAAAGGCAGGATCTATCTAAGTAGGGTATTGATGAATGTAGAGTTAAAAATACATATTTATCTGCACTGAACATGAAAACTTTGCAATATCATAATTCCTTGAATTCTCACTTGCCATTCCAAACCACTCTGTCGTCACCTGCTGGCATGAAAAATTCTCTTTCCAACACAAAGACATCATAAGCTTTATCTTATGACAATATACACAAAACTGTAACAGATTATACCTTTTTCATGATACAGCTGTCCTTTCTAACCTCTGAAAGTCAGGACGTGATACTGATTGAATATAATCATACCACACAATGCGTTTCATTAAATGATACTTTCAGCTTTTTCTTATCTGTGAAGTCCTTTGATTTTAATTACATGATTATTTTATTTTTCCTCTTTATGAGAAAAAGTAGGAAATCAAGAACAATATTCTTTAAAGAATAGAAACCTATAATAAGGTTTATGATTCAAGTAATGTATTTGATTTATTATATATGCATAACTGTCATTAAAAGAATACTCATGGAAAAAAACAAAAGCTAATTTTTTTTCACAGTCCACAGTTCCTATTCAGAAGGTTTTCATTTTATCTACATACATACATACCTATATAATGATACATATATATATATTCCACACTATAAGGACACATTGAATGTGTCACATGGATCAAGAGCTAAAATGGAAAGAAACGAAAGCTAGGAAAAGGAAAAAACGAAATAGAGAGGAACATCATGTGAGATATTTCAATGACTTTCCCAAATTTATTTGTGCAAGTCTTTGCTTCCAAATTGCAGAAAAAGCAGGCAGTAATGAGAGAAGAGAGTGATAGTTTGTATATGAAGAAAAAGAGTGCAGATTAAAAAAGAAATGGTGTTCATCTGTATGTGAAACCAATTTGTATGTGCCTATCCATACTCTGTAAAAAGGGCATTTTGATGAACTTACGCATGAAGCTGCTCCCATTTGGCACATGTACAGAAAGGTTTAAACTTCAGACTAAACTGTTCCTGCAGAAAACAGTCTGGTACTCAAAAATTATACTTATCTCTAAATGTATGCGCTATGAATGAAGATTCTGCCATTTCTGATCGTACTAGGGGTTTATTCCACAGCCCTCCTGTTTGTGTCAACTATCAAGAATACTGCAGTTATTTATCTCAATATTAATTACCTGCACAAATATTAGCACTGCAGTTTGTAAGAAAAAAAGCCCTAACAATGTTTCAAGTCCAGTGTTCCACAAAAACATTACTTTACAGCTGAGGCAATTCAGGAACTTATGTGATAATAATAGGTTATTAACCCCATTTCAATTTTAAAAATTGGCATTCTTTCACCCAACCCTCTGCCTCTGGAATTAGCAGCTGAACAGACCAAGAAGGTTCATGGAAGCATAAAAAGTTCAGGGAGAGGCATATTTTCATAATATACAAATATTTAGTCATGAGAACAATGTAGGGAGAAGGAATTCTGATTCCACTCAGAAGCTGTGCTCCTGTGGTGAAGATGTATGCACAGATGTAGGATGGCCATATGCTCCTTTTTACGCAGGGATCATAAACCTCAGAGCCTATGTATCCTGTCGGTTGCTGCAGTGGGAACTGCTGGAAGAGTAGCTGTTCTGCCTCTGTGCATACACGGGGAGGAACTTTGCATTCTTGGACAGTATTCATGTAAAACTTTGCAGCAGCTGCTAAGACAAAGTCTGTGTGGTGTCCTTTGGGAATACATACCCTGGAAAAATGTCACCTAGTTTTGAAGAAGTGCATCAAGAAATGAAATTTGCAAAAATGCACACAGATATTATTTTAGCTCTTTGTTTTAAATTTTTTTTTAATATAAAAGGGTTATTTTCACAGCCTTTGTAAAGACTTTATACTATACCTAAAAGAGGAGAACTGTAAAACCAAAGTTCTTCCAAGGTTTCAGCTCTAAAAAGTAATATTTAAACAAAGAATTTGTAAAGGGGCTTGAGTGATCTCTTGGTTAGATCTCTCTTTAGCAGATTGTTAACCAAGTGATATGCAATAAAAATTGCACAGGGTTAGAGAATAAATTCCCATATGAGATACTCCATTTTACATTCATGTGCACAACTGGTATTTGCACAGTACTCTGTTCATTTAAATTTTAATACCATATTGTAAATTCTATCATTAATATTAAACCTGGTGTTAATATTAATGATCTACTGCTTTCAAAAACTGCTGCATCAAAAACCTTCCAGCAATAGCCCCTTAACACTTCCATCACTTGAAAAGAGGGAATGATGTGAGGGTTTCAAATACAAAAGGACTCTTACTTTAAACCTGAATTATGAGTTTCTGTATGCAGACAAAGTGCAGTGTCAATGATGGACTACCAACAAGTCAAAATTTAGGCTCTGAAGATTTTCAATAAGAATCACAAATAATAATTCATAATAGAAATTGCAAATATTGGTAATTGTTTTATAAAGGGACTAACCATTTTATTTCAGGATACTGTAGCAATTTTTTTTTGCTGAATCTGGATCTTTAAACTTAGGAAATATTTTATATTCCTCATGACAAAATTGCTACATTTGGTGATCTAATTGTGCTCCATGAAAAATTCCTGTTACGCATAAAGATACATTAGTTACTCTGTATATTGTTGACAAGCCTAGGATATACCTACACGGAGAACTTCACCTCTTCTGAACTCCAAAGAGGCTATTCAAGTGTCTTGCATAAACACACACACACACACACAGAGAGAAATCTCTACTTTGTTTAACACTTTTAGTGCTTCCTCTCATTTTCATTGCTAAATTTTTCCTTGGAGACCCGGACAATCAGGGAGTAAACTATTTTTAAACACATACTGATAAAAGTTTTCCTGCTGTGAGCCCTACCTACCAGTCCTCTGAAGTCAGTGGAAGCTGTATAAGAAGATTTAATGGAAAGATGCTTCATATACTCTGTATTGTCGAGTTCACTTTCATTGGTAGAGGATTTTGCTAAAGTTAACCCTTGAAAATCCCTGAGAAAAATGACAAATAAAATTGGTTTCAGATTTACTTCGCAGATTTAAGACCTCTGGTGTTGCAATACCTCAGCTCCTTTTTATAACACCAAAGAGAAAATTTTCCTCAATATTATACAACATTATAAATATTGTTAAGACAGATTTAGGTAAAAATAAATATCTGTAAGATATTCAGGACTACAAGTAGAAAGTTACAGAGAAACGTGACCTTGGCTGTATGAAATAATACAAACATGAATCTATTTGAAATGCACTAGGATGATTCTTCTATGGTCATATGACACACTTACAGGACATTACAAACCAGGAAATAAATAATTAATTTTTCATTAAGGAGATGGAAACACTGAATTTTACACCAGTCTTTTTCTTTTCAGCTAGTGTGCAGACTTAAAAATTATTATAAGCAAGAAGTTAGCAGTCAACTGTGCAGGGCCAGGAGCTGGACTTGATGATCCTGATGGGTCCTTTCCAACTCAGCATATTCTATGATTCTGTGATTCTATAGCTAAAATAACAGAAAAAACCAACTAATTAGAAATTAATTTTTTCAAGGTCTTCAATTTTTTAAAATATGGGAATGGAACAGAAGATTTTGAATTATTTCATGGAGTGCTGGAGAGAGTCAACTCACCCCAATCTTTTCTAACCTAACATATGCTTACCTGCTTACTTAAGATATGAAATCCCCAAAACAGCTCTTCAGGGGAATAAGTCACTTTTCAAATTAGGAGGGATGACTGAATCTGATCTACATGAGTGAGAAATTAAAATGTTTGTTATTAATGAACTGTGTAAAATTTCTGTACTTTAAATAACTTCAAAAAAATCTACAAAGTATTGAGCCTCAAGAAAACCTGTTTCTCCTGAGTTAAAACTGAATACTCCTTTGAAGATACAGTCTTACACATTTGTCACTTATTGATATGTATTTCACAAAGTCCTAAGTTTCTCCAGTAATTTACTAAGCTAGCTTCTTTTAAATAATATTTTAGCATTACCTTGAAAAGCAAAGATCATAAAAGAGGGGCCATTAGAATATATCACTAAACATATTTAAACTATAATTCAACCATATAGTCTGGGAGCAAAAATGACAAGGATTTTTCCAATGTAATATATTATGCACTTATTTACATAAAATATCAATATTTATATTCACTGATGGAAAAACAAGATGACTTGGTTTTCTAAGTAAAGATGGTACATATCAGTTTGACAGACACAGCTGAGACAGCTGAGTTTATGTTTCTAAAAAAGTGTTCATTTTGTACTTTTTTTATAGAATACTGACAAGGGAATTGCTAATGAAGATAAAAATGATAAGGGTGGGATGTGTAACAGACATGTGGTTCTGTAGAAATTAGAAAGAGATTTAAAGTACTGTCTTACTTTCCAGGATTATGCTGAACATTTTCAGTGGTACTATTTTAAAAGAAATGAGATATACAATGCTGAAAAAAAAAAAAAAAAAAAAGGAGGGAGTTATTTCTACGAATTACAAACTGTATAATAGATTTTTCTAATTTGTGTGTTTTAATTAGAATACAGACCTTATCCTGTAAGTGGCTTCAAGAAAGGTTTTGCAAAAACCTTTGATATACCTATGAAAGCCATCTTTTAATTTCCTTCATCAAACCATTACTGTAAATCACTACGTTTTCATGATTTTATTTTGATGAAGTCTTTTTTTTTAAAACCAAAGCAACAAATATTTCAGAATTTTTTCCTTTGTTTTTGTTGATGTAATTTAAACTTTTAAAAGTATTGCAGAAATATAGTGGAGAATTACATGGTAGTTTCTTCACTTATATAGATTTAGTTTTTTAACAGTTTGCAACAATAGGAACTTTCTCTATCAAGGATCACTTACCTCATTTGTGCTAGTGTAAATCCAGGCACCTTAAGTCTTTCATTTGCTTGTATAGGATTCATAATAAACAGCAATGAAGCTGCAATATTTTATGTTTTCACTAGTGAGAACTTCAACATACAATCTTGCTTGGATTCATTAAGTAATGTGTCGATGAAAGCAATGACCTTTCTGACACTGCATGAGGTTTCATGTCATGTTCTATTACCTCACCCTGACTGCTTAAGCCTGCATGGGTCAGTCATGATTCAAGCAATTTGACATTCTTTGATGGGGCTTGACACTGTCACCACACTCTAATGAGTCACGTAGGTAATTAGAAAAGACTTGAGTAGTTCCAGAAGATTTTAACTGTTTATTTCATGTGTTTGTTTTCTAAGTGTCAAAGGATTCATAAAGAAATGGAAAACTATAATGAATACACCAAGTCATCTTATTCAAACTGATTCAATATATTAAATTATGCACATGACAACATCAACAGCCTTCAGTCAGCAGCAGGGAGAAAAAATTCCATATTATGTCCTATTTGGCTATTAAATTATAATTTAAAATGTTCCTGTGTGACTTCCATGCCAAAGTTAATAAAAATTTGGACCACTCAACTCTTAAATACTCCTGAAAATTTAGCCGTGGTCTTCAAACAGCAACAATTTTTTTGGACAAAATGGGATTTTTTTTCTCTAGTATTTATTTGAAAGGGCAATAAATCAATCACTTGAATAATTTAAAATAAGATTTCTTTTAAATGGTCTGTTCCAGTTGAATTACAGCTCAGGAGCTGCAGGATGACAGTCTATCACTTCTTCTTCTTTAAATCAGAAGAGATAATCTTAATAACAATTCTAGTCCTAACATCTGTGAAAGAAACTTTTTCTCAAATCAAAGTGGTGGAAGTGCTGTCATTGAGGCAAGCACGGGTTTCAGCCTGTCAGTCTGTGAACTCTGCCGAGACTGCATTTCTTTGTCTTTCATATAACACATTGCCATGTTCTTTATGTAAGCAATTCTTTACTAGTTTGAATGTGTGCAGACTAATTACAAAGTTGAGGTACCAGCAGAAAAGTAAAATACCATTGCTGACACTTCCAAATAACATTGCCCACATTTTTTTTCTGTGGATGCAAATATGTACACCACAGGTAAAACCATGCAGAGTCAGAACTTCCATTCTCTTCCTAAGCAAGGTTTTAATTTATGTCAAATACTCTGTATATGCTTTAGGACTAGGTGGTTCTCTCTTTTGCCTCACCAATGAGAATCTCTTTCAGGAACACGGCATTATAGAAGAAAAGGGAGTTCTAACTCACCTTTTTTGGTTTTTGTTCTAGAACCATATCCAAACAGTTAAATAATTTAATGTACAACGCTCCTAGATTAGAGACAGAAACTGGCACTTACTAAGAAGTGACCCAATGGTCTAAGAAGCATAAGAGGTTTTTAGAAGGAGACAGGGAGGCTGAGATACAGCTTCATCTGCTGCCCAACACTGCAGTCTAGTCCTGGTTTTCAGAGTAGATCCCTGAAACCTGGAGGTGTATGTGCATCTACCTCAGTGTCCATGACATTGAAAAAACTGAGGAAAAGGGTGAAAGAGTCCCTATTTATAGACACTTATTCTTTCCGTTCTGAAAAAACATGTAGATAATGGCTGATGAAGAAGTTCTATTGGGCTGAATACATGTTTTAAACAAGGATACTCATGTTTGTGTCAGTAATTAGCTGAGAAAGCACAGGAAATGTGATGTCAGAATACAGACTGGCACTTTTTAGGTGGTGGGCAGTCCTTGAAAGATGGGAGATGTGATGCCACAAAGACAGACACATAAGACAGAAAATACTTTGGGAAGATCATCAACTGTTTGGGTCCTACATTAGGCATGTAGAAAGGAAATAGACTTGATAAACCTCAACTTCGTGCAGAGAAAAGGAAATAAATTGGGAGTCATGTCTCAGCATCCTTTCTTTATGACTTATCACTATTTTAGACACTCATGAAAGGCCTAGGTGTGTAACTATATGTACTAATCAAACTACCACGTTGTTGCTTCCCTGTACTTCAGTAGTCATCTTCTGCAGAGTGAGATTTCTTAACGTGCTTTAGAAATACTTTAAGCTGAGGCATGCCTTTTCAGCAATTTAAGTTATTAAGAGAAAGCTTTCAATATCCCTTTGAAATGCTTGCAGCTCTACATGAGTTATTGGTGCTCTGTGCTGTAGTTTCTGCTTCATCTTACTGTGTCTTTACCTATGCCTGAGTTTATTTACTTTTAGTTGTATTGTGAAGTTTTCACTCAAAATCCAAAATTTTCACTGTCATAGAATGAACAAAAATATTGCTGGTTTTTTGTTGTTTTTTTGTCTCTGCTACACAAAAATCTTGGGCAGAGAAACCCCAGAAAAGTTCTTCCAACAATCCTGCACTGATTTCCTGTTCTCTAATAAGAAATGGTGAGTGATAATCTTCCTTGACTTTTTTTTTTCTGGTGAGTTTTAATTCTCATTTATAATAGACATTCTTCAGCTAGTCTAATTTTCATATAAAGAGTCTGGTTTCTTAATGGAATATTTTCATATGAACAAATACTTTAAAAAAAAAATTTAAATACACTTACATTTTTTAAAGATTTTTGAGTTTTCTCTATTGAAAATTTGGGGTTTAAAATCCACATAAGATACTGTTGAAAGTGCAGCATGAATTTTTCAATATGAAGTGGTTAACTTTGTCAAGAGGTATAACTAGAGCTGACACATACTGAGGATTTCCAGTTAATTTCATTCCCTTCCTCCAGATGCCTGTGATCTTATTTGCACTTTAAAAAGATTTTCAAAACTTGGAAATATTTTCAAACCTAGGGTTTGGAAAACTTGGATATTTAATTCTATCCCACTTCTTGCTGCTCTGCTGAAAGATGGAATATTCGAGAGAGAAGCTGATGATCCTGCATCATTGCGCATTTCCCCATGTTTCAATTAAAGAATACTGAGTCCAGTGTTTGGAGGTTCAGCTTCAGCAACCTGCATGTTTGTTATGAAATTGCTGCAGAAACCTGGGGAAAATTACTGTGCGTCTCACAGAAAGGACAGAGTGGGAAATACAAGAAACAAGCTATAACGTATTTATAACTGCAATATGATTTTTACTGGTAACGCTGACAATGCATTTAGGTATTTGGAGCACATATCCCTAAATCTAAATTAAAAACACATTTATAGAAAGAATTTTATTTCCTACCTGCAGTGAGTGCCCGAGTCTCTTCTGTTTTCCTGCACCAGACATTTTTGGCTCAACTCTAGCTCAGACTATAAAGGTAAAACAAGACAAGTTATTCTGGCAGTACAAAAAACTTGTTCTTTGAAAGAAATTCTTCAGGGGAAGCATCCCTGGCACTGAACACATTAATTGCTCTGACAGTTACCAGAGAGCAATTGGAAAAATCCACAGGCAGCATGTTACTTACTCTTACTAACAGCTGCACTGGTGACCATTTTTATTGAGTATTAGACTGAACGAGGAGTCTGGGGATCCCATACCCCAGGTATTTGCAATTTTAGATTAGTCAGGACTGCACAGTGTGGCACAGAAAGGTAAATCCAAGAAGCAGAAATGACAGCTTCCCTAGAGTTGCCAGCACACTTGCTCATAGGTTCTTTACTTTTTATTTCTTTTTTATTATTTCTTAGTTTAGTGCTGTGTTTCCCTGGGGCACATTATTCCTGCCTCAGATGAAACCTGCCATGCAGCTTGCTCAGTTTCAGCTCAGGGCCTTTCCACTGCTACACAGAGAACAGACACCCTTGTGCTTTTTCCTATCCCTTTCAGAAAATAGGATTAACAATCTCAGTTCAAGACACCTATCATCTGAGAAAATGTAGAGAGAAGAAAGAAAAAAGGTGTAGATGATACTGATTCATTTTATGAGCCGTGGATCATCTAAATGCATCCTCTGGGCCATTGGTGTTCACTGTTACTAATGATGACTGCAGGAAAATCATGTTCTTCCCAATATCCTGGCCGCTAAATAACTACTAAATTCTGTGTGAGAATTCAGTTAAAAAATATGGGCCAAAAGCTTTCCTAAACAAGGTAGTGAATGGGGATGGTGTGCAGAGAGCTCACTCCTGACTTTACCAAAGGAGAAGTGCACAGGGACATGGTCACTTTCTCTTCCTTGGAGCATGGGCCTGAAGAGGGTTGTACTGGTGCACAGCTACTGGTGGGAACACTCACCAGGCAACCAAAACCAGGCCTCCAGCTCTGTACCAAATGTAATCGCTCTCTGCTACCATGCTAAAGTAATAAATCTTTAGAAACATCTTATTTCTGCAGCAATTTTACCTCAACTTTGTTTAATGCATGGTATATTGTAGCACTTAACAAATGCTTGTTCTGAGACCTTCCTGCATTTCTCATCCTGCTTCCTTCCATTTTTGTAATACTGTGTAACTTCAGCTTTGGTAAGTGCCTCACTGGCTGCAGGCTACTTACAGCTTCAACTTTTTCTTTGGTAGCACTTACACAAGTATTTAAACAAAAAAAAAAGGGGTTCTATCATCAGAATCTTCTTAAAGCACATTTACTTTTATTGATTTCCTTGAGACAGGACTACCTACACTGGAGTAGACCAGTATGAGGGTGTGTCTATTTTACAGCTTTATTTTAATCTGGAATGAAGCATGTTCTAGCTGTACAGTCAGAACTGCCTGGTTAAGTTGCCCTGATGCTCTGTGAGACCTGGCACCTTTAAGAGAAGTAGGTGTGAATCCACCCAAGCCTTAACAGGTGTGCTTGGATGTTTTTTCATTATAGGGGTGGGAATACCATCAGCTGGTTTTAGACTGTCTAGTTTGGAGGAGCAGCTGCGGCATCTAAAAAGATTTAAGTTTGGTGGAAGTGAAGCTGTAGTATGCATGAATAGTTAACATCCAATTTATACAAAATTGTAGAGATGTAGAGGAGAAAGTCTCACATATTGTGTGGAGTCAAGCTTTAAAAGGAATGCTCATGGGTAACTGAGAAAGCAGTATACACTAATACAAGGCTGGATGAGTCCTCCCAAAGGAGTTATTCCCTGAATGATAAGGATGTGCTGGTTGAGTTCACAACTCCCCTCCAAAAGACTGATTGAAGAAAAGCAGGGAGATTTCTTCATTTAGCTGTACATAATAATTCTTTTTCCTACATTTTTCTTTTGAATTAATGTCTTTGACTGTATCTATCTAGGTATTTCTAAGGGTGATCCTGAGCCAAAGAGACTGAGATTGTGTAGTCACAACCCTTATTATACTCTACATAAATAAAATGCGGATAATATTACACATTTTATTTGAACTTAAATGTTGTGCGGGCAATGGTGTTAGTGAAAAATGACAGTGTATGCTGGAACTCCTGCTATAGCAATTTTGGCTCCTTTAAGCTCTGTACAGTTTATATGAAGCAGGTAGAGGACTCATTCTTCATTTCACAGATGGAGACACAGATACAGGCAAGCACTTTTAATTTAGACGAGTGGGAATTCTATACAAGCCTAAGTGGCTTAATTTTCATGGTTGGGGTAAAGCTGCCAATAACTTTAAAGAGTCAGGTGTAAGATTGTTTCTTGTTTGGAATTATCTTACCATTGTGTTATAAGGTTCAGTTTCTTAATCAAGAACACAACATATTTAAGTTAGCAACAGTGAAAGTTAAACTTGTCTATTACAAAAATTAGCAATTGATGCTGCTTGCAACCTTCTAGTACTCTATCTTGAATTCTTGCCAAAGAGCATAAGAATGTTATCTATTGGAAAAGCATCCTGCTACAAGAGTGTATGTTCCATAGCAAAATATTCTGAGTTTTCACTCTCCAACTCAGAGCAGTTTCAGTCTAGTGCCTGAGTACCCAAACCAGGTTTTCCTCCTTCATATTTATCCTCTGCTTACCCTAGTGGATAAGACTGAATTAGTGACAGAATTACGCTGTTTCCTTGTGCCCCCTGGGGACTGAGCTTTCAACAACTCACTGCTTTGAGAGATCTTTACAGCTGTGAGTCAGGGATGACATTTTCAGAGACAGACTGGAGGCTTCAGCAGGGCCGTGAAGATGACCTTGAATTGTGAAATAAATTTTTTCATATTGATCTCTTGTGACACTTATCGCTAGCATGTGGCTCTGCTTGTGAGATGGATTTTGGTGAAACTTTCAAGCAAATATGATACATATGCTTCATAAATCTGGGTTTCATCCTGTAGTAAACCTCCTATGAAGGGTGTGTAGGGACAGTTAATTGTTTCCTGTCTCTACTAAGCCAAAATCTTGAGCTTTCCAGGCAAACTTGATGGGTTTAAGCAGACTAATAGGGTGAAGGAAATTCACCACTTGTGTACCTGATGTGGAAAAAGTAGAGGTCTGCTTTTATTGCTTGTCATGGGCTACAGTGTTACTCATATTCAAAGGGCCTTGGACAGGCAAATGCTCTTCGAGCATGTACTCTGACTACATTAAATATTGGAATTTCCTGATTAGGGGACTACCTCCCCACTACTCCCAACAAACCAAACCACACCACTCTTTTCGTAATTTTTCAGTACACAAGGTTGCCATTCAATGTGTGTAAATAAGTAAATAACACAGCTTCATCTGTCATAGAGTTTCTTCTCTGTCAAAGCTCTATTTCAGCCTAATCCTCAAAACTGTTCTTTTCCTTGGATCTTAATGTTACCATGAAGTCTCTTCTTGCATATTTAGGCAGTCAGTGAATCATTAAGCAAAGCTACTCTTCTGCTGAAATTTACTGGTGTTGAAAATTAAGGCTTTATTCCCTTAATTGGTCTACCCCAGTTACTCTCTTCAAGAATTTCAACGCAACAGCTTGAACACAATGAGAAAAATTAATTCCCTGAAGTACCTGGTGGAGTAATCAAAAGTGGAATCTATACATTTATATCCACGTTACATGGTAATACTGTACCTTGGTGATCAGTAGTACTAGCAAGAATTTAATAAACTCATATTAGGCACTGCACTACAAAAGCAATTTTGTAAAGATTTTGTTAAAATCAGTAGAAGAAGGAGTTTAATTATTTATTGAAGCATTGAAGAAGATGCTAGCAAATTTGTTTGTGTAGAATACTATGTTAATGACTATATCTGGAGATGGAAAAGAATACAGCCATTGGAAACACTGCGTTTCACATTTGCAGAGGTTTCTATTAAAGTAAATGTAGCCTCTAGCAATAGCAGTTTTAAGAGCCATAATATTCACCTTTTTACTATATCTGCCCTTTTCTGTCTGAAGTTATCATTAATGATTATCAAAAGGTAGAGAAGACCAACAGTAAATTCTACTTACAATAGTCAAGTTCTGTCCTCATGGGAAATAAGTTCTTTTTAGAACTGGTGAACTGTGAATTGTAGAATCTGAGATGTGCTTTGTAATGATATTTTTATGCTGTAATAGCTACTTTTCACATTTGATTTCAGAGAAGGTAAGATAAGATATCTGAGTTTTATATGATTTTCAGAATTTGCTAAAACATAAAAAAAAAGTGAAGAAGAATTTAATTTATTGGCAACTTGTAAATTAATGGTAAGACAAAGTTGAGCAAGAAAGATCTTTTATATTTCCAAGTGTAGAATAACATAAATATAATTTTTATACTACATTTTACTTCTATAAATATAAATTTGATTAGGATAATGCCTACATTACTCTGTAAATATTATATATGTTAAAAACTTTGGTTTATTGAAGCATTCACTTCAAATTTGGTAGTAAGACATATTCTAGTCAAAAGAATATGAGATGCACAATGTTAAACCAAAAAGGTGTGAAATCTACTCACTGGGGATTTGCTGTTTCTGCTTGGTGGACAATTCTTTCATTTTCCACAGAAGCTGGTCATTCAAACTGACACAGTAATTTTCTGACTGGCTAACTGAGGATACCTCACATTTCTGAGGATAGCATGACATTTTGATAATCATTATTTTAAAATGTCATCTAGAAACAAATTGCCTAATGTTTGGCACTTAAAAACATTTTAGAGTTATTGTAAGTGAATATTTCTTGACTAGTTTTTATGTATTTTTTACTCTTGTTTAATTAACACGAAAATATGGCATTTTAAGGAGTCTCTCTATAAATATATGCAACAAGTAATCAATGAGGATCACCTTAGTTCTTCCATGGGTTTCTTAAGAGAAGGTTTGAATCAGGATAGAACAGAACACCTCACTTAAGAATTGCTCTCATCATCCTTGGGACTTCTCAGAAGTTTCCGGATCTATTAGAGTAGAACTAAAGAGCATCGATACCTCCTATTTCAGAAATCAGAACTTGGACCAGTGCATGTGTACTTCCTTGTTTTTAGAATTCAGGTATACAATTAATTAAACTTCTGTATGATCAAAATTACTTTTCCTTATTGCATGTTTTATAGGCCATGATCAATAGTGAATGAAAGATGTGCTCACGGTGTTTTGACTTGGATAAGGATGAGTGATGGTCTGAGGACAATAAGTGTTTCCTAAGGAGTGAATAACAAATGAGACTTTACCAACTAAATCACAAGGTTATCCCTTGAAGTATTGTTTCATGGAGCTGGATTGAGACTTTCTAGGAAGAATGTTCAAATTCCAAATCTTTCAAAATTTGTGTGGTTCCTTTAATAAAAGTCATACCAAGTGTGTGCATATGTGAGCTGGCAAAGCTCTCAGGGTGGATTAGATTGCTTATTCCCTCCTGATAGCACTGGGGGTCATGAAAACGTGCAAGTAGGCTTATTTCTGCCAAATGTCTCAATGCATGTTATCTATCAATGTTCAAAAGCATAGAAATAGGGTAGCTGACTGATTCTGTCATTAATTTAGATTCAGGATTTGTTAACCAACTTGATATTCATGTCATGTTGGCCTAGTTCCATGTATGAAAATAACAAGGCTCTGAATGAAGAAGAACCTTTTAAAATATTTTAATGATCTTGCATTAGTTTTTAAGCCATGCTCTATCACTTTTCATACCTACAATATGAAGTTTGTTGTATTATCACAGTAGTTCAGTATGACCCAAAGGCCAAAATACAATTTGGTTTGTCTTAAATCTTACAGTGACAGTGTTTGGTTTATTAACACAATATTCCTTTAAGAAATCTATAATAAAACCAGAAAACTCACATTATCTTGCAATTAAAGTTTAAAGCTTTAGGGCTAACCTGTGAATTAAGCTCAGAGTTTAAAAAAAAAAGCATTCAATGATGTGAGTTGGTATCCTGGTTCTGATTGTGGAGGCTTTTACATCTTTGGTGGACCTTCAGGTTATTTTAAATTGTAAAGACATGAAGCATTCAGTATGAGAAAATGCAGTTCTTAGAAATTATCCATAATCTGCTCATACCCCAGGCTTTTTACAAACAATCTTTCACTTTATTGGATTTTCAGGGCAAAAGGTAAATATTTAAATTGAAAACACAATTATATCACAGAATCACAGTCCTTTCTGAGTTGGAAGGGACTCAAGGATCAACTCTTAAGTGAATGGCCTGTACAGGGATCAAACCTGCAACCTTGGTGCTATTAGCACCTTGCTCTGACCAACTGAGCTCATCTCAGGGTCATATGGAATATTTACATGAATATAGGGGATCTTAAATGATCAATCAGCAGTAAGAAAATTCCTGAATTAATGCTGTCCACAAACCTAATTGGTTCCTAATCACTTGGTTGGGGATGATTGGGTTAGAGACCATTTAATACAGAAGTCCATGGTGCTTGATGGGATGCACCCAAAAGTTTTGAGGGAACTGATGGACTTCATTGCTTGATCATTCTCAATCATCTTTGAAAGGTCACAGTAGTCAGGAGGGGTAGCTGAGGACTGGAAGAAAGAAAATGTTACCTCCGTCTCCTAAATGGCAAGAAGAAGGACCTAGGGAACTACAGGCCTCACAATCCTTTGCGTCCAAGATACTAAATTTAAAATGTTCTGTGATACCACAAAGTCAAATATCACAGTGATATATTCATAATTTCTTGAAGACTCTTAGTTTTACTTCCATTTACAAAAACACTTTTTCATGTAAGCGAATCTACTGAAATGATAGCTGTGAAAAATTTCTAGATTAGGGATCTCATTCTAATTTTAAGGCAGCATTTCTTTAATAGTTCAGCAAAATGTATGTTCTGAAATGTATGTACTATGAATTTGTTTACTAGTAGGTTTATTATACCTGTATATTGGTTTCTACTTACAAAAAATGTCTTGAGATAAGCTGCTTATATTAAAATACTTTCAAGTTGCTCCAAAGAAAGTAGAACTTTTGGAAGGATAAATATTGTCAGCAGTGATGGACTACTCTGATGAAGTGATTCATTATTTCAGTTCCAGTACTTACGACCTTTGTTGAGAGAGTGACATGCTGAATTCCCCCTAACATATTAATATGCTGATCTGCCTTATAAACTGGTGAAAGCTGTGTTTTCATCAAGTATGCAAAAATCACATCTCTCTGTAGAAGTAAAGTTGCTGCAGAATTGATGAATTTAGGGAAGTAATGCCTTTAATTTGGGTAAAAGTGTTTTAGAGTTTGCTCACAAATCAGCAGGGTCTTGTAGTGAAATAGCATAGTTTTCATAATGAAGTGATTCTGAATCTTAAACGTTAACTTCTTGGGATTTGTAAACTCTTAGAGGGCAAAGAGTAAGGATCGAATTTTCAAAGGAGAATTACATGCTCAACTTCTGTTAACTAATCCTTTAGGCAGTATTGAAAATCTCTGCCTTACATCACAAATGCCACTGAGGAATCAGCTTGTTAACATAATGGTTCTGAAATGAAGGGGAAGGATATTGGAAAAGAGGGGTAAGAGTGGATGATTCTACATACAAAATGCAGTGTTAATTAGGGATTATATTTTCCTCTTTCTCTCCTTGTATGTCATCCTTTTTCTTAAGGTTTGATATTTTCAAATCATGGCAGACAGCAGTGGGGAGGAGAGGACATCCTCTTTCCTTTGTTCTTCCAGTGGGTAGCTGACACTATCCTATGTTGTCCCCCTGTCCTGCAAGCTGGGGAGCAGAGTTTCCTTCATTTTCCAGCTGCTTCTGCACACCTCTGTGGACGAGGGGCACAGAGCTAATATGCCCTTTCAATTTAGATATAAAGAGTTAAGGGTAAGGATCCTGACAGTTGTTACTAGTAAATTAAGTTTACACTGTTAAACTTGGCCCCAAATAAAGCAGAATTCTTTCACCTCTAACTCAGAGGCAGAGATCATCTAAAAGTCAAATCAATAATGTAGGCATGTGGGAAACTGTGTGCCCTCAAGAAACCAGGTATGATCTTTGGATTTGGTAGTGATGAAGTAACTTAATGCTGTGTAAGTCTCTTTGAGGTTTTATCTCTGAGTTTTATAAAAAGCCCTGTCATGTTAGGGGCATGGTCCTTGAAGGTGCCTTAGTGTTCTCCTGAAACCCATGTAGTAAATGGCCATAACAAATCTTTACTAACGTGCTGGAAAGAGAATATCTGGATGGGTAGGAGAATAGATTATTTCATCAAAGCGTATTTAAAAGTATGCCATATATAGAAATTTCTTCTAGTCTTCAGTGGAAATCCCATACCTAGTTTAATGGAAATATTACAAAAGAGATATTTAAATATATTCAGATAGCCATGTTTGAATTCTTTGGGCCCCAGATTGACCTGAGAACACAAGATCTGTTTAGGAAGTAGATTAAGAGGAGAAAAAAAAAAAAAGAAAGAAAAAATTAAAAAATAAAAATAAAACCAAACATTTTTCTTTTCTGAAAAACTCTTCATATTTATTTATTGAAGCTGAACCTCAGGAAAGGGAATGGAGAAAGTCTAAAAGATGAAAAAGGAGTTGTCATGCATTAATAGAAGTGGCAGTGCAAGAAAACTGACATTCAGAGTTGATTGGTACTGAAATGAAGGCAAAAATGTATGAAGGAAAATGTGCAGAATGAACAAAAGATAAGTATAGCAATGATGTGAGATGAGAATATTTAACATTATTGCTCTAATCTTATCTAGAAACCTTTTCACAGACAAATACAATTGCACAAGCAGAAATGAATCGAATGAAAATGACATCCAGGTCAACGAGGCAGCAGAGCCCTCAGCAGTTTCACCACGTGCTGGTCCCAAGATCCACTCTCACACTGCCAACACAGCCGCCTACAGACCCTGCCAAGCAGCCAGATGCTGCTGGAAGATGAGGACCTTCCACAGTTGGCATTTAACTCTTGAGAGGGAAGTAATAATGTTCAGATTTTATTTTAATGACTGAATTACATCTTGATTTAATAGATGAATTGAAATTCTCATATGCTCCTACAACTGTTTTAGTAGTGATTTTTATTTTGACATGTGTTATGTAGTGCATCCTGTTCTAATAAGAACCTTGCTTTTTCTATTAGAATGTTAATACCAACATAATTCCATCCCAGCTTCATCACATACTACTTTAATTAAGATGCATTCATCTTGTAAGGAAAACCAGCAAAGATTTTTTTTTTTTTTATAATTATAAAAAAATTCTTTAATGGTAGATGGAACATCTAGTGGAAGCCTGACAGTACTCATCTCATCTCATTAACTTCCCACCACAGTTTCTCTATTTGAAATGTTCTCCTTTTGATTTTTTAAAAATAAGATTCTGTTTGTAGTAAGCATAAGAAACTGTTCCAGATCACTAACATGTTAGATGTCTTTACATCAGACTTTCCAAGGCATAGAAACATCCACACATTATTAAATCAGATTTATTGAAAATACCTGTTAAAGACTTCTAGATTTTCTATGGGGTTTGTATAGAAGTCATTTGGGCTCAAGAAGCACTGTGAGGACTCCAGCTAGGCCACCTTAACATTTCCACTGCGTATGGGGCTTTTTTGTAGTTCTAAATCTCTGTTTTGTTACACTCCAAATTTGCAGGACCTGATTACAAGACTATTTATTCCTGTAAAAATTTAAAAAAACAACAATGACAGGAAGATTCCATAATTGTTGTATTTAGAGAAACACCACATGTAGAGGTTTTGGTAGTTGATGTTGGCTACCTTGCTACAAAAGAGAAATACAACTATCCTGGAAAATGATTGGCTATATCAGTCTGGTATGAACTGTAACAAAGATAGTGTAAATATAATACATGGTTGTTCCCCAACAGCAGCCAAGGAAAGTTGACATTCAAAAGTCACTCTCTTGATACAATTCTATGGCAACCTGCTTTAGAACTTTGGTTCCTGTAAAAAAAGAAATAGAACAACTAAGCATGGTAAATCAGGCAATTTGCTGTTTCTAGGTTACTTGATAAATACTATTGCAGGAGAGTTTAAGGTTGGAGAAAGGAACAAACAGGGAATAAAGGGGTAAATGTGTTGTTTGGTCTCTAGTTCTCTCATTCTAGTCATAAAACTACTTGTGTTAGTTTATCTCTGCTGACTCTGACCCATGTAAATCTACAAAGACCACAAGGAAGAATAGGGACAAGTACACCCTTTGGTAATGCTGTTTGGTTTTTTTTTTAGTAAACAGGAGTACTTTCCTTTCAAAAACGTTAACTGAATGAAAGATTGCCTTCCTTATTTTAAATCCTCTTCATATTTAGTACTTCACTCTCTTCTTCACATTCTTTCTACTTCAGTTGCATGTCTATCTGATAACTGCAGAATTTCTGGAATGTTATGACAGATACTAATAGGCAGATATTTTAAGAATGTCACTATTGCCTAAGAGTTGTATATATGGCAAAGATGACAGAGGTGATACTTAGATTTTTCATCTGTTTCCTCTGGTCCTTATAAGAAGAGGAGATAAATCAAGGAACTGAGAAGAAATGAAAACTTGCACTAATTTTGTAAACCTCAACTTTTCCCTCATGGTATATCCAAACCGGAATTGTTACCTTCCTCCACTGTACATGAACTAAATATTTGTCTGAAATTGCAGTGATAAGCAAAACCTAAATTAATCAAAATATTAAGAAGAAAGTATGCCTCGGGATAAATATAGGGTGAATTTTGTACTGGATATCTGCTTTGTGAGTTCCAGAAGATTAGAGTTAAAAAAAAAGATTTTAAATAAACAGAAGACTTTTTGCCCAGCTACAAAAGCCTACATGGTGCCAGACTCAGAAAAAAAGTGTAAAGCCTTCTGCTATGGTGATGCCTAACAGAAGAATTTCTGACGGGTACACTAGAGAAACTTCTTGGCAATCTTACCAATAATAATAAAAAGCTAAAGAATTCAAAATCCTGTTATGCAACACTAGTTTATCACTCCCCAGGATGCTGACCTTGCAATGTTCAGGTACTGTTTCTCCAAACTCACTCTCATCCCAAAGCAAGCAAGTGAAGGTATTGGCTGTGGTGATAGCCATGCAGAAGCCAAAAAACCCATGCATTTTTCGTCGTATCACAGAGTCACCACCTGTAAATACAAGTATCATTTTTGGTTTCCATTTTCAACATATGGGCATGTCTGGTACAGATAAGACAATGCAGAGTGAACTCCAGGTTTCTGTCATCATAAATAATATTTTGGTGACTTCATTGGCTAGGAATTTTATTTGGTTGATAGATTTTGTTTTTTGTGGAGCAGTTGCATTACTTTGATTTATAAATATATGTGTGAGAAGAATTCATTTTTCAAATTAATGGGAATTTTTTCCATTCAAATCTGAAAGCTACATATGACCTTTATGGCAACAACAGAGTCCATTGCAGCTTTACAGTAGTCTTATCCCCACCCATAAGTGAAAGGGAAGCCTATGACAATGTCAAAGGCAAATCCAAATGGAAATTGGGATGAAATTTGACTGGCAGAACATTTAAAAAAAATTGAAAGCAATAACTGATTGAAACACTAAGCACTCGTACACTGAAAAGCTCTAACATTCACTACAGCTGAAGTTCAAACAGAAAGGACTGAATTTAACGAGCTTAGCACATGTGCATCATTCCCATGAATCCTGGAGTACTGAAAATTGGACAACTTTTGGGCAGATTTTTTTGTAATATAGTTCTTTGTGCTGCCAGACTTGACTTTTTTTGACAAGTTAAAATCATAAGGTGGCATGGGGCCACTGTGGCAACTTGTTTTTGGTACAGCTTTGGCCAAATGGAAGAAGAGGAAGGATGGCCATTGTGTATTTAAACCCTGGAGATTGTTTATTGCCATAATAGGGTTTAGGCTGTGGAGACTCAACTAGTACAAAGATCTGGTGTTCATTTTCAGCTTTAGCACTGTTTTGTGTGTCTGTTTGCATAGGGTGCTTTACATAAACCCCCCTTTAAACTTCCTTTTAACTTCCCCATTTCTTTTCTGCAAGTAGCTTGAATTCAGAACTTGACCCAGTAGAGCAGAATCTGGACTTTCTTATATCTGACATTAAGGAACTTGTCTGTACACATTAAAATGTAATCTAGAGCTGAAAATAATGAAATATGTATTTGCAACAGGCACAAGGAATTGCAGGAAGTGACTAGGAATAGAAAAACTGACCCTATGAGACATGATGATTTGCTTCTCAATTTATGTAAGTTAAATTTTTCAAAATGCCGCTCTAAAGAGTATTATACAGTGCATGATTTTTAATATTCTTATTTCAAACTGAATGTAAGGATAGACATGAACTTCCACCAGAGTTAAATCTATGCTTTAACATATCATTGTCTTGTTTTGTTCAAAGCTAAGCCTTTGAAATGCCACTACCTTTAAATTGCAAAACATCATGAATTGCCATGTAATGAAGACTCTGGTTTGCTTAAGGCATCAGGTGTTTTCCTTTGATATTATAGATTAGTGGATTTTTTTTCCCCATCCTTTACAAATAAAACCTCAAATGCTGATTGATTGACTACAGAGTCAGCTTCACATTTACAGAAATGTGGGATCCTTGTTTCTAACTACTAGTGTATTATTTCATTTATTAGAAGCTGATGTATATAAAATTAAAGAGAGACATGATGAAAAAAATTCCACATGTAGAGAAACAAAACAAAAAATCCACAGGGTTTTTCTTTTCCTTTACTGTGGGGTGGTTCTTTCATGGTTGTACCACTAACACAGGTAGCACACTATAATGGCTAGGTGGGCAGAGTATATTAATCCCATACTTAATAAAAAAAGTCTAATGCTTTTCTTTCTATAGCATGCAGGCCTTCTTTTATCCCTCTTCTATTGCTACAGTCTATGTAAGCTTTCACAGAAACCTTATTTTTGTTGTACTATGAGGAGTAACTCAAATGCTTTTCTCCCCAGCAAAATCAAGACCTTAAGAAATTACGTTGGTATTGTGTTCAGTCTGTCACCTCCTGAGATGAATCCCCATAAAGCACAAAGAATAGCCATTTCACTGGGAAGTCTTTTCCCCCTGACTCTTTGTGACCGTTGGGAGGCAGCTGGAGAGGCTGGAATGCCATTCTGGGTGTGATCCTGATGGAGCTGCTGCTCTCACTGCCTGTCCATGGATGGTTTACGTAGTGTCCCAGGCAGAATGGAAACTTCAGGCAAAGATTATCAGGGAGACCCTCCTGTTGAGTCACGAGGTTCAGAAAGACCTCCCTTGATTTCTAAACTTCTCAGAGAGGAGTCAAGGTGTGGCGGGATCCAATTCTAATTCCAGATTTGGTCAATAATTTGTGTCTAAAAGGTTATATAGGTGCAATTGAGCTTTTATACAAATTTGTCCTGCAGGGTTAAGGATGGCAACGTAAATATATTTCTATTAATGAAATAAAATATTTATTTAAATTTATAATGATAGTGATGATGATTAGACTAAAAGACTTTATTCAGAATTTTTTACTACATAGCATAGATCATTAAAACTACTGGTGAAGTGCATTATTTATTGAAGCAATATTGAAGCAATGGTATTAAATCTAGAAAAACAATTAAGTAGCGACTGATGTTACTCACCCATTCCAATGATTGTTGGCAAATCTCTTTTTCTGTTCCTGAACGACTAAAGTTGAAAAGCATCCCAGCTCAAGGGAGGAAGCTCCACACACACTCCAAGAAGCAGTGTGTTAAAAGACCCTGTCTTTAAAAAGTGGGACTGGCCTTTCACAGTATAAAGTGATTATCAGTCATGTTTCTAGGTGAGCCATGCAGCCTTTAGCTCATCAACTTCAGATAAGTTATCAGTACCATCTCTTGTTAGTTCTTTTAGCAGGAATTTTGTCTGCCACGTGCTCACAGGTGCCATATTCTGTCAAGAATTGTTCTTCACATCCTCAGAATGTTTAATTTTCGTATTGATGTGTTAGGCTGGTCTTGGCATTCTTAACTCCAAAGGCAGTGTAACCTCCCTTCTCCATCCACCACTGATTACTTTTGCAAGTAGGTTGAAGTTCAAGGTGTTTTAAGGCTTGGGCAGAGGTTCTGCTATGTGTGGCCAGCATGCCTGAGGCCAGGGAGGCATTTGTACTGAGAGGCAGTGACTAACTGGAATTTTAAGTTAAATCAGGGCTATTAGAAACACGTTTTCAGTCTTTTGATGATTTCTCTCACAAATAGGTGCTATGAAGGCACCATAACAAAGAGGTGGAGTGACTTCTAAAGACCTACAAGCTTCAGAATACAGGAGTTTAAAGTTACAGTGCAGAACAAATAGATTTTAGCAACTCCTGTAAGCACCTATTGTTCAATCTTTAGGTTTGACCCAATGAATATGCACTTATTATTGGAAAGTGTGAAAATGCAGATATCTGGGACCAAGTAAAAGAATAATTTGAAAATTAGTAAATTAAAAAAAAAAAAATCCATCTGGATAGTTAGAAAAATATTTTTTTTTGTTTTATGGATAATTAGTGTAACATTAAAAATTATAAACTCCAATCGCTTAAGTGTAACAAAGTAAGGATTTTAGTCCTGCCTGACCTATTCAACTCAAAGTCAATGTCACCTTTGAGGCCCCCACAGATGTCTGTATAGACTGGACGATAAAATTCCTTTTCTGATAATATTCAAAGCATTCAGTGTACACTCCACTAAACTCATATTACATCTACTGTCTTAAAAGATTTTCTCTGCACGGGAATCAAGAGTAGTTTTACATTTCAGTATAGCAAGATCTAGTTTGACCTTAGAAATCCACTTGTTATTTTTATGCAGAATATATAAGAACTGTATCTTAATAAATCAGATTTTTCCCCCTTTTTCTTCTGTTTTTTTAAGATTTCCCTCTCTTTCAAGCAGTCCCTTTCCTTTCCTTTCCTTTCCTTTCCTTTCCTTTCCTTTCCTTTCCTTTCCTTTCCTTCTGCCTCATTAATAAGAAATCCAAACTATTCAAGCAAATATTGTTATAAAGAATGCTTGACTTGTACAGTGCCAGCTTTTGTACTAAATTATTCAGATAAAAATAAACACGGACAGTTTGAAAACAAACTAATATGATGAACTAGACTGAATAAAGAATTAATGAAAATAGTGCAAATATTTGTTGGTACATTTAAATGTGAGGATTAAGCGAAAGGGAAGGGATAATGTTCTTTAAAAAAAACACAAATTAAAGTAAATGTTCTTCCTCACATTTGCTTTACTGGTAGATCTATTGAAGCTGTTCATGCAGGGATTTTGCTAAAGATTTATTTCATATTCCTGATGTCTATGTGGTCATTTAATATGTCATCTAAATTACTCTAGGAGGCCTTTATGTGAAGGCTGCTTTTAACTTGGGCTATTTAATTAATTAAGTGCACCTTAAGAAAATGCAAATGAGGCGTCACAGAGAAGGGAAATTCCTGCATCATCTCACTGCCACTTGTATCTCTGTCCTGTTGTGCACATATAGGTGTGCAGTGCTGCTTTAGATGGCCTCATTTTTAATGGTGTTTTAGTCCACCTACTCCCCAGATGCTGCCTGGGCACCAGGTGGGTCTCTAAGTCACAAGTGTGTGTTTCACCTGTGCAAAGGACACCAACAAATGGAATATTCAGGCTCTGGACCCTGCATTCCCCTTGCCACACTTGCTGCCTGTCCAGTCAAGTACTGTGGGAACAGCACACATCCCCCAAGGGGTCTCAGCAGCTGACAACTTGTCATGCCCACGGATGCTCTCATGCAGCCATGCTGCTGATAACACACACATGTGGCTGCTGCAGCTCCCAGGGACTGCAAACACTCCCCACCACAGCTGGGCTTTAGATGCCGAGTCTGCTTCTGTGTCCCCACAGTCAACAGCCAGGGCAGAGAGCTTTACTGAGGGGATTCAGGTGTTAATAAACATGTATACCTGCAGAACAGGGAATCATCTTCTTGTGGATGTTTGTGTTTGATTAGCTGGATGGGGCCCAACAGTTTCTGTGTAAGTCTGTGTTAGATTACCCATTTTTCAAGTCCTGAGAGAGAGAAAGCATCAGTTCAGTCAGCTGAGCAAGAATTCATGAAGAACAGCAGCTCATGAAGAAAAGCTAGTTATTTTGAATTAGATGGGCTGAGAAAACTGCCAGAGTAACCCCAGTTATGAATAAAAGGATGCTTCTTAATATAGTATCCCGGACAATGTGATACAGTGCCACTCATCCCACTCAGTTCAGACTGGGCAAGTCAAAATATTAGGTTGGATTTTTTTGTTTGTTTGTTTTTTTTAAGTTTGTTTGTGTGGTGTTTGGCTTGGGGGATTTTGTGGTTTTTTTGTTTTTTTTTTTTTTTTTTTTTTTTTTTTTTGGGGGGGGGGTTTTTTTGTTTTTTTTTTTTTTTTTTTTTTTTTTTTTTTTTTTGGGGGGGGGTGTTTTTTTTTTTTTTTTTTTTTTTTTTTTTGATCAAGATATGGTTTATTTCTTGTTTTGTTCCAGTAAAATATTCCAGAGTACTGAAAGGCAAATGATTTATACCTTGTTGTCACATCATATAGGTGCTTCTAAAGCAGAAATATGGACACTCCATAGTCTTTCATTTAACTGCTGCTGTGATTTGTGAGCATATGTGGTAGTACATCACAGTGGTCATGAATTGGGATTCTGCTATGCCATACAAACACAGGACAAATGCCTCGAGCTCCAAGAGGCTTCCTATACTTCCAGGCTTTCCAGATAGAGTGTTTTCTGTAGAACCAAAATTCTCACTGCAGTTATTACTATTCTTTTATACTTCCAGCACTCTGTGCAAAATATGTTTCATTGCCTAAGAAAAGCAAGAAACGTGTATAATTCATAAAAAACTCAGTCATATAAATAAATTTCAAAGCGCACCCAATGTTTCATTATGCCTTATGTTTTTGATTTTAAAAACCCCACTATATTTAAAGGACTATACTATTCTCCTTTATCTGAATTCAAAGATGCACAGCAGAGAACTATGTGCAAGAATTAGCTTTTATTTTGTTTGTGACAGATTCATTGTTTGCTTTTGCCAGGCTCCAAACCACCCACCGAACAACATGAATATTCAGGAGCTGTCAGCAGCTGCAGCCAGCTTGATTTTTCTCAAGAATTCTAGTATATACAATGACAATGAATTCACTTTTGTATGCAGTGGTTGTGCCTGAGCTGTTCCCTGATATGATTATTTTGGAACTTTTTGAAAAAGTCTGAAAAGTATTCATGGTTACCCCAAAACCTCACCAGCCTAAAAACCCTTGAAAAACCCCTAAGTTACAGATCTTCCTGTTCAGACATGAATTTCTACTGCCTTATAGACTGATTTAGGAATGTATGCACTTGAATAACTGTATTCTTACAGTCAGGCACATTCTTGTTTTGGTTACTCCTAACTTCCTGAAACACAAATATTTCGGCCTGTAAATTTTCCATTCTTGGTAAGAATTTATTTTGAAGTTTGTTTACAACTTGGGTAACCTTTTCAGGAGTTTGAAATTACAGAGTAGTGTCTATTTTTAAGAATGCTCTAATCTCATTTTCACAGTAAAAAAGAATTGGTGAAAACAGAGACATTGCCAGTAACGAGCAAGACTTTTTCAAAGTCAGGATACAACATAAAGCCAATTGTAAAGGGCACCATTCCTCCTGTTTGACTGCCTTTATTAATTTAGATCTCATAAATCCTTAAAGTCTGTTTTCTTGCCTCCCTTACAAGAAGATTTAGCTCCCCCACATACCCTTACATCGGAGCCTTGTATTTTGTTTTCAATTTAAAGTAGTAATAGAAAACCACAGCAAAGCAAAAGATAAAGAGGTAAAGACCTAGTCATGTATTCACAAAAGGTCATATGTGTATGAAAAAATCAATCAATAGGTCAACCACACTTACTTGTGTACTCCTTTCCTGAGGAGTCTTCCATGAAGTCTGTATTGAGTATGCATTTCCCAAGAAGCCCTATGTTGCCCAGACTTTTATTGGACATTCAGTTGTTAACAATTCATTTTATTTGTTGTTGTCACAGAGATGTAGCAGGGGAAAAGGGAATAAAGGGGACTTCCAGTTAACTTTTATGAAATAAGCAACACAAGTAAACTACTGGTGTAAAACAAGAAGATGGTTGGAATTTGGTTTCTTACTGATATAACTTCAGCCAGCCTTTTCTTTCTGCTCTTTCTTTTGTAATTTAATTATTCCTTATTCATACGGGTTTGGGCCTATCCAAAACATTTCCAGCTGTCCTTTAAGCTGTGAAATATGAAGATAAGGCCCACCTGGAAGTGCAAAGCCTCCCACTTTGATTTTACAAAATTGTAGCACCACCTGTGCTGGGTTTGCCTCTGTAGATGAATTCCATTTCTCCACTGTTGAGCTTTCACTCACTCTACTCATATTGCTGCTCTGAGGGTTTTAATAAATGTAAAAGAAAATTCATTATAGCAAAAAATGATTCTAAGTTCCAGAAAGCTATAAACTCTTTGGGGAGAGAAGGTGAAGTAAAATGAAAGAGATATGGAGCAATAAAAATATATGGTGTTTGTAAACAAAGGAGAAAAAAGTTTTAAGCAATAGATGTTACTAATAGAAGTTAGTGACCCAGAAGCAACTGTGATCTTCCTCTCAAATTGCTTCTCTCTCTGGTCCCTCTTTTTTCATCCAAATAGTTCCTTGACCGTGTTCTGCTATTTCTTTTCCTCTCATATCAGTCATATTGCAGCCCTTTGTCACCGATGTATTGGTGACATGGTGTAAGGATCTGGGTCAGCTTGAACCACAACAGGATTTAACAAAGTCAAAAAGTGAAAATATGTAATTTTGATTCAAGGAAATGTTCTGAAGGGGGCTTGGCAGGGGTAAATGAAACAATTTTCATTCTTGAACTGTAGTTAACTTAGATTACAAGTCATCTTCTTTTTTCTAGCAAAATGCTGAAAAACTCATTTCAGAGCAAGACCATTTTTGCTGAATAACCTCAGGGGGCCTCTGGGTTTCCTGTTTGCCTTGAAACCTAGTCAGGGCAAAGCCTGTCCAGTGTTTGTGGTTCTATGGCAGTTTAGCAGGAATCTTAAAATAACCCATCTGGAACCTGAACTATCTTTCTTAGAACTGCTACAAACCTGAGGCCTTCTGAAGGACCTTCAGAGCTGTTTTATTTGAAAACTTCAAGGCATCTGTAATCATACATGCTTCTCTTGTATATCTCCTCTCCTCAAGACTTGACTTTAATAATGACAGTGCTGGAAGACAGCGACAGCTAATACTTGATTTAAAATACAGGTTTGATCCCTTTCTTGCCAACTTTCTGTATAATTTTCTACTTATGCTGTGAGCTTTTTATGCCAGAGTCCTCATTTTATTTTGATGCAGGACTTTATGGATGCTACCAGAAATCCTTGTTAAATACAGCCATTTTATGGCTAGCTTTTCTTAATTTTACAAACTGCTTTTCATAATTGGTGTGCTTCTATAAAGCTATGAAAGCGATTTGTGGCTCAACCTCACATAAACTACACACAGAGCAATTAATATCAGAGTTAATTTCTTAATAATTATGTAACCCTCATGGGGAATGGACTAGTGGTCACATAGGTGAAAAATAAACATCGCTACTACTGTTCATTTGTAGAGAAAGATTGTCATTGTATATTAGCAAAGATTTATCATTTCCTTTACTACAACTTCCTCTATATATTTTTCCATAGGTGTCTGCACATAGTATCCTTTTGCAGTACCTTCATTACTCAGAGTGGCACACTATTGTGGGGCATAAAAAGCAAAAATGGCTTTGCAAACATTTAATAAGCTCAACCTTGGTCTCCTATGGAGCATCTAGAGAATGAGTGGTTGTTTTTGTTTCTCTCTGAAGTGGATTTCTGTTGTTTCCCTTGGTAAAAATAAAAATCTACCACCTAAATTATACCAATTTGTGGTAGAGCATACGTGATAACTAAAAAATTAATTTCATTGTAGTCTTTTCAAGTCATTCAGGAGATTTATTTACAGTCTGTCATCTACCATTAACATGATGCCAGAATTTAGGTAATCTTTGATACACCAATATTATGCTTTGGGGCCAGAGTGTGCTTTAAATAGCATAACTTGCACACATTAGTATAAGTATAGGAGAATCTAGATTACTCTTTCAATATTAAGTCTTGTCACCTTCTATTTTCTTGTTTTTTCCACATCTTTAAATGCACTACCTTTTTCTGCCAATAGAAGAGCCAGAGGAAAATAATTTACTGGCATCTGCAAATCTGTATGTTCTTTATTGAAAAAGATGCCTTCTTTCATTAGTGGAGAAAGAACTGGAATTCTTCATCTATCCCTCCTAAAATGGCTTAGCATGCTTGGGTAAGCTAGCTCAGATCTCACGATCCCCTTCAGAGATATGTTTAGTTTAGTTTAAACTTGGGTGTTTTTCTTTTTTTAATTTCGAGTGTTTCATTTGATCACATTGGCCACATGATGTGTTGCTTTTTGCAAGTCAAATGTCTTCAACTTGTAGGTGAAGAGGTTCTTTTGGACTAGTGTTGTATTCTAGTTTAGTCTTTTTCTTGCTTACAAAACCTCAAGTTTAGATTCAGAAAAAATAATAAACAGGCATTTGGAGAAGGCTTAAAATTAACCTTTCCTTATATCTGTATAGCAATGTATTCAGTAATTTCCCCAGAAAATGTCACTTTCTGCTTTGAAATGTTTTTTACTCCATTCAAAGCAAGTGGCTACTCTGTTGTCTCCCACTGTACATGGTGTTGTACAAGCAAGGTCTGTAACCTATTTGTTTCTGTAACTAAGGCTTAGTAGCCTTAGCCTAGGCAAACTCCTAGTCCATACCAGGCCTTCAATCTCTGTCCCTCCCTTCCAATTCTTTCTTGGAAACGTTTACATAGGATCTGGTATGAGATTTATTGCCAGAACTTAAACTCTTACCTACATAGCTTGGGGGATCAAAAATCACGTGAAGTTTCTCACTGTTTTGAATGTCAATAAATCATTAGATAAGAGAAATAAGCAGGTAGTTATAAATAAATTACTAGCAGAACAAAAAATCAGGAAAATTTAAAGAAAAAAAAGCCCAGTCCATAATATAAATATGTTTTGCAAAATGAAAAATATGCTGGTATATTTAAATGACCTTCTGTATTGGGTTTGTATGGCTTGGTTTTGGCTTGAGTCAAAATTACCTTATAAATCTAAAGCTGGAAAATATACACAAACTATCCTTGTGAATGTATGTATTATACTTCTGAAACTGCAGCATTTAAAAGGAATATATCTATTATTCAAATTTGGTAATTACAGTTTTACACTTCAAAAATGCATGTGTTAAAAGGAATATAGACAATGTTCTTACCATTATACAGTTTTGTCTGAGGAATCTAAAGAAATCTCTGGCATTCTGTGTTCTCTTACATGGTAAAATGAAAGCTGTTTTTTAGATGAAATTATATACCCTTCACTATTGTTTTGTCTGGTCTCTTCATTAGAATGCAAGGGATGAAATTTTAGGTCCCACCACATGCCATACAGAAGTAAAATCTATAGACACAGGATTCCAGTCCATGTGGTTTTTTCCTCTTTTCTTGATATATAAAACATAACTTGTTACATTTAGTGAACTTTTGCACTAAGCAATTGTGCCTTTTGGGGGATTGGAATTGATTTTCCTTACCTTCCCATGTGAACACTGACTGCATCCCTTTTTCCTCTCCACAGTAGGTGTTCAGTGAAACCAGCAGTGCAGGATAAGATGGTACTGCCTTTAGGGCATGAGAAGGAGCAAATTTAGGTTTGGGCAGTTTTCCCTTGTTTTGGAAGGAGACAGCCTGAATCAACCATCAGCGTGAAAAAAGGGACAAGTATACTGTTCAGATGGAAATGTGTCTAGAAATACAGGAAATTAGGGGGAAGAAGTCTATAAATGAAAGACAAAAGGTCAGCTAAACAAGAAGTTTACTTATTTTGCTGAGATGGACTATGGTGATGGTAAGCATATTCATTTCCTATGAGTACCCTTAGACACCTATTAGCGAAGGTAGACTTTTTCTGTGTGGACAAAACCTTGATAAAACCTCCACAATACTTCTATCTTGCTATTTTGAATAGTTAAAAGGGACTGCAATTGAACATGGACCTTTTCTTGGCCTTCTTCCACAGCCTGGCTTTTACCCATCATATCTGCCAGCTCCAATTTTAAATTTAGCACAGCATGGTAGCATGGTATAGCACAGAATCCTGAGTAATGGATCCATTTAGGAAATGCAATTATCCTGCTCCTAACTGTAGTTTACAGCTAGGCACAGTTTGCTGTGAAATGAAGACATTTGGACTTCAGATGATTTTCCACAGCGTCAGTATAAAAATCCCCCTAGATTCACTATAGGCAAGAATTTCACTCACTGTTTTGCTATATAATTTATTACATGCAAAAGAGAGAGAGTTAACTTAAAGAATTTTCTTGGTGACCTTTATACATGACATCAGGAAATCAAACAATTCCAAAGTTTCTTCCTAAGGGCTGGGACAAAATGGCTCAGGAAAATGGATAGACTACACAGAATAAAATTTCAAGGAAGACTTATGATCTACAGGTGATGCTTGCAGTGCTCAATATATAGTAAACAACAGTGCAGTGAAATGCTTGAGATGGAAATAAGTCATATCCAATGCATTTAAAATACGATCATCAATGCAGAAGGAACTCAAACAGATGTTAAGAGGAGGGAGAATCATACTTTGTAACAAATAGCTGCAAAGAAAATGACTCGTGCACCAGATAATGGAAATAACAATTACAGTATAGCATACAACAATAAGGGAATGAGTCATAGACCACTTGAATCAGAGAAGAGAAACAGAAATGATAGTTTTGTGGTGAGGCAAAATGCAATGAGTGATACTTCTGAAAAGTAAAAATAAAACCCTGAGTTGTGAAAAACAATTCTCTTGAAAAAGTCTGGCACTTGTTCTATAGTTCCAAGTGCTGCCTCAGTCATTCCATGTTAATGTTTGCAGGTAGCATTTGCATTTTTTCCTTACTGACCACAAAGGAAGGATGCTGCTTCCTTTATGCTGTGTAACTCATGATCAAGAGCACTGAAATTCCATTGCAATGGCTAAATTAGTATCTCAGAGAATAGACAAGATTCATTTGACTGCACTTGGCTCAGTTCAGTGGAGCTTGGAAAACTGAATTGCTGTGTGCGGCCCAAATCCTTTTTCTGGTTTCATCACTCCAAGACCAAGGCTGGTTATGTAGTGAATAACATGGCAGAAGGGAAGCACAGATTCTGTCCCGTTTTATAATACTACATGCTGCTGACACATACCCAGGCATGACACAGCTCTCCTTTTAACTTGACTCTCATGTTTCTGTGCATCAAAACAAACATGAAGAGAAGGGAAGCCTGTTTGACATCCATTTCTGTTAGATTCAATAAAATTTGGCAGAATTGCCAGAGGAGAAGTAGTTCTTGTGGCAAACTTTTATTGACTTTCCTCATGTCTCTGACTACACAGCATTTGAAATTCATGGTGCTTATCCATTTAAGTTAGTTTAGGTTTGGACTTTAATGATATAAAATATTTAAAGAACTTGCAACACAGTGGTTTCTTAGAGTGAGTTATCACTCTCCTCATGCATTCATATACCAGTGGCTTAAAGCCATGTTTACACAGAGAGCTTGGGTTAATGTAAGACAATCCTCAAAATTTCATTTACTGTCATATGCCTGAAAAATACCAGGTTGACTTACAGCTCAGCCTATTTCTGAAACCTATGTTTGCGGATAAGAGACGAAGATATTTCCATTTTTTGTCCTGGTTTTGGCTGAGACAGAGTTTATTTTCTTCTTAGCAGCAGGTCTGTGTTTGGGATTTAATATGAAGATTGTATTAATAGCACACAGATTAAGTCAAGGACTTTTCAGTGCCTCCTGCTCTGCTAGTGAAGAGCTGCACAAAGAGCTGGGAGGGAGCATAGCCAGGACAGGTGACCCAATCTGTTCAAAAGGATATTCCATACCACAGTATGCCACACCCAGTATGTAAACTTGGGGGAATTACCTGGAATTGGGGCTATCACAATTCTGGGACAGGCTTGGTGTTGGTCAGTGGGTGGTGAGAACCTTGTTTTTCTTGGTTTCTGTTACTCTCTCCCCCTCTCTTTGTTACTAAAATCATTAATATATTTTGTTTCAATTATTAAATTGTTCTAATCTCAACCCACGAGTTTTTCCTTTTCTTTCTGATTCTCCTCCCCACCAGGGGAAAGTGAGCCAGTGTCTGCATAGTACTTAGCTGCTGACTGGGCTTAAACTGCATCAGCTTTTCTCTTTTGTCTCCAAGTCCAACTGGACTTGGCATCCAATGCCTCTGTAACCAGGTTTCTATCTGTGCTGCTTCCATGACACAGAAGGAATCAGGAAGTCTGCAGAGCAGGTCCTGAAAAATAGCATCACATTGCTTAAAACAAGGAAACCTGGAATACTCCCCCCACTTACAACAAAAAAAAGGGGAATGTGGGAAGTCTGCAAAGATGACCAAGGTGCAAATGAGGAAACAGTATCTTACTTGACTCTGGTAAACTTTGATAAGCTTCAATTTTTAGACCTAAAATCTCCCTGTCTTTTGTCATTTTGTTCAGAAAATTATTTTGTAGCTATTTTCTTATAAGGCACACTAGTTTAGAAAAAATGTTGCCGCTTTTTTCATTTATACTTTTTGTATTCCTACCAAACTGCTGGTTTAAGTCTTTTGATAAAACAAATAATGCTTGGAGCTTGGCCAAATATTAATTCCAGACAAGACTAACCATATTAGCCAGAAATATTGAAATAAAGGTTGAGAAATGCAGTTCTAAAAGTCTTTCAGCCAATTAATAGACCTGAAGGAGTTTCTTTGTAACCCTTCAATCTTCTCAAAAGATATTCTGATTCTGTTATCCAAAATACTATAGAACTCGGGAAAATTTGTGTGTGTGTGTGGAAAATGAAGGTAGTGGGAAAATGAAAGTAGTGTGAGTTTTGTTACATGCAACCTAAGAAATTGGACAAATTTCTCCTAACATACTGTACAATTCTGGAATGTGTATTTTTCTTTCAGCAACATTTTTTTATGTGACCATCCACAGCATCTGAAGATGATTGAACTTGCTTTTTACCTGCTTCTTTATTATAAAATATTATCATCACACCAGGACTATCAGAGAGAAGAGAGGAAATGCTTCAGAACTAAACTGGTAATTGATATACTGTAATTTTTTCTCTGATGATATTTTCTGGCTTTCTGGTTGATTCCCACTGTGCTTATAGTGTTTTATGGAATCAAACCAGATGAAGTTAATGCAAATAAGTTTTTTATTGCAATAGGAATTAAAAACTCTATGAAACAGGGAAAAATAGAGCATATAATTTCTAATTTCATAAAGCATCATTTGCAATTCAGGTAAAGCTAGGAAAAACTTTTTCAGACAAAGCCAACATAAGAGAACATCATGCAATTTTCTTTGTTGGTTTTGGCAAAACAGTAGATAAGCAATGTTAAACAGGATGCTTATTTTTTTATCCCCCAAATAAGGTACAAACAATTTTTTTAATTTAGTTTAGGAAAAAAATAAAACACCTAAAGTGAAATAAGGGAAAAGAATATTCACAAAAAAAAAAAAAGTTGGTCTTTCCTAACTATAGATCTCACATAAATTTTGCAATCATGTTTCACCTTTGGTATTTGTCATCAGATAAATTACACTGTGTAGGTTATATTACACTGCCTGTAAATGTCAGGATGTAAAATCTGTTGGAAATATATGTGTTAGGCTGAAGACTCAAAAATGATCTTTGATACCAAGCTGAGTGTTCATTTTTTTCAGGACCTCATATTAAAAAGTTGAGGTACAAGCTGAAATAAAGACTAACCAAACAGAAGTCAATGAAGTTTGGTGTGACAGGAGAGGGATGGTGACATGGCAAACTCCTATTGCGAACGTGGGTTTTGGTGTTCACATTTACTACAGGAAATAAAAAGAAACACTGTGAATTTCTTGGCCTCTGTAGCCTACTTAAAGGATTTTACTAGGGAAAAAACAGGACTTTCTTTTAGTCAGTGGTATGGGAGAGTCCAGAATTGCAGAAATGTGTCTGATGGGGAAATACCAAGGGCTACAGATCTATAAATTTTATCCCATGTAAACTTCTCCTTCATCAAGTGCATATCAGCAGAGCAGTCTGAGAGCATGAGAACATACTACTAATACTATAATGCATTGGTCTCTTCAAATACTTAAAGGAAGCTGAAGCAGAAAAGTAAGGTCTTAAAACTCTAAGAGAAACCTAAAAACAAAGTAGAGTGCTAGGCCACCGTGGCTCAGCTGATAATGAACTGTTGCAAAACTCCACACAGATTTCACGATTCTTTATAATGTTAGAATTTTGAACAGAAAACAGATTTTTCCGTACTTGTCCTTTAGTCAGTGTGCTGTGAATGACACCAAATTACATGGAACTGCAAAGACAATGGAGTTAATGGAGAAAGCACAGCTGAATTAATAAAGAATGCAAGTACAAGTGGGAGGTAGTTTCTAGGCACAGTAGGAAGTCTGAGACACATCTTGTTTTTCCTAACTGAGTGAAAAATAGATCACTCGTGCATGTTCCATGCTGGTTTTCAAAACACTTGCACTGAGGCCCAATTTACCTTTATGGACTAATCAGGAGAAAAGAGCTTGCAGGAAACTCCCTTCAAAATGCAGCTAAGAGAGAGAACCAGATCACAATATATGTAAAAAGCAAAGTGCCTGTTGCAGGCAGTGGAGCTCTGCTAGGCAATATGGCTTATAAAATTAGCTTGTATTTCTGGCTATCCTAATTGCCAGCTTTCTGCTCTGAACTAGAGTATTTTCCTATAAGACTTGGGGACACCCAAGGCCAGACTGGATGGTGCTTTGAGCAACCAGGTCTAGTGGAAGGTGTCCCTGCCCATGGCAGGGAGTTGGAACAAGATGATCTTTGAGGTCCCTTTCAACCAAAACCTATGTGATTATTTGACCTTCTGGAATACAATTTTTCAATATTTTATCTGCAAATGACAGGTTAAATATTCTGACACCTAGTAAATGAGAAAGAAATCCTTATTTAGTTTTGCAACAAAAAATCAAAACTTGAGAGTTTTGTTGACCTGGGAGTACCATAGGGAGGATAAACCAGGGAAATAGAAAGAACTTTGGTTTAGCTTGGGGTTTTTTTCACCCACATTTTGTAATGGTATATATTAATGAATATTCCACAGAACCTATATGTGTTCCTAGATGTTGGCAAGACTAATGTGCTTTCTACTAACTATTTTCCACTTCGATCCTGAATCCTGTACCGACCTTCTTGTTCCTCTGCTGGGTCAGCCCTAGAGCACAGAGCATGTGGCTGAAATGACCAGTGTGTGGGGCTGTTGGCAAGCACTCAATAAAGATTACGTGGAAAGAAGTCTTGTAAAGATTTTCATTTCTGTTATTCGTACAAGTTTTCATGAATGCCTCTGCAAATGATCCCTTTGATATTGCCACTGAGAAGTTTGGAATGAAAATCATGGTTCACAAAGAAAAAAAAAAAAAGTATTAGATTTCTGGTTTTCATTTTAATTCATGAAAGTGTTCTCTACCAATGTTGATGTCAAAACAACCGGGCTTATAGTGCACTCACAGTGAACATTTAAGGAGAGATAAGTCAGTGCGAATTTTTTCCCAGTACACTCAAGATTATAAACCGTGGCCAGCTCTTTGCTTTGAAACTGATTTGACATCTTCAAATCTATATAAAGTATGGAAAGAAAACATCCAAAAATTAGATTAGTTTCTGTCTCATGGAAAATAGCAGAATTTGATCATAAATCTTCAATCAAAATGAATTCCCAACAGAAAATATGTTCTCCATAGAACTGACAGTACTTTGATTTTATCAACCTTTTATTTTCCTATTCATTTTTTTTTCATGAAAAAATATTGTTCATGTAAAAAAAAAAAGAAAATTCTTGGTACAAGCCTAAGCAAAGAAAAGTGAAGGATTTATTTTTAATTCATTTTGTAAAATCATGTAACCAATGTGATTGGAAAATGCACATTAAGATGCAATTAGACAGTGTTATGCAAAAATTCATTCTATGTCACTCTTGCTGACATTACTATCAGAAATACTTGGCTGTACATACAAATTCTCTGCTTGGTTAGTCATGCCTGAACCTGAAAATCAGAGCTGAGGGACAAATATCTGTGAATTTAACCTTTGCAAATAACTGTATTTAGACTGATATCCAAAATTCAGTGAAATTCTTTTCATTCCTCTATTATCTTACTATGTAATAAGCTGTAAGTACATTTTAGAAAGAAAAAGAGGGGAGTTTGTTTTTTTGTGAAATTCCAAAACAAAAAGTTGCAAAATTTACTTTCAAAAGAAATTGTACAGAAAAGTATTACTCTGAAACTTTGAATTTAAACAATTGTTGGGTTTTGATGAACAAAAACCAATAAATATTTGTGTGCATAATATCTGGCTAGCTCTAAAGAATGCTGCTATTATTAATAAGAATGTGTGCAAGAGCTTGTTTATGTATGTGCAAAGCAATTGGTGGACTTCTGAAATCGATAAAAAAGATTATATTCAGTATGGAAGTACCAGCAAAGCACAACCTATATTCAAGACAGCTTTCAAAATAATAAACCATTGCCTGGAGCAGGAGGGAATGACCATATTTGTCTGACTCTGAGTATTGTAATACCAGAAACTGTACCTGTTTGCAGCCATCAGACCGGTGTTGCTCCTTGATGACTCTGCTGTCTAGCCCCACCAAACTCCATCAGTTATCAAGAAACAGCAGGCTTTGTTAGAAAAGCCAGCTCTTGTCCATGTAACCCTGCTGTGGAAAGCTGAGTTCTCAGTGGAATAAACCTCTTCTTTTACTTTTTGAGATTAACTGTCAGTGACTCGTTTCTGTGGTGAACATCTAGTTACACAGAAACGTGAGCCACCTCTGCAGTCTACACGGGGATGGGGCTGTGATGCACAGCTGGTGGGAGAAGGGACCTGCAGCATCCTCTGATGTATCTTCTGGCTTGGGACTATCAATGGATCATGATGCTCTTAGTGATATGCACCACAGAGAGAATTTGCCGGTGAGGTAGAAATGGCCGATAGAGTATTGATTAAATAAATGATCCTAAAGAGGTCTGTAGTATGGCATCTGTAATGAAAATATGGTTGTCTTAGGTCTTTAATCCTCATAGTTTTGCATTGTAAAAATAGTGATTTTTCAGGAGATATGTGGACAATTATCTACCTTGACAGAGACAAAAACTTCCTTATTCACTGTCTTTTCTGGCCCTATCACTCCTGCCTGCAGTGGGACTCTCACACAGAGAATAAAACACTTAAGAATTTGGTTGCAAAATCTCATTTCTCCTTAGAGCAAATGAAAGATAATGGAATTCTGCAAAACTATTTCTCATGCCTTTTTGCGTTCTTTGGTCAGAGTCCCCACTGAATTCTGCTTCTCTTTCTGCTAATTTGAGCAGAAGAAATAATATGATACATAAACAAGGAACATATTTCTATAGAAAGCATATTTCATTAACTAACAGATTCATCCATGAGGTAAGAAGAATATACTTTTGTGGATATTTCTCTTCAAACTATTGGGGTTTTTGCTCCAAAATAACGCCGTAGCTGTCTTCTTTTATTACATATCAGACCAGCATCTAATTTGTTTCATTTTTTGCTTTACCTTTGGATTGTCACAATGTGATACTACATTTTTTTTATTCTTCTTTAAGGCTATCTAGAATGTCATTTATGTGTTAAATAAACTAAAGCCACCCAAACCTAGCTTTTATGATATATGATTTTTGTCTAATTCTTTTTTCGACTGAAACAATAGACTGAATATTGCCAAGTTGCTTGACAAAGGGAATTAAATTTATCAAAGCCCAAACTAAGTCTTTTAATTGTTGGAACCTCTGTTCACCTATATATACAAATAACAGTTTAGAAGCCCTTTTATCTTTTCAAGTTAGATGTTTTCAAACATGAACAGCATGGCTATTTCTTCTGGCAGAGAATCAGACTTCTTCAAAGGGATCAAATCAAATAGCTCAGAAGCTTTTGAATTTCTCTTCTGGCACAGTTTAGGCAAATATGAACACTTAACATTCAAAACCATGTTAGAATTCAATATGTCACTTGCTGCTCATGTGTCCAACATTTCTTTGACAGATATTCTCTCAAATACAAGCTTTTGCAGAGTTTTCTGACTTGCTTGGTTTCAGAGAAGTCTCAATAATGCAGTGTGAGCAATTTCTTCCATCTTCTATTGCTTTTTTTATCTTCTGTACAAAAAGATCAGAGATAAAACATATTAGACAGTATTGTGAAAAAAATTTTTTATATATTCAAATGTGCCTGTAAATGTAAAGCCATGGAATTCTACCAAGTAAATCAGGTAACAAGCATAAATATTCTATTAACATCTCTTTTATACGTGTGTGGGATAGGAAAACAAATATAGTATCTCAAAGTAGAAGAAATTCGAGTGACAACAGGCTCTGTAAAATATTTCGTAATTTTCTAAACATCTATTACTTTTGATATTAATTTCATAACTGGGGGCTGCTTGTGATCAGGAATGCTTGAGAAGCCATACCTCTCTAGCTATATTGAAGTTAGGATACCTGGCAGTTCTCCTAAATCCTTGTATGACTCAGTCCTTTCATTTTACAGTGCAAACTATTCTTACAGTTGCCCAGACTTTATACACACATTACACACATAATATTTTGGGACCTGTTTCAAGGAAAGGGTTTTGGGGTTTTTTTTTGGTTTTGGGTTTTTTTTTTTTTTTGTTTTTTTTGGTTTTTTTTTTTTTTTTGAGATCCTTGTATATTTTTGTGATGTTTACCCTCACATCATGGTTTGGAGCTCTGGATTTCCTAGGGATGTAGGTGTTTGGAATTCCCTATCAGTCCAGACACAGATGAGAAGAGTCAGCTTGTCTGAATCTTCCTTAAGAGGTCATCAACTCTTCTCCTTGAAAGGCGTTTAGGTGTTTACTTTGCAAAAGTTATTCTCTCCTCCCACTTGGAGAGGATCCAAAAGCTGAGTGAAGCAACGGCAAAAAATGCCAACATCAATATCAGGTGTATGTCAAAGTGTCTAATTTCTAACTGAAATTATTCTGATATGTTTGTTGACATCCTTCTTATTCTTATGTGCATATTTGAAAAGCCTGAAAAACCTAGAAAAATATTTCAGCACTTTACTTGCCAAAGTAGTGATGAGTCATTGTAGTGAGTATTGGTAAACAGTGAAAGCTTTTATACAGAGTTAGTCTGGGATACTTTGAAAACTGTAGTTTACAATCTTCCCAGATCTCAGTACTCTGTTGATAGATTAGAAATTAGACCAGGGTGAAATTGGAGCAGGACATGAAAGAAAGCAGGCCCTATGGAGAGGAGGGAACTCCATCACTCTTCTGATTGCCAGAGAAGGTTAGGAAGAAGTGAAAGAGGGTAGCAGCCTTTGGTGGCAGCCTTACCACTGGATCCCTTGGACTTCCTCCCCTCTTGTCAGCACCTCGGTGCTTTCTTATTGATTTCTAGGATTGATTTTTATTTCCTACTGTTTCATGGATCTATTTTGAAAGAGTAAAAATGGCACATTATTTCAAATAGAGTTTGAGGTGGCATCATTAGAGATAGCTTTTGTCCCAGAAAGTTTATCGTTCACAGAGCAGATCCTCCTCTTTTACAAACTGACATTTTTGTTCAAATTTTGCCTTTTAGATGAAAAGCTGCTCCTGAAAGAGCAGCCACGCCTACTTGCTAGATTTCCAGACACTTCCAGAAAAAGAAGTAAAATTTTTGCTAAAATACTGGGCTATTAATTTTTTTTCCAATTAAAAAAAAAAACCCACACAAACCAACAAACTAGCTAACCATACAACCAAACTCCCTCTTCCAACAAACAAACAAACAAAAACACACCAAAAAAGCCCTCCCCTTTCCTGTCATGGTCATATTTCTTCATGAAAACCCTAAACCCACAAATTTCCCTTCCTGGAAAAGGAAAACCTATTTTATTTTATTTTGCTCCTATATTGTTTCAGTTCCAAAGCCATTCTGTGTTCTCCTGCATTATGGCTTAGTCTCTGTGTTCATTTTCTTTTCCTAAGTCTCTGCCTTCTCAATAGATGCTAAAAGCAGACTCATTTATCATTCCAATAAGTGAATCAGTTAATCTGAACACTGACTTTCAGAATACTAATTAGAGAATACTTATTTATAGGCATCAAGTAGGATTTTTAGAAACTATATGGGCCATGTCCAGGTGACTTAAGGAACTAAGGGTATCCTTTAAGGAACTAAAGGTTGAGTGAGAGCTGGCAGCACTTCTCAGCTCCTGAATCTGGGTATTGACCCCATTCATCTGCATCCTAATGGAGCATCAGGATGAGATCCACATATGTGCTTTCCTCCAACCCCATCATCTTGGTTTCCATGGGACAGAAACTCAGCGGTCCTGAAAGTGGTCATGGAGGGCTCAAATAGTTCCCTGAAGGGTACTAACTGAGAACAGGGATGAAGGTGCTAAGGACTTCTGTTCTTCCATGGAAAGGCAAAGACTTCGGATAGAATGAAACATCTAAGCCTGGTGGCGGTGCAGACCAATGACCTGGGCTGTGGCTGTGTGATGCCAGGGTCTCATAGGAGCCAAAAGAGCACTACATGTGCATTTAAAGTTTCCCAAGCACCCAAGGATTTGTTTCTGCACAAGTGCAGAAGTGCCTAAGCTTCACAGGACTGAGCAGCTTGTGCTGTCATTCTTGCCAAAGCCCCACTTTCAGTAACTATGACATCTTCTGCATAAATCTTTGTTGTATATTGCAGATTAAATAGGTGTTGTCTATCATGCATCAAACACCTTCTGGCAGGATTTTTTTCCTGTGTGATCTCCCATTCTTTGGTCACATAGCATTAGATCATTTAAGTATCTGCACCACGGTTCACACTGCTTTACAGCAAGGCTTACTCTGTGAAAGCATGTGGGAGATAAGATTAAAATAAGGACACACAACGGTGTGTGGGGGATGCAGGGCAAATAGAAATGAAACTCTTGATTCCAGGATGCCCTGTGTGTTGTAATAAAAGATGGCAGTCTATTGGATTAGGGTGATTGTAGCAATTGAAGTTGATCCCTGCAGGCAGGAGAAAACGTTTTTTGAGAGAATGGTTTGATTGCAAAGCTAAGGACCTCTACTCTCTTCTATCATAGTGCAGATAGGAGCTCTTGCTCTGGCATCAAGCAAAACTCCAAACTATTAAGGAAATGGTGAAGCTTAGAAAATCTCTGTTCTGTTTGATTTTTTTCCCTAGTCCAGTGTTTCCAACAGATTGTGATTAAGTAAGTATATGGTTCTTATTTTGATCTGTCCAAAGTCTTTTAGAAACTTATGTCTCATGCTGATGTCCACAGGAGTATAAACTGTTCCTTAAGTGTTTTAATATTTTTATTCCAATGACTTAATGGTGGCATGAATATAAGAGAAAGAATTAAAAGAGAATCACATTTGCCCATTTTCAAAATAAAAAATTTCTGATTAAATCATTGTTTACTTAGGAAAGTCTTTTTCACTTCCATGTGAAATTATAGTAAATTTAATGAAGAAATAGATTTTGAATTCTGAAAAATTAAACTAGCTCTTTTTGGAATATAAATCATGGGGGACACTTTCTTAAGTGCTCTATGCTGACCTGGGACCATCCTCTTTTAATCTTACTGAACATTTGGGAATGTTCAGGAATGCTTTGGGTTTTATTTTTAGGGGAAGAAGAGAGCTATTTCTTGCCTGTTCTTAAAAAGGACAGGTAAAAAACAGTAGCCCTACTTGTTTATTTTTGGATTTGTAAATGCAAGAGCACAGTTTCTATAGATACCACTGGGTAATCCAGCAAAAATGTAGGCTGCTCTGTATGGAGAGCTCAAACACAAGACAGGCCAACCTGCTCAGGGAGGCTGCAAATGCCCCTTTTATGCTACCTTTATGACTCATGAATTGAGAAGTACATTTGTTACAATGAAATTTTCAGATGTTTATTCCAAACATCCTCCCCAAATTAATTTAAATCTGCAAATTTCAGCATACTGAAACCTATCATCATCCTTTGCTTCAAAAATGAACAGAGGATTCAAAGCAATTTTATAACTGCTTCTGAGCGCCCATGTTTGAAAGAGATCATAGGAAGGAGACTTTTGTATTGATTAAAATGAGTTGCCTTCTCTTTCTATTCCTTAATGTCAGGATGTGGCCTTTGAAGTCTAAGTTGATGATTTAGGAGAAGTGGGTGATGTCTGGGAAACAAAAAAAGACAACTTTGAAATTTAACTGCCCCTGGCTCAAAATATTTCTCTGCTTATTGCAGAAGAAGCCCATGCTTCATCCTAATATGTTAAAGAAAAATGTTCATATAACATTGACCAAGAAGAACACAGGGAGCACTTCTGAGCTGCTACTCAGGCATATTTTTATTGCACCACAATTTTTCTGCAAATGCTGAATTTGTTTTTCTGGGCAAGATGAAGTCTGGAGATGGTTACAGTCACTGTCTAGACTTAAGGAATAACATTGCTAGGATGCTGTGCTTGTTTTGTCATTTTCCCATTCAGTTTTCTCTACATTCATATAGAAAATATATCTCGCATCTTTAAAGAGTCTACCAGATCTGATAATTGGGTCAAATTCCTGCTATCATTAACAACAATAACACAGGAAAGAAAATACTGGCAAGTTCCAATTTCTAAGTTTTTGCTATAAGGTTTTATTTTATAGAGGACAAATAAATGCAAATACAGTCAAGTCCTTCAGTAATTCATTGGTCTTAGAAGTAGAGCAGTTAATTTTTTTTTCTCTCAATACAGCCAGCACTAACTTCAGTTAAAGAACACCCAATAAACTGTAAATTCACACTTAGAAGCATGTCATTTTACTAGTAAGTGTTTTAATATGTAAACTCAGTTTAAGAGCTGGAACTTCATTAAAAAAAAAAAAGGAGGAATCAATCATATTTTAAAAAATTTTGTTTGTGTTTTTAGATCTACCATCTTAGGTACCCAGTTAAAGCATCAAAGATTCATTTGGTGTACCAAGAAAAAGACTGAATATATTTTTCCAGTTACACCAAACTAGGAAATATTCATTCTTTTACATAACAAGACTGTGAGGCTGACAATGATTACTTCAAGTTTAATTAGCTAATTGATCTTCATTGCCTTTGTCTTCTGTCTTCCTTACTGCTTTTGCACCTTTCATGTGCAAATTTATCTTTGGCAAAAATACACTGGCCTTCAGCCAAATTATCTCATAGTTTTCTATTGGATCTTTCAATTTTAAGCAGCTTGTAAGCAGTAGGAAATTTTATGGTATCCTCCAACAACAAATCAGATGTGGTACTCAAAAAAGTTGATGATGCAATAGTGTTCTTTTCTCTGTGACGGTTTAGAAAATGGGGGTGTGGGTGGTGCTCTGCTCAATTCCTTCAGTAGCAGGGATGAATGACAAAAGAGAAAGGAAAACTCATGTTAACAATAAGTGGCTTAAGGACTGGTGCTACCAGCAGAATTTGGGGTTTTTTCATCATGGCGCAACTTTTTAGTGCCAGGTCTGCTGGATTCAGATGGGCTTCATCTATCTAGCAAGGGAAAAAGGATTGTAGCCCTTGAGTTGGCATGGCTGATTGAGAGGGCTTTAAACCAGGTTCAAAGCGGGGAGGAGATGAAATCAGGCTCTTCAGAGATGAGTCTAGGAGTGTTAAGCCCTAGAGTCAAAGTCGGTCTCTTCTCCCAGGCAACCAGCAATAGGACAAGAAGACACAGACTTAAGCTGTGCCAGGGGAGGTTTACGTTGGGCTTTAGGAAGAAGTTCTTCACAGAAAGAGTGCTTGAGCATTGGATGGCCTGCCAAGAAAGGTGGTGGAGTCACCATCCCTGGAGGTGTTTAAGAAATGACTGGATGTGGCACTTGATGCCATGGTCTAATTGACAAGATGGTGTTAGATCACAGGCTGGACTTCATGATCTCAAAGTTCTTTTCAAATCTAGCTGATTCTGTGATCCTCAGCAGTTTTTCCCTCAATCATATTTTCCTTCAGAAAATTCTTAAATTACCCTTACTTCCCAAGGCTGAAGGACACCTACACAGTATTGAGAGCTCATCCACCAAGAAAAACAATGTTTTCTACCTTATGAACCCCCAAATGTATAATTATTATTATGATATGCAGACCACTTTCTCTAAATTTCACCCTGAGATGAGCGATTTAGGGATCCAAAATAAGTGGAAATGAGGACAGTGGCAAGATACTGTTCTATAGCAGAGAAACTAACCCTGGGAGTAGCTCCTAAACTGTTAGTGGCAATAGGAGATGTCCTGGTGTCCAAGCAATCTTTCCTTCTCAAGTTTCTGCACAGTTAGAGAAAAATGACAGATCAGCAGCCTGTTCCCTTGGCTAATTGCTACAGAGCACCTTAGTAGTGATTTACAGTGGCATATTTACATGCATACATTAATTTGTACAGATAAAATACTTGGCTACCACAGAGATATTTTTATTGTGGATCAGGATAATAGCCCTGACTCACCCATATCGGTGACACTTCCAAGCCTGTGCATTGTTCAGGAGTTAACATCCCATTCAGTATTTGACAACCGGGGAGTCAAGGCTGACAGTTACCATCTCTTCCACACGGCGCCTAAGGCTAGGATTTGTCTCTGGTTTCATTTATTAGTTATATAACCCACATGCTATTTTTGAGCTATTAAAAAAAAAAAAAAGAAAGAAAGAAAAGAAAAGAAATAAGCCGATGTAGAGAAAAAGAAATCCCCATCTGGGAATTACCCACCAGGTAGCTTCATACAGTGGACTGATCTACATAAGCATGTATTAATTTTCATTTAAAATGTTCGTGACAGTGAAAACAGAGCCAATGAAACCTTTTAGGGTTACGTAACAATGATAAATGTACTGCAACAGTTACAGGCAAGCACAGGGCCCCTGAGATTTATAGCTTCTTTGTCTCTTTTTTTTAATGTCCTAACTAGAAAAGCTCAATTGGTGTGCAGCATCTGTATTTTGCAACAAAATTTTGCTTATTTTTATCTAATGCCTTTAGTTTGCATTGCCTGAGCCATGTCCAAATCATGAGGTGAAGCTGAATCTTATATACTACCAGTTACTACCTGATTCCCACTTTTTCTTACATTAGTAAAAGTGAGGAAAACAATACAGAGCCATAAGATGTGACAGTCTGAAATCCACACTCTCACTGTTATTATGGTATCATCTGAGGCCAGTTTTGGGGAGAGCAGTGAGGACAACAGCAGGGGACACAGAGGAATGAAACTGAACTAAATAACAGCAAGTCAAATCAAGGCAAGTGTGGGTAGGAATGTCCCATGTGCATGCTTCTGCCAGCTGCTCCCTGTGCTGCCAGCCAGGAAAGTAGCCTTCTTAGCCCTGAGCTTGCTTTTGGTGGGGTGCATCCTTCAGTCCCTTCAAGGGCACCCCCTTTCCTCTCTCCAGACAGGTTTGCTCATCAGTGCTGTGGGAGACATTATGGCATCATTTTGAAACTGCTGCACTGGCAGCCCACGGCTCTGTTCATGCCAAAGTGTAGCAGAGACATAGGCAGCAGTGTGAAGAAAGGGAAAAAAAAAAAAAAAAAAGAAAGCAATAAAATAAATGAGATAGGGAAAAGGAAAATCTTGTGAAGCAACGTTTGGTTTAAATAGGTGAATGGAGTCTTCTTCATCCTGGTGCAGCTGCCAACTGCCACTCTCCTGTGGGATCAGAGAGGGACTCTGTCTATCAGCAGGGGCTGCAGCTCATCCCTTCTCACAGGACGGGCCTGCAGCCCTTTGCTCTCACAGGCACTGTCCCACCAGCGGCTGTAAAAATTGTTATTGCAGTGGCAACCGACTTCCACTTTTTGAAAAGTGCAAGTGCAAGTAAACACAAGTTCAGTTAGGTTTTGTTATTTAAAATGAAAACTTGAGAGACGAGTTAAATTTAGTTTCCCAGCTGTTTATCAGCTCTCTGGCTGAAGATACTCTAGGGAATACTTAAGTCAGGCTATCCAGGTAAGTTTCTTTCTTTTGTTGTAAAAGAAATACGATATAAAAAGCAGAGCCAGCAGAGCAAATCACCTTGCCTTAAAACTGCCTGTCACAGCAAGATACAGCTGAAAACCAGAAACACTTCAGCTTTGTCAGCAGAAGAACCTATGCATTATGTCTTACTGAAACCAACATTTTTTTGCTCTACCTAATGATTAAACAAAGATGATAGCAGTAATAGAGCACTATCAGCTGAAAATAGTCTAAAAGTGTAGCTTCGGCAAAACTCTGCCTCAATCATCAGTATAGACATACCTGTTTCAGTGAAGAAAATAACATTTCACCAAGATGAAAATGTGAATCAGATTTTCAGGTTCAGTTGCTTCATTATTTTGCATTCTTTTCATTACTTCTGCCTATAGATCACACCTTAGATTTTCATTCAGGCATTTTTGTGTGTTCAATGTAATACTGCTGCCCTCAAATTGACAAATGGGTTTTCTGAATACTTTCATGCAGTAAGTTAACTATCCTGCTGCAGGCCTTAATGAAATCATCAGTTTTGGTTTGTTTTATTTTTCTTTATCTTGTCATGTTGAACAGAAGTCTGATTTCACAGAATCATTTAGGCTGTAAAATACTTCCAAGATCATCGAGTCCAAGCCTTGACCCGTAACAAGCTTGTCAACAACCACAGCACTAAGTGCCACACCCAGTCTTAAACACCTCCAAGGATGGTGACTCCACCACCTCCCTGGGAAACCCATTCCAGTGCTTGACAACCCTTTATGTGAAGAAATTCTCCATAATGTCCAACCTGAACCTCCCTTGGCACAGTTTGAGGCCATGTCCTCTCATCCTGTCACTCGTTACCTGGGAGATCAATCCCCACCAGGCTCCTACCTCCTTTCAGGCAGTTGTAGAGAGTGATAATGTCTCCCTGAGGCTCCTCTTCTACAGGCTAAACAACCCCAACTCCCTTAGCTGCTCGTTATAAGGCTTACTCTCCTTTCCCAGCTCTACTGCCATTGTCTGGACACACTCCAGCCCTTCAATGTCTTTCCCATCGTGAGGGGCCGAAAACTGAATATAGGATTCTAGGTGTAGTTTCACCAGGGCTGAGTATTTCAATATGTCTCATTTTCCTTAAAGCTATGGAATACACATACACCTGCTCTTTGGAAACATGAAGAGACTTTGAAACAGAAGGGATCAGTTTAAGTTGAATAACGGGATTTTTTGTATACAACTCTCTGAGGTTACAGTGTAAGATGTAACCAAAAGCATGTATTCTATTACCATCTTCACAAGCTGTTAAAGCAGGTGGGGCAGTGTTCGTTATCTCCTACCATGACTCACCCCTGATAACTCCCTCCGGGAGCTATCTCTGTTAATGTGCAATCAAGGACCCACCATGTGACTCATAGAATTACATCAGCCCATTGTGAGATGCCCCGCCCAGGGGGGAGGAGCCAAGAATTCCCACCTGGATATAATCTGGGGTTAGGAACAGCACAAACAGCCCTTACCTACTGGATTCCCAGAGGACAAGAACTACAACCACTGGACCTTCAGGTGATGACCAGACCCTTTTCTACAGGATCACTGCTTCAACAGGACCAATTCATCTGGACTGCTACCACCACCCTGACTAACAGGGTGTCAGGTTGTAACCTGATTCCGTCAGTGTTCTTGTACTATCGCATTTATTTTAATTTTCCTATTAAAATATAATTCTGACTTGCAATCTCCCACTGGTTTATTTTCAAACTAGTACAACAACATAAGAATGAGGTTAGCCAGAACTTATATTCTCTACTTGAAGGGAATTAGTATTATTTAATCCAGCTCTCTGAAATAGCTTTTCTGGTTATTTTGACTCACTAACAATTCTGCCTGAAATACACGCTGGTGATTGGTCACATGTTGTTACAAATATTTGGCAGCCCATCTGTGCCATGACCTGCAGCTCAGTCTGACAATTTTAATGGTATGTTGCTTCTAGTTAATTTAGATTGTTTTTCATGCCATTGCCTACAAGTCTAAACACTGCATACCATATGTATACAAAAGGAAAAAAAAAAAAAAACCAAACCAAAACCAATAAAGCCCTCAAAGCTGAGCACATCTATTTGAAATAACATTCTGTGAAAGTGGTAGTCTAAGGAAAGCGAGTTCTTAGCAGGGTCTTATGGCTCTAAGCCATACTGTAATGGCATTGTTTGCCTAGAGCTAGAAATCTTTTGGCAATTTCCAGTCTCTAGAACTGTCAGTCTGATATGTGTGACAAGGTAATTTGCATAATTTTGCAGTGTTGTTGCATACCACTTGTTTTTTAAAAAGAAATAGGAGAGAGCTCATATTCCATAAGCTATTTTTTTCCCTGGGAAGGAAAGCACCCAACTCAGCAAGCAGCCCCCATATATGATGAATGTAGGAGTGCACTGGCAGCCTTCACCCCTGCAGTATGGAGGCTTGAAACCTCTATCATTCTTACAGCCTGGGTTTGGGAGCTGGCTCAAAATGCATATGTTGTCCACAAGAAAACTTTTCTATTTGTGCAAGAGTTTGAAAGAAAAACAATGTCCATGCAAACACATGAAATATGAGATTTGGGATGACTGCCTGCTCCCTCGTTTTGCTTGTCATAGTTTCCAAACGCATTTCAGTTGGTGTGCTGTGATCACCTCTCCAGTGAGAACAGAAGAGAACAGCTAAATAACAGCAACCATACAATGCTCTCAGGAGAAGCAAAGCAGTGGGGGAGGTCATTCATAGCAAGGGGTATAAATGAGGGCAGAAAGAAAACAGTTATGATGAAGCACCAGAGAAATCAAACCTAGTAGAAATATTTGGTATTTGTGCTGACATGTCTTGGTTTTCCCTCAGCTTCAAAAGAAAAAAATCTCACAAAGAAATAATAGCAACCTTGACACAACAAAAGGGGGAAAATTCTTTAGCTGAAATCAATTTTACATCCAATAATTTAGACAGCGATTTTGAACAGCCCTTATTTATATCTTGCAGGTACCACAGAACAAACATATAATCAGTGAAATGGTTTATCTATAGTTTTCAGGTATTATAGGTGCCTTGAAGTGTTCAGTATAGTTCAACCTAGATAGCAGAAACCCTTTACAAAATAATTCTATTCTGCCACATAACTTCAGCACTGGAGAATGCAAGGTACTCCTTCCAAAATTTAGTAGGAATGGTTTCTACCCTGGGTTCATCTCAGAGTCTGTTCATCTGCCAATAATTTAGGCTTTGTTTACATTACTGAACTAGAAAATGTTTATAACACACCTTATCACTGAGAGATGTAAGTATGACATAGTTAATTAGAAGACATGTGACAAGATCAAACATGCATGCAAGTGTTTTTTAGATATTCATGAACAGCTATAGAGCAAGTTTAATTCAGAACCTATAAAGCTTTCTTTAACAGATCCCAGACAAGTGCCTGGAATGAAGTTGGCAGGAAGTAAAAAGAGGTTTTTTTCAAGAAAATGTAGGTATAAACAAAAATTGTCAGGTAAAGGGATTCTTTTGATGGTCAGAATGCCTTTGAAAATTCCTCATGGTGGATTTACTGTGGTGTATTTCTGTATGCTTTCATTTGAAAAAGAAGTATAGGAAATTAGGTTTTGGCTGCATTGATAGTGTTTATGGCAGTACTCATTTCCTCCTTTTTTGTTACATTCAAGATTACACAAATTCACACAGTGTAGAAGAAATTCAGCACACATATAGTTATCAACACTAGAGAGGTTTCCATGACCATAGTACAGCATAAAAAAACCCCCAAAATTTGCCAACACTTCTGCACATTTTATGGATTGTCTTGTCTATATATAGCCAATTCTCTGATGCCACAACTTGAAGCTGTAAATAAGTGTTGAAACTTAATAGCACAAGTCTAGATTTAGGCTTTTGGTACAAATAATGAGCTAAATGCCCTTCTCATCTTCCCTAAAATACTGCATGAAAAACTGGTCTGTCACAGCAACCTCTGTAGGCTTTGCCCTCAAGAAAGCCCTAGTGCCTGCAAGTCCCCATTCACAGCACCTGGTTGACTTTATTCCCAGCAGCAAATTGAGTTCACCCTGTACCACCACATCATCAAAGTGACAACCAAAACCTGCTCAGAGTCTTAAATGACACGTGCAGAGTTGAATGTTGCCAGTCAAATGATGGGTGGCCATGGTGAAGCTGGTTCTCATGAAAGAGAGCAGAGGAGGGGCTGCATACAGGAGATTTTGGTGCTGTGCAGGAGTACTGCATACTTTCTTGCCGATGCTTAAAAAACCTTGATAGAAGTCTCATCAGGGTCACACAGAGAAGACAGAGTCTTTTTTAAGTATAGGTGTATTGAGGCTGGAGAATCTGGTTCTTTACAATGTAAAGCCTTTGCAAGTGCTGACTTTCATATCTCTCATCTTTGTGTAGTTACGTGTGGATTTGCAGAACTCTAAAAATAACAACAGAATATGGCACTGCAAATATTTGTCTTAATTTTGCATCCAGCATGAAATAAGGACACTATAACATCCTCAGATCTGAAGTGTCAGTCTGGTTTCTTTAATGAGATTTTGGTAGCTGTGGGAAATTAAAAAAAAAAATTAAATGTATATATAATTACAGAAATATAAAGACAGAGTAAATAGATTTTAAACAATTTTAGTTTAAATGAAGTTTAAATGTAAGGCAGCACATGAAAGACACTGAGCACTGCTTCAATCTCAGTAGTTATAATTTTTTCAATTATTTTACAATATTAATCTGCATTAACATCTTTTCTAATTTAGAACAGATATGTTTTTGCTGTCCTTGTGATTAGCAAATGTAGAGTTGTCAAAGTTTGTACAACTAACTCTTGTTGGAGTCCTAGACAGACATTCTGAATAAAAAGCAAACCAGAAGGAGGATTGAGCCTCAGCTTCCTCAAGAACCAAGAAATTAAATATTTTTTTCCAGTTTTATGGGTGCCTTAGAGCTTAAATATATGCATGCATGCTCCATTATCATTGTCACTTAAATTCCCAGAGTAGCCAGGATATTTTACTTTTTATAAAAAATAATACTCTTCATGTTTGAAAAACAAGTAACACTATGTTATGTCCTTTGTTATTATGGCAATGCAAGTATGTATCTGTTTGGTAACTCCCATGAAACTGAAAATCTGATTTTTTTTACCAATCAATTCTGTAAAATCCAATCATATCTTCCCTTTTTTCAATAATTTAGTAACTGATCCTGCAGATGGTTCCTTGTTCTGCCCTTATCCGAACTTTTCTCAGCATGGATTTTATTATCTATCAGGTAAAAGCTAAACTTCTATCTATCTGCAGACCATGTGGTCAGAACAGGCTATAAAAACGTAACAAAGATACATTTAAGAGAGCAAAAACTTTTTCAAAGACTAATCAAATAAAAGGATGTCTCCTATTCATAACTTAGACTATGATGCCTGATCTTAGGAAGAACTCTTCTTCTTCAGATGTTCCCTTGCTTGCCTCTGCCTCCCTTGAGCTTTAGGGAGACATGACCTGAGCTCTTTCAGCTCTCTCACACAGCTGGTCTCTTCCCTTTTCCCTCCTGAAGCAAAGATGTGCACTGCACATCTTCTGGCAGCCCTTCAGCTCCTGCGTGCCTGCTGGAATTGCATGAAGATCTAGGCAGTTGGGTTGGGATTAAATGCCTATTCTGGTTTTCCTAGATGGCAATTATCCTCATGAAAATTCTTGCAGCACTTTCTTTTTGTTTTGGAAACCGATACCTATTAATTTAAAATAATTGTGTGAATTAGGCAGGTTGTCACAGTCAGTGGAGCTGAGAATTTAGGGTCAAATTATCCATGGAAATAGCTCTCAGTAGACCTACATTAGGAGGTAATATGTCTTTTGGTTTTCAGGTAATGTGATATTTCTGTGAACTTCATCATTAAAGCGTATGCAAACTTGTTACTAAATCACTAGATTGACTAGGTTGTTATATAAATACTAATGACTCCATCTCTCTTATTTATTGTAGAAGAGCACTAATGTCTTTTTTTTTTCTTGCCATAAAACAAAGGTTCCATGAAACAGTCTTATGGTTATAGACTGCAACTTAATAAATTTGAGAGTACCTGGAGATAATATGTACCCTGTAACATAATATCCAACAGATTTCTGGCACAAATGGTATTCTCTGTACTGGTTGTTTTGGGGATGTTTTACAGGAAAGCATTAGACAAACTATTGAAATTATGGTCATGGTTTTATGAGAAATTTAGCATGGCAGGATGTGAAGATTTTTCTGAAAACAATGCTGACTTCTCTGTGGGCATTTCTCTCCTCTTTTCTCCCACAAGAGCTTGATCTTTCATTTTCAGGGAATGTGGTATTTTTTTTAAATCTGTAATTAATCAGGGAGCACAATGTAATTGAAATACTAATTACAGTTGCTTATTCAGGTACCAATACTTCTGCTACAGTATAAGTTGCTTAAGTACCTTTGTGACAGTGGATTTTGAATCCATATTAATCCAATTATCCAGAATATGCCCCAAAATAATTTGGTATCTACAGTCTCCGAAGCCAAAGCAAATTACCATTAAAGTTAGTAAGGCTTGGGAGGGGAAATGAGTAATGTAGACACAACTGGAAATTACAGCTTAATTGTATCTGGATTTATGACTCTTTTTCCAGGTTTTTAGAAGGAGTGCTTTTGTTCTGTTTTGTTTGTTTGTTTGTTTGTTTTTTTAAATCTTTCCTCTCCATTGCCTGTGATTTGCATGTTTGATTTAAATATTCTAGGATAATGTGCCATGTTGAAATACATGGCAGTAAACCAACTTAAGAATGATGTTATCATATCCTTTATGATAGTTTCTGTGAAGATGATTGCTGACATATTCCTGATTCTGTTATTTATGCTGTGTCATTTTTCTGTAGGTCTACAGGATGCTCTTTGTGCTGTGGTGCTTGGAACTGTTGTGAGGTTTGGATATGTTGAACCTGGAAGAAGGAAGGAGACTTGGAATGTGCCATTAAATTTTCAGTTTGGACACAAAGTGAAAGATATTTCCTGCATAAATAATTGAATGTGGAAACCTACAGCAATCATGAAAACCCTTTTCCTTCCAAATCCATCCTTTGGTGGAAAGGAATACTATTACACTATGTACAAATGACCCCTTCTGGAACATGCTTGGCACAGCACTGCCACACATGGAGTAGCTCTGCCAAACCTGCTACACTTACACAGTTCCCCTCTGCGCTGTCATGAATAAAAATAGGTGACAAAGACTTGTTTTATGCTCACAACTAAAATAAAATCAAACTGTGTCACTAAAAGAAGTTTTCTTGAGCATCAGTCCAAGCTAGCTTTTTTTCCCACCAATGTATTTCTGTAATACTCGTTCCTGGACTTACCACACAGCATCTGCCTTGTGCTATAGTTGTCTTATGATTATGGAGTTCTAGGTCACATGCTGACTGTGCAAAACAGGAAATTAAAGGAGTTAAATAATCAGACTGAGACTCTCTCAGTCCAATGTATTTCTAGTCTAAACATAACATTTTTGTTTATTGAGTCTGTTGCTTGGATTATTTTACTTGTCATAAGGGAATGGAGCAATCTAGGAGTTTCACAAACTCTCAAATCAACCTGCCCTTGCTTTAACAAAGATAAGAATGAAGTCTTTCTTTTGCCCTATCTGTTGAAGCTTTAGGACTAGGATTCATTTCAACACTGAGAATGAACGAAACCTTAGGTGGGCACTAAGAAGAAAAACGTTTTGGTCAACACAGTGTACATACTAATGCATGACTTATATAGTTCCACTATAATAAACCATTTACTCCATGGAAAGTTGTTCTTAGTGATAATAATTAGTAAGGTAATTTGAAATTATAATCTATCATGCCTTTCCTCACTGGATATCAAATTACTCTTCTGAATAGCTGCTGAAACACCCCATCTCCTTGCTGGTTAAGTAAAGTACATGTTTTTCTTTTGCCTGTTTCTCAGCTAAAGAAATAATCTCTTTTTCATTAGAAATAACTGTAATTTCCAAAGACCCAGCATCTCTAAACAGTAAGGCTGAAAGACTAAGGACTTTCAGACCAGAAAAGATTTCTTGGTGCATGGCTCATGTATTGACAAATGCTACTTAACATTTTTGTTTCATTCAAAATACAGTACTTCTTTGTCAGTTCTCTATTACCATGAAATTTCGTGCTTGTTTAACATGTGCTTTATTCCTTTTCTCTGCTAAGATATTGACCAGTAATAGTGAGCAACGAGATACTTTTCATCTTTCCTTAAAGCAGGCCGCACTTCTGATGAAAAGAAACCACTGGTGACCTATAATTGTACTTGTCACCGACACAGAATATATAGAACAGAGACTGTTTAGTCTTTTAAGGATTTTTATACTCAGTCAGGGCTCCTGGACTTTATGTTGCAGTGAGGTCTTATGACTCTGAAACCTGTTTATTCCCAGCAGACTAAAACATCTTGTGGATAAGCTTGATTGATAATGCTGTTGTTTAGACTGTTGGACTGGTTTCATCCTAATTAATTTTCATTATTGTGCTGATGGTTTCCTCTCTTCTGGGTGTCATTGTATTAATGCAAGTAATGACTGTACAATCCTTTTTAGTTTTGAGGTACAGTCTTGGAAGTCAACTTCATGAAACCCATTAAGAAATTTCTTTAAATATACAGTAAACAGTGGTGGTTTGAATTTTACAAACTGTCTCTCTAAAAAACTATTGCACGATTATCCTTACCAATTTTTTAAAAATTCTGTTTACAGGTAAAAGGCTATTTTACAGATTTACTTGTACAAAACAGAAATTGAGCTCAATTTAGGTTTAAAATTTCTAGCAGCTAGAAGTCAATTAATGTAACCTGAAAGACATTCTACAATGTCACTATTATTTGAATAAGTAAAGAAACAATGAGCAAGCTGTCACAAAAAACCAAAACCAAAAAAAAACCCCACAAAACAAACAAACAACCCCCAAAAACTTCAAATCATGAGGGAAGTGGAGATCGTTATGTTAAGCTTAGTTTGATAGCCACTGACTGAGTGACTCAACATCTTTTCCAGGTAGATGACTAATCTGAAATCCTTTTTTACCCAGAAGTATCAATAACAGCACTCTTTTATTTGGCAAATGAGAGGTCAAATTCATACATCCTTTTGAAGCATTAGAAAGGGTAACACTGACCTCACAGGGATGTCTGTTTGCAATTTTAATCTTACAGAATGTCTCAGTTATATTGATATTCATTACTTTTCCTTTCTTCTGAACCTTGACATTGTCATTGTTTCCATGATTGTACAAATTAGATGTTTGATGCTGCTACAGATGATCTAATACAGCAACTGAATGCCTTGCTATAATTCAAAATGCCTTGGTAAATGTCACATATATAAAAGAAAATAAAATTAAAAAACCAAAGGAACAAGTAACAGCTGACCCTTGGTACAAATGTGTTAACGATTACCTAAAAATTTTGTAAGCAAGCTATTTTTAGAAAGTATGGAAATTCATAAATTTATGCAAATATTTAAACTCTCTGACATAACCTAAAAAACAGCCTTTAATGTTGCAAGAGACCGGAGAAAATGATTACTGGCTGAAAACAACTGAAGCCAGGTGGGGCAGGGCAGTTCCTGCCAGGATAGAATGGTGCTCTGCTCCACAGCCCACCCCTGCAGCCTCCAGTCCAGCCCAGGAGGGCTGTCAGTCACTGCCACACCTGGAGCCATGTCCCAGATACTGCCCCTGAAGCCCAAATGGAGCACCAGAGTGGCTGGATGACCAGAAGTCCCTCCTAGAGAAGGTGTGAGGGGGAAGAGGAGGCCTCAGGAGCAGATAAACATCATTGCCATGACCACACGTGGTCATGTCCCTATTGTCCTTGGATTTCAGGGCAGCTGTGTCAACACTGGATCCAACATGGTAGCTGTATCTTTCTTTTCTCTCTTTTTTCTCTTTCTCTCCCTTTTTTCTCCTAATTTCCTCTTTCTGCAATTTGGGTAATTTAAGGTGGATGGATAGAGTTTGCTAAGTCAATGCTTTGTGAAATGCTTCATTTTGAATGAATGTTGCTTTAAATTTTGCCAAGTTCCTGACCTTCTAAAATTTGCCAGTAAAGTTTGGTTTTAACCTTATGAGAACTTTTTTTGGGGGTTCTCCTTTGCATCATCTCAGGTAAAAGTAGTACCTTAAGTCCCTTTTAGCTATTCTTGCCAAGCAAGGACTGAGGCTTTACAAATATTTTGGATAAATAGTAAAAATAATTTCACTGAAGGAGAAAACATACACCTCTGTGACACTAGCAGGACCAGCTTGCAGACCTTAAACACTTAAACAACAATTTTGGTTTGCATCAACATCATTCCTGCTTTGTACTCAGGGATCATATCACACAACAGGGACTACTGAAATAGAATATTTAGTCTAGAAAGGCATTTGGGCTGTCTCTTGTGAACAGGCATATGCAGTCTATTTTAGATGCTTTTGGGGTCTATTCTTTTCAGCTCCATTGAGGCACAGTGGAAAGCAAGTATCCTCAGGGACTCAGTGCCACCCCAGTTTCTTGGTCTGATTTAATGAGCATTTCTGATGGGGGACTGTCATTGAAGAACTGCTTATAGAGAACTTATTGCTGGCTGTTATTACTTTGCTGAAGTTCTTTCCCCTCTTCTCACCCATAAGCTGGTGTGGCAACCAGTTGTGTTGGGTGCCAGGGCAAATGACAACTCTCTGACACCCATCTTTTATATTTTAACTCTCTAAGTATCATTTTGACTTTCAGGATAATCTGAAGTTCAGCTGTATTATATCACATCTATGGTGGTGCTACCACGTGTAATGAGAGGTGGGCAAACTTCTAATGAACTATAATCAGTTGGAGCAAGATTAGTATCACTTTTGGAAGTGGGTACAAAGGTTATAAGAACAGGTTATAAATATACTGATTATGGTCCTAAATACTCTTTCAATCTTCAACAATGTGCATCTGAGGGTGTGCCTGAGCTAGAAGAAGTTTTTGAACGTCCTCAACAGATTTGTCTTCCACTAGTTTGTCTGGTTTCCAAATGAAACATGTAAAGTTTTAATATTCACCACCTTCTCCAACAAGGAGATCCCCTGTTTACTTGCCTGTTATATGAGGAAGCTCCTCTTTTCTTTGAACTGCATGTATGTTAGCTTCTTTGGATGCCTTCTAACTCATATCTTCAAAGACCCAATTATCAAATACTTTCTCTCTGCCCTTGCCATGTGACTCATCATTTTGTAGGTGTCATGTAATGTTTCTTGTAGTCTCTCTCCCTATATGTGAAACCTAATCTGTTTATTCATTCCTCCCAGGGAAATTGACCTATAGCCTTTGCCATTCTTACTGCCCTTCTCCAAAGCTTTCCCAGTTTTAGTAAGTACTTTTTTGAAATAGGTTCACCAGGATTCTTTCTACACAATATTCATATTTTGGATCCACATAACAGGAATCAGAAAGGTAAAAGTGAGAAAACTCATGGACCGAGATAAAGACAGTTTAATAATTGAACGAAAAAACATAGTAATAAATTGTAATGGAAAGGAAAGAGAGAGAAATCAAACCGGAAGAAAGGCAAATGATGCTTTTAAAAACAATTGCTCACAACCAAACGACCAATGCTCAGTCAGTCCCCCAGCAGCAGCCACCAAGGTCAGAGCCTTCTCCCATCTGTATATGCTGAGCATGATGCCATAGGTAATGGGGTATTCCTCAGGTCAGTTGACATCAGCTGTCCTGTCTGTATCCTCTCCCAGCTCCATGTGCACTCCCAGGCTCCTCTCTGCTGGGGTGGGGTGGAAAACAGAACAGACCTTGACTCTGAGTAAATGCTGCCCAGCAGAAATTAAAACATCCCTGTGTCACCAATAGTTCTCAGCACAAATCCAGATCAGTCCCATCCCAGCTACTTTAAGAGAACTAGCTCTATTTCATACAAAAAAAAAAAA
>VZRO01007203.1:657411-703269 GCA_013397915.1 Daphoenositta chrysoptera
AAAAAAAAAAAATCAAAAACAAACCCATCACAACCGGGTTGTAAAAAATAAGAACCACTGTTTCAACTAGCTAGACAGAAATCAGGAAAGCATTTTTAAAATCAGGCAATTTTAATCTACAAAGAATCAAGGAACACTTACAGGAGTAAATCTGAAGTATATCTCAAGAAAGCAGAGCAAAAGAAACTCATTCCTTCAATGAAGTACTATTATATCTTTTTTATATTTGTACTGTACTTTCCTATATGTATCAATAGTCTATTGATAAAAACTTCGTGGCATCGTTGTATATGTCTGTGAAAGTCAATGCCACTGACTTTTTGACTTACTCTTGCTTTGAAACAAGGTTCCTGCTCTGAAATTTGTTCTTCTGTTCTTTGAAATGCAGTTGCATGAGCTTCACAGTGTCTTTTAAATTACAATTTGTAATGAAACCATCTTAATGAACATACTAGAAAAGTTGATGGTCTACAACATGGCTTAGAGAAAGCATTCATTTTCTTGTGTTGCAAATTATGTACTCTGGTTTCTGTACTAAAGACAAGCATTCATAAGTTCGATTACTGAAATCTAGATGACTACTTACTATAGAAAAAAACCCTAATTTTATCTTTTTATGTTGGTACCAGACTATTTTTTGCATTTGGAACGTACTCATCATGTCTCCTTAAAATCCCCCCATGCTTTACTATGTGCCATAGTTTTTTGGTTTTCTTTTGTTTTGATTCTATATACCCTGCTTATAATGATATGAACATCAGTATTCTGGAATGAAACTTTCTATTTGTGCCATCAGCCTTTCTGATAGTAATTCACTTTCTCTTAAAGGTCTCATTTCCATCTGCTAGTGCTCTCATCAGTGACAATTGTCTGACTCCTGGCTGTCACACCAAAAAGTAAAATAAAGCACATGGTTACAATAATAGCAAAGCAATCAATGACAATATTCAAATAAAAAGCCTACAGAGTATGATGAGGAAATGGACACCACATTTTTAGCTAAAATTTCTGTCAAAAGAATGATGATGGCAGATAGGCTTATGGAACAAAATTTAGCAATCTTCTTGACAACAGCTAAGGACAGATCAGCTCGTCACATCCAGAAAGAGTCAGTCTTTTTATTGAGTGATGCCAAATTTAAAACACCTTGTATCAGATTTCTTCATGGCTTTGTGAAAAATGGAGAATTCTGACAGAAACAGAAGGGCTAAATCAGTCTCATAATGCTGCAAGACTATGTTCAGCAAAACAAGCATTCTCAAAAGGATGAAAATTATGCTGAACTGCCCAAATGGATCATTTAAAGCCTTTTTGCATGGATTTAGTGGTATGAAATATGCTTTGTAATCCATCACGCTGGTATGAAAGACTCGTTGAGTTACTGAATCATCAAACTGAAAGCAAATCTATGAAGAAAGGCGACCCCAGCAGTTGTTAAACAGCATATCCCATAATAGTTTTAATGACCATATTTTTCCTTGGTAAATTAGTACACTTTGTTCCTGCTTAGATGCTTTCATCTTTTTTCTGGTGTTCAGTGTCAATGATTTCTCAGGACCAGCTTATAGTGGAAGCACAGTTAGATTCAAATTCAAGAACACGTAATTATCAGTAAGCTCCCAACTCTGCTTGGTTTTCTTTCAGTTTTAACAATTTGACAGTAGGCAAGAGTTTAAAATAAAACTTTTCCTAGTTTTAGCATTTTGCACTTGCACATTAAAAGTGTAAATGAGTGTAAAACTGTAATAAGTGTAGATAAAAGGCATGTTATGCTTCAACTTTATGTAAAGCATTATAATTTCACTGAATTATAATAATGTCATTTTCTTAATAATCTTTTTCACAGAAAAAGCACTTTTATTCTAGAAATGTCCCAAGTATCTAGCTAATACAATTCTTGGTGCTTAATTAAATCTGATTGTATCACAGATCAGCAGCCAAGAACTGCAAAACCTATCAAGGTAAACAAAGCAGTAAAGTACTAAGTATTTTCTCAAATCTAGAAATAGAACAGGCTATCTCAAAACATACCTCCACAGTATGTACAACATTTTTTCCATTTCTAATAAATATTTAGCCAAACTTGTGCTATATTTTGTTTATGGTATCTCCTGCAGTTTTCCCAGCAAAGAAATAATGCTGATTTAATATGTATTGTGTAAAAGATAACATTTTTTAAGGAAAACAAGTTCACATGTCAGCTATGATGAGCAGCATTGAACAGTCCCTTAGAGACCTATGTTTCAATTGATTCTGGATCAATTTTCTGAGTTCATCTTGAATAGCCAGTGTTCCTGCGTGTTCAAAATAACAGCTTGTTCTGAGCATGAATTCTTAGAATTTTTGTGCATTTGTGGTTTAGGAATTACTTCACAAAATATTGTTCACAATTTTAGGGGTAGAACATGTGCTAACACATGAATTCAGGTATAAGATTTCTAGTGAAAATAGGCAAATGTGCAGTACAACCATTTAGAATATATTAAATTCTTAGTAATCTTCACTTCTGAATTTTAAAATTCACAGGTAACTCCTTATATTTTTCTTTAAATCACCATTAAACACATAGTACATAGCCCCTGCTAAGATGCTATTTGCTTATGACAGTTTTAAAGGTAATTTAATAACCAAAAATTGACCAAGATATTCTGATGCACTCCAGTACTATTTTTTTCTTTTTCAAGAGTTTCAGCATTCTCTACACTTTCCTAAGCACACCAAAATATCCTAGCTGAACAGTAAAAGCCAGTGGCATTATAATAGGTTTTGCATTTCAGAAGAACCATGCTTATCATTGCAAAACTATTGAAAACTTTAGTGTTTTTAATAAATAAAGAAAAAAATTCCAGTGTTCGTGGGTTTTTTTCAAAGGCATGAATACAAATAAGAAAAATACAAATAAAAATAAGAAAAAAGGAGGAGCCCAATACTAGAAAATGACTGGCAGCTTGCTGGTGTATAGCTGTGCTTTCTACATCAAAATTATTATTTCTCAGCTTTTCTTGTCGTTCAGTCCTAGAGGAAAAGCATAAGGCCCATAAAGGCTTTGGAGATTTATATGTAAAGCTAAGGAATCCTAGATATTCATTGTGGATAGCCATGATACACTGCTAACAAGCTTGTGCACCTGAGTTAGGGGAAGCCTCAGGCTTTGCCAATGACAATGGAGTATCTGACTCAGAGATAACACTCACTCCAAATGGCACTTCTCCTACATGAGAGTTCCAGTTTATCATGTCCCAGTTACTACATCACAAACATGCAATGTTGGCCATTTTCAGCGTTTTCTCTTTTCTCTTCTGGGTTTGTATACTCTTTCCCAAGGACTATTTTTGGAGTTGTCAGCCAGGCCTGATGAAAATGGCAGGGAAACTATATTAACTTTAAATAAGCTACTGAGCTGTGTATCTCTGCAGCTTCAGTGATCGTGAGTCATCTTGCGGTCCCTGGGTGACTGTCACGTTTACGCTCAGAACCGTCCCTTGATTATGCCATGATTTATTTATATCAAATTTTATACAATGGCAAAAATGTTTTTCCAGTTCCTTGTACAGTTGCAAAAAGATTTCAGAAAACAAATTTAAAAATAACCTCTGATAATAAAAGAAGGATGTCTAATGTAATAAAAAAGTGTTTAATTATCTTTTGCAGAGGGGAAGATGTGAAAGAAGGAAAGAAAAATCTTAAGGAAAATAATTGGGTTGCCTATGCTTTTACAAGTACTTATCTCAACATTTCCTGACAATAAATTTTGGTGTAATACTAATAGAAACTCACTTTGTTGTTGCATTTAGTAATTTAAATAAATTAGTGTAGAATTTCTGCAGTTGATTTTAATTTTAGAAAACCTGAACTGACTGAATTTGAAGCTGCAAGATGAAGTGTGTGTTTCACTTTTTATCCAAAGAATTAAAATGGGATACTCCTTTTCTTAAAGCTCTTCTGCTGAGCATGTAGCAACAGCTCATCGTCATGAACAGGAATTATTAATCTTGTCTCCACACCAACACCTTAGCTTTTTGTCATTACTTAATTTGCTTTGGTTAAAAATGCCATTCACTCTAGAATCTTTCAGCCTATTTTCTCTCTTCCAGGGAAAAGTACTGTAGAGCTGATCCTATTTTGAGCTGAGAGTTCTCTGGTTCTCTCTTCCAGCCTAAATTATTTTCTGACTAGACACAAATATGCCTCGCCTATGCTTAAAATATTTTGCCATTGAAAATTGTCGTTTTACCTTTTCTTAACCAGTAAAGCTACTTTTACCTTTCTTATTGAGTCATATTTCCCACTTTCTTTCCTTTTTCACCTTTCTTTCCTCCCATTCCACAGAGAAATATTGCTAATGAAAAAAACCTAAATAATTACGCAGATATTTGTACAAAAATAACATTTGTTCATTTAGGAAAATTGATGAAATAACTAAACTGAATGAGGACTTTGTACTTAGGCATATCCCAGCTACCACATTTCTAGTCTATACTAGCTGGGTTACTGAAGACTGTTATTAAATATGACAATTATTCTGCCTATTGTTAGGACTTGTTAAAGATTTTCATTCCTTTTTTTTCAGTTGCATATTAATCTGTAGGTCTCTGTAGGTTTATCTATTTCTTTACTGTTGTTACTTTGGGAGTTTCATTTTTTTAATATTCTTTATGCCAATTATTCTCTTAGTCTTTCTTCTTCATCGTAAAATTAATTTTTTCATTTTCTTCATCTATGTCTCTCTCACTGAATTCATGACAGCGTGCTGGTTCTCAGGACTACATACTGTGGTTCCAGTCAGGTTGGAATATGTCTGTGTAGAGATAAAAGTACACCACTGCTCTGGTTTCAGGACATGGCTCTGCAAGTACTATCATTTTGAGGTGTCTGACCTACAATGTAAATATAGATGGAAAGACACGTACAGCAGTTAGAAGTGAACTTCGTTGAAAATGAGGTTATTAAAAGTAAGATCACTGTGAAAAATCTTGATTTTTTATTGAACACCACTTCTTTTTGACTCTTTCAACTAGCTATCTTTTCTTCCTTTCAACACAACCTCTTTGATGTATTTTCCACTTAAATGAAAGTATTGTGCTAGGGGTTGCTTTTTCTTTCCCAGAAACACTGGTGCAACGCTTTTAATTAGTTTTTAATTGGTGAGATTTTAAAACTATTTTTATTGTACAATTCTTTCTAAGTTTTTTTTCACCAAAATTTGATTTTGACTTCATTCATGTCTTAGGTTTAAATTTCCTCTCTTATTATTTTTTCCTCTCTCCAAAAACACAAAGCTCCTTTTTAATTCAAAGTGGAAAATTACATTTTCATGTGCTCCTTGAAGAATCAATCAATACTTTGAGATATTCTTTATAGATCTGTAAATAAAGAATGTAGTTTAACCATAGTTCCAAGCTCTTATTATTTTTATCAACCTTTTTGGGGAACTACATATGCATACAAAACAAACCTAAAATGAACATGGAGACTGCCCAATTTTTCTCCTTAATGTCCCAAAGACTATATGCACTTAGTGTACCATATAAATCAAGTGGTTGAAAAATAGATCTGATTTAGAAAAAAATGTGTATTGGACTATTTGTATCAGACTTTATACACAGAAGATCATCAAACATTGGCAATCAAGAAGAATTAATTTTAGACTAAAGACTGTATTTTGTGTAGATGTAGGAACAAAACCAATTACTCTCAGAACTGTTTTAAAATATAGAGACTAACTCTTGCATGAATTCCTAGTATCATGTAACTCTTACTGAATGAATGGGTACCATTTTTAGGAAGAAAAATGATTTTTCCTCATGCTTCTAAGGCACAAGGTACAGATGATATCTATCAAGTAATTTAACATTTTCACCATTGACCTTTGGAAATTATCCCGCAAGCCAGTAAAAAAGACATTTTTAGAAGTTATCACTATTTTATATCTCTCCCCGTTACATCCATTTATAGTCCTTAATCATATTCCCCACATTAAACTATTCTTTTTCCTCTCTTTCTATAAATAGTAAACGAAACCAGGGGACCCATGAGTGCTTCTCTTGTCCCAAGTGCAGCTGAGTGTTTTAGTGGCACCCCACCTTATCTCAGAGTGATATCTGGCAAAAATCATCCCTTCTTCACACCTGATTTTTCATAAGTGTGTGGACAAGAGGGAAACCTTAACCTACTACTGCCAGATGTTCCCATCTGGACATACAATAAAGCCCCTTTTAGCTGTTATCTTGATTTGTTGCCAATACTTACCTGTCCTTCAGAAATGGAATTTTAGCACTCCCAAGACATTTGCAAAGTCTCAAACCAACCTCAGGAGAGTCTTTCATTTTATATTTCTAGTTGCCAACTTGGTATACTGCTCCAGTCACTGTGGCATCAGAATTGTATTTACCAGAACTATTTTTATGTCTTCATTTAAGTGTTTGGGGGTTTTTTTGAAAAAGAACCCGGGAATGCACTGGCTGAGGATCTTTTGTCTAACAAACTAATGACTGATTCGATGTATGGTCCAAGATGGGGTCAATGGGAAAATTGATTCCTCTATAATAACTTGTTCTAATATTTTTTTTACAGAATATGTTTCTAATCATCATTTGCCTGTGTCGTTTATTGGGATGAATTCTTAATTTTCAGTGTTAAGGACACAGAAGTCCTTATATTGTTTCCTTTCTCCAACTATTTGATTTTGTACTGAAATAATTTCATTTTTATTTCTATGAAATTTCAGTAGTAGTAAAGAAAGGTTCTGATTTTTCAGAATCATATAAAAAAAAAAAAGCAGTAGTACTTTTGTCAGCCAGGTAATATGACCACAGAATTGCTATTGTATGCAAAGAGTAACACTTCATGACTTCTACTCTGCTTAAATGAATATGATGTTTTTAAATGGAATTTGACAAGTAGAGAAGACATGTGCATATGACTGTAGGTCACAACTGAAACAGAGAAGATATATACTCTAACTCATACCCCAGTGAAACCTTTCATTACAAATCAGAATGAACCTTGCTTTCTATTTTCCTCTGCTTAAGCCATACACACTTAGTAATTGAAAAGGCAACTAAATAAACACAGAGTTAAAGAATTTCTCATTCTGTTTAACACAGCCTTTTTGATGGTGATAAATGCAGCTGCCTAAGAGACTATTTCCTGGTAATTAAAGTAATTTCACTATGTCATTCTCCTTCTTACCCTGAAAAATATAGAAAGTGAATGTAACAAGAAAAAAAAGTCTTAATCATATACATAGAATTATAGAATAATTTGGGTTGAAAGGCACTATTAAAGGCCACGTAGTCTAACACCCCTGCAGTGATCAGGGACTTTGTCAACTAGATCAGGTTGCTCCAGAGCCTCATCCAGCCTGGCCTTGAATGCTTCCAGGAATGGGGCATCGACCACCTATCTGGGCAACTTGTTCCAGTGTTTTATCTCCTCATTGTAAAAAATTCTCTCCCTATAGTTAATCTAAACTGACTTTCTTTTAGGTTAAAATTATTTTGCCTTGTCCTATTGCAATAGGCCCTGCAAAAAATTTTATCCTCATCTTTTTTGTAAGCCCCATTTAAGTACTGAAAGGCTGCAATGAGCTCTCCTCAGAGCCTTATCTTCCCCAAGCTTAAAAACTATGCTAGTTTCAGCTGGGGTAAAGTTTACTTTCTTCACAGTGGCTGGAAGGGGGCTGTACTTTGGATTTGTGCTGTACACAGGGTTGATAACAGAGAGATGTTTTTGTTATTGCTGAACAGGGCTTACACAGAGCCAAGGCCTTTTCTGCTTTACATAACTTTCTGCTTTATATACTTTTCTGCTTTACACACTTTTCTGCTTTACACCATGCTGGTGAGGGGACTAGGGTAGTGGGAGGTTGGGAGGACACACAGCCAGGACAGGTGACCCCAGGTGACTAAAGGGATCTTCCAGACCATGTGAGCACATAAAGCGGAGGGAAGAAAGAGGAAGAGGGGCACATTTGCAGTGATGTTGTTTGTCTTCCCAAGTAACTGTTATGTGTGATGGGGTCCTGCTCTCCTGGAGATGGCTGAACACCTGCCTGCCCATAGGGAACAGTGAATTAATCCTTTGTTTTGCTTTGCTTGTGTCCACAGCTTTTGCTTTCTCTATTAAACTGTCTATATCACAACCCACAAGTTTTACCCTTCTGATTTTCTCCCCAGTCACTCTGGCAGGGGAGAGCAGTTGCATGGGGCTGCTTGGCTGGGGTTAAACCACAACACAACCCCAATTCTTAGCCTTTCCTCCAAGGAGAGATGCACCAGCCCTCTGATCATTTTTGTGGCCCTCCTCTGATCTTGCTCCATCAGGTCTGTTTCCTTCCTGTGCTGTCCTTCCTGTGCTGGGACCCNGGATGCAGCCCAGGACACGTTTGGCTCTCTGGGCTGGGAGTGCCCATGGCTGGGTCATGTCCAGCCTCTCACCCACCAGCACCCCAAATCCTTCTCAGCAGGGCTGCTCTGGATGTGTTCATCCCCCTGACTGTGTTGATTCCTGATGTTACATTTAGCCTTGTTGAACCTCATGAAGTTCATCCACTGCTGTAGTCACTCCATCATAGAAGGCCATTAGGTTGGTCAGATAGGACTTGCCCTGTGTGGTGAAGCCACATGATTTAAAATATATCAAATGCTTTATAACTTCTTTCAGTAAAGAGCAGCTACAATTTTAAGTGTGCTCTGGGTTTTATGGGACACTAGCAAAACAAGGAATGAATTTTACAATTATCAGTCTTACATCTTTTAAGAAAGTAAAAGCATACTGAATTTCAGAAGCTGATGCATGAAATTAGGAGATTACTTAAATATTTCTTTACTTCTCTTTAGTGCTATATAATCTACATCTCTGGGAATCCAACAAGAAGCCAGTGACAGTTTTAGAAGTCACAAACAGAATTTCTCCCACTAGATATGAAATAAGAACTTTGCTGAGTTTACATGACATTTTTTCCACCAGAGTCCCAGTATCTTCTATCATAGCTACCTGTTAAATTATCTCATTATTGTCCCTTTTTTTCTTTTGGAATAAGCAGGGAAGTACTGGGATCTATTGCACTACCCACTGTTTGCAATATGCAGTAGTTCCAAATCTTATAAAATAAAGTTGGATTTGCATATCAAAGTGGATTGTCCTAAGGGCAAAAAGTCATGATAAAGTTATTCCTTAATCTCTAGACCATGCTGCAGTACAATTTTCTTTCCTGTCAGCCTGGGAGGCTCAGAGCTGCTGCCTGCCTCAAACCTACAGAGAGTTCTCACTGGGAAGCTGGAGGCTGATCCTGTAGCTGGATTCCAAATAGTGCTATGAGCTCAGTACAGGGAAAAAGAAATAAAAACACTTTTATCATGAGTCTGAAGTTGTCAAGAATGTTTTGAAAAATTCGGATCACATTCCTGATATCTGAGTTTCGTCCAAAATTTGTTGTGCTTCTTTGTAAAGAACAGAGAACTGGAAACACAAGCACCCTAGTGGGGAAAGGATATTCACTTGGGAAATATGGAATTTGTTCATGCTTTCTTGGGTTCTTATGTCACTGTTACTGTTATAGTGTAACATACTAACACAGCAATGAAAATTAACTTTTAATTTAATGAAAATAAAATATTCATATGAACCAGAAAAAAGCATTATTGTGACTTTAGATCAAGTTTAAATGAAGCATAGGTGGTACTGAACCATGCAGTCCATTAAATAATGGCCTCACTTACCATCACAAGTCAAAGTCTGCCTTTGCCCTACAGTGACATGTAACTAATATTACCCTGTTGCATCAGTGAGCTGCATATTTCCCTCATCCATGTAACACCTACGTGTGCACCTTGGCACACCTGCTCCATGATGCACACACCTGCTTCATCATGCTTATGGTTTCAGCATTTCAGTATGAAATGGTCTTAAACCTCAAAAATGTTTGATTTATTTCACTTGAAATTGTATTTATTCTGTATCTTGCCACATGTTATGAGTTGGAATGCAAAAGACAATGAAGAGGAAGAAGAAGAGAAAACCTGTGTGAAGAGGCAAATAAATAACCTGTTAAATTTTTCAGGGCACAAATTTCTGTGAGATCAGCTGTGAGGATTAGTCACTCATAGCTGAATCATAGGAGGTCCAGAAAAGAGGACTCTAAGCACCTTCTTCAGCTATAATTTACGTACACTTGCCTTTTTTTAAGGCACAAATATTTCTTCCAATTGGCCTGTGAGCTAGACCTTTTGACACAACTGGATTCCAGGAGTCACATCAGAGGTATTGTGAAATGACATATAACTACGTGTCAGTAAGTGGGTGTGATCCTAAGGGAGACTCACTGAAGCTAAATGAGTAATTGAGCCTGAGAAAGTTGGAACAAGGGTGATGTGCACCTGAAACGCTCCAAAAAGAGATTTTTGCAATTTCCAGTTGCTTCTGCCCTTAGCAGACCATGGTATGCACAGGCTGTTTTTGTCTGTATGTTAGGTGAAATACTGTTTTGCTTCTAAAAGCTAAACTTCAAACTGCATTTCGTTACCAAATGCAAAACCATACATTTGATGGAATACTACAGCAGAGATTAACTCAAATTGAAACCCAAGAGTTGAAGAGTTTAAGGTTAAAAAAAAATTTTTTTCTAAAGAGTACATGGAACTGAATGAAAAGAATGGAAAAAAATGTGCAAAAAATAGTGAACGGTTTAGGTAAGTTGATATTCAAACTCTGAAAATTCTCAGGACCTGTGCTAAACTGGATTAGCATATTATAAAGAAAATAAGGAGAATTATCATGTTTGAGACAAAGTTTTTTATGGCTGAAAAGAATTCTATGCTTCCATAGTTTTGGAATCTCTCCACAATACAGTATATTCCTGTAAAAGGATTGTGTTATGGTACAAGGTGCATAATTTCGTCATTGTATTTGGTGATAGAATAAATCCTTTGTTAAGCCTAGTTACAGTATTACTTTAGGTATGTACATATATATGTATGTTGAGAATCTGGAAGGTGTTGATTTCAGCAGTAAATGAAACAAACAGTGTTTAGGGTGTCAGTAACGAACAAATAAAGATAGATCAGAAGACAAATCATGAGTTTTAGCCATTTTGGAATTTATGACGTATCCCAAAAAGAATGAAAAATTTCTTTTCCATCAGATACTGTTGTAATCTAGATGAGGAACCATTACATCCAGGAGGCCTCACTCAGAGTCTGTTTTCAGAAAAAAAAATAAAAATTAAAGGTTGTGGTTTTTTTTAATTAGAAAAGCCAATTTTCAAAGCCTCAGAAACATTGGGAGTACAATTAACTGTGATATTCATGGCTTAGGCAGACTGAATTAACACTTATTTAGCTCCTTGGTATTAACTGCACCTAGAATATAAAAAAAAAAAGATAATTATGCAGCACTTTCACTTATTGATTATTTTTGTACCAGGTTTGATGATTGCATTCCCAATAATTAGGGCACAAACACTACTTAACTCCAGGGTACTTAGATTGCTAGAATATGGTGCATTTTTGACAAGCAATTTACATCCACAAAATGTTGGAAATGTTAAACTTGTGGTCCATTTACATTTGGTACATTATTTCCAGGGAAAAAAATTGAAATTCACATCCATATTGGAAAGTAGAATGTATTCACAAACTCAAGTAGCTGTTTTCAGGTAGAGACAGATGCTTGTGTGCATCATTAACTGACTGGTGTAAACATGCATAACTGATTATAAAAAGTGTACATAATTTGCAGTGAAGTTCTCAGCTACTTCAGCATTTTTATTCTGGGAAATATTAATGTTGAGAAGATAATCACTACAACCTAACATTCAATTGAACTATTCTGGAACTCAGAGTGTCACAGACCAAGAACAAATGATCGATTCCCTTCCATGGCAGCTGCAAACAAGCCAAGAATCCACGAATCAAGATATAAGATTTTGATAGGTGACAAATAATTAACATTTGTTCTGTAGACAGTTAGCAACCATGTAGAGATGTTTATCAGAAAGCGATATTCTGTGTCAAGGATCTTTGGATCTCAGCAATTGGAGAGGCAGTGTTTACTGTTTGTTAAGCAATGTCTCTTTACTCTGCCTGGCTGCTTGCTAAACAGCCTCGGGACAGACAGGAAAGCCAAGAGATGAATTAGGTATTAATCCAAGTTTGTGTTTAGGGATATCAGGAATCCCCAGCTAACACGAATGACAAGCCTTCAAGGAAGAGTGAGTGACTGATCAGCCATAGTTTGAGTTATGGTGTCAAAGCATCCATAAGGATTTTGAATAGATACCAAGAATATAAATTATTCCTTTGACTTCAGTGAAGCCAAACTTGTACACCATGGTGCTAAACAGAGACAGTCATACTTGTTTTGAGTGGTATTTGGCTATTTCTGCATTCTTGTGTATAACATTCAGTAATACTTCTTTCAACCATATATAATGCTTGTCTGCAGAAACCAAAATTTCTCTATGGAGAAGTAGCTGTAATTTTAATCATAGAGTTATCTTTTGGATTTAGTTTAGTATTTACCAGTTAATTTCAGGTTCTTTTAAGAAGACAGTGAAATGTTATTACCTTTATCAGTCTCTGTTCTTCCAGCAGTGATTATGCCGTAACTCATTTGGTGATTCATTTTCACTGTTATTTTTCATTGCCCTTTTCTGAATTTTATTTTTTGCTTTAGGGCAAAGAGTTAAGGCAAAGTAATCATAAGATAAAATAAAGACTTTTCTGTTCCATCTTCTTTCAGTAGAGATTAAACAATCTATGTTGACTGACAGAATGGATTTTTCATTGAGTACAATGTGCTGTTTCTTGAGACTACATTTATACATAGAATATTTTTGTTATCAGAGTGATGATGACAACTGCAAGCAAGCCTCAGAACTTTGCAACAAAAGGAATACATTTAATAAGTTTACTCTCACAGAAATATATAAAATAGTGCAATAGATTTCATAACATACACATTTTGTGCCAACATACTATTCCTCTAAATGTCCCCTGGATTTTAAATGCATAGTTTTCCATATTTAAATTAATAAATGACAAATAATTTTCCTAGATGTATATTTTGTTATAATCATAACAATTTTCTACTGTACACGCACATGAAAGATGTTAGCCCACATGCCAGTCTTTTCTGAAAGTAAGAAACAATTCTAGCTTCTATCATATATCTGCAAAAAGGCTTCCTGGAAATATAGCACACTCAAGGTGCAAATTAGAAAATAAAAAAATCTCATTAATTTATTATAGATTTACTTTTAGATTCAGATCCTCAAACAAACTGAGAGTCTGGGTGGAATTTCATCACTTTACAACAGCCATGGATTAACTCTACACATGTAAATTTGAACAGGATACTTGAGTTGGCAATATCTAAAATCTGAGTACAGGTTTAATTATACATACACAACCAAGCAGATATACTACTACTCTGATCTCACATCTTCTGAATGATACCTGCTACTATTCAAATATTGCCCTATTTATTCCTCTCTCTTCCAACAAGTTTCTAACTCTCTGGAAAACAAAGCACTTCATCCACACTGATTAAATAGCTTTAGAAGTCTACAAGTGGCCTGGAGGCACAAACAATCCAGGAGGTATTTGGAAAGCATGAAAAAATTTTTGGTACAAGTGGTGGAGGAACCAATGTGCTGTTGGACCTTATAGTAACCAGCAAGGAAAATCTGGTTGTATAAGTGAAGGCTTAGGGTAGCATGGCTACAGTGACCAAAAGATCATAGAGTTGAATATCCTATGAGGAGGAAGCAGGGTGTTGAGCAGGATCAGAACCTTGGATTTCAGGGTGGCTAACCTTGTCTTCTTCAGGGACCTTCCTGGAATAATCTCACAGAAATGTGCCCCAGTGGGACAGATCTCTTCCTTCACACTCAGGAATAATGCATCCCCATGGGCAAGAAAGCAGACAAAAGGGACAGGGAGACCTGTCAAGGAACTCCTGTCCCATCATAAATACAAAATGGCATCCTATTTCTGATAAAGGTGATACCTTTCTTTTCCCTCTGTGTAGTAGAATAACCAATACAATATATGCTGGAAAGTCTCAATTAGTCGACCTTACTATTACTCAAGATTTTAGAACAGATTCTTAAGGGAAGCTTAGTGAAGGATGTGGTGATAAGAGGAGTATGGGATAAAATGCAACAAAGTTCTATTGCAGGTAGATTTTGTCAGAATAAGTTTAATCACTACAGATTTACTGAACATAATATATCTGTAGACTACTTGTGAAAGTATCTGGTATGGTGAGCTTGGACAAAATATTTCAGGTGAATTAGGTATAGAAGAAATGTAAGATGAATACAGTTTGCCCACCATTTTGTTGATTATATTGGCATGGGAATTATCAGTCTTTCAACTCTCCTCTGCCAAAAAAAAAAATCAAAGATAAATGCTGAGTCTATGTGTGCTACACTGGGTAAGAATGGAGTTTTTTTGTTATGTCCTGTTCATTTAAAAAAAAAAAAATAAAAAAAAAAAAAATAAAAGGAAAGTGACGTTTAAAACCAGTTTACGAAAGTTTTTAGTAAGATCATGTTGAAGATCCCACCAACACATTCAAGAGTTGCATTTTCACAACTAGATAAACAGAATAAAATTTCATCCAGTCCAGTTCCAAACAATTTTAAGTTAGAGGGGTTCTGTATTCAATACATTTTCTGTGTGGGACAAGACTCTTCAGAGCACTTGAAATGGGAAAAGAGATCAAGTAATATTTAGTCTTTAGAGACACACAGCATAAGGAAATATCAGTAGAACTAATAAGTTAAGCTTCTAATCTGAATATACAATGTGGAAGTGCGTATTTTTCTTGTCTTTAGGGAATCTAACCAACCGAGTTGACTGATATGAGTTTCCTACTGCCTTTCATACCCTTAGAAACTTCCAAAAATGTTCTGGAGAGATGGTAGAGATGCTCTTAAACACAGAAATAAATCTGTCTTTCTAAATACCAAACCTATTCATGGGGGAAATAATACATACTTCTCTGATTGGCTTCCTAGCCCTAGAGAAATATTTGAGGATGAGGGCAGGGATAAGGATGTGTGGACAGTTGAATAGGAAAAGAAATTGAGTGTCTGAGTGTTTATGATTCCCATATGGACAGCATATAATATATAGTAAGCTTGGTTTGGGATAAGTTTTCTAAGAAAAATTTTGTTCTAAATGAAAAATTTTCTTTTGTGAAAAGTAGCTGGCCATGATTCACTCTATTGCATCTATGAGATAAAAAAAAAAGTCTCATGAGCTGAACTGAGTTCAGACCTTCCTGAGGTTCATTAAAACAAAAAACCAGCACACGAAACCTTAGAATGCAATAAAACCATACCAAGTTACAGAAAATGATAAAGCAGGCAACTAAAGTAAATGTTTTTCTGTGTTGTAGTAACTTCATAGCCTATGAAGTTTTAGTTTTCAGGATGTTAGTCTCCATGCAGTCTTCCCAGCAGTCTAAGTGAGGTTAGGTCAGGTTAAAGTGGGTTCTGGAGTTTTACTTACTGTAAGCTGAAGAGACATCCTGTGCAGGAGCTGCTTTTGTTCTCTGTTTCCTATGTTCTTTTCCACAGATGGCTGCTGCCAGAAGATCACAATTTGTTTGTCTTTCAGAAACATTTTCTGCAGGCTTATGTGTGTCTTCGTGGAGAAGGTACTGGAGAAGCACCTCAGATTTACTGGTTTCTAAGATGCAGGTCCTGAAGTTCCCAGAAATTTGAGTCTTTCTGGTTCCAAACTGCCATCAAGATAGAAAGCATACCAAGGGAGTAGGTAACTACAATTCTCAGCTCCACAGTTTTTCTTCATATCCTCTGGGAACTGCTGAGTTGACTATATCAGTTCTGTTGAGATGATCATGTCATCCCCATGTAACTTTCATGGCAAACTATAAAACACTTGTGAGGTAAAATATCCTGATATTTTGCTCCTTCTATAAGCAAAACCCAATTACAACAAAAATTTCCATCCACGTTTTTTGTAATAATTGAGAAATCTATTTATCTGAGGGAGACCTTGCTCTGTGCAGAATTTACATTAAGTTTCCTTGACGGAGCAAAGCCATTACACCTCTCACAAACATTCAGTATCCTCAGGTGGGAGAGGCTCAGAAAGAAACATAGATGTATCAGTCTTCCACTCTGGGGACCAAGAGCAGGCACAGAGATGGATCTTAGACTCCAGGAACGTTAATAGTTTGTCTGAGCCAAAGTGGACAAGTCATAACTGGGATACAGACAAATGAGATAACTTAGAGAAGCTGTAGCATTGGGCTGGGGAAAAGAAACAACTGTATTGCTGTAAATTCACACTTCTCCAGGAAAAAAGAGTGGGGCAAGATAGATATTGGAAAGCAGGGGCAAGCCATTTTTAGAAACATATTAAATGTTTGTAATGTAATGTAATGCATTTAATTTCAAAGGGCTGTAGATAGAATGAAATAAGTATCAGACCTGTTAATGAGCACGTCCAAGGGTCACAGTTCTGGAGATTGTTTTGGCTGGTTTGGTATATGATTGAATATAATTTCTAGTTCCGTTTTACTTCTGGTCAGAAAAGGATCTTATAAAAGCCAATCAAATGTTTAGCGCTAATGTGCTGTCAAGTGGAATATAAATTCCTCAGTTAGCACCTCATATAGCATACACATACTTTACCACATTTCACAGAGTAAAGCAAATAAAAATTGCTTGATTTACAAATTCGCAACCAGACTCAAACACAGTGTATATTAAATCATATGCATCCTGTACAGTTTGTAAGAAAACAAGTAAGAGAAAAGAAAAGCTGAAGAGAAAATGAAGACTGGAATTAATTTGCATGCCACTATTCATCTCATTTCCACTTTTTTATATTAGAATGCTAGGAGCAAGCCTTGACAAGCTACCCAAACACTCTTGCTGATACTATTTTATACCTTTCTTTTTATTAATCTTCCTCTTTGCAGTGGTAACCGAATCTCTCACATTTCAATTCTGAAAACTATTGCAATATTTTAACAATATTACTGGTTTCTGTTGCCATATAACTAGGATTTTTCAGCAATCACACAAAATTATAGTTTTGATAAGTGCAACATAAATTAAGAGCTTATCAAAGAGAGAATGAATTCATCATCCTTTTCTTCTCTTTATTTCCCATGTTGAGATTGCCACCAAATCACTAAAGATGTTTTTAAGTCCATGTCTCTGGAAAACAAAACCAATTGTTCTTCCTGGAGGTTGTGAGCCTATATGTCCTCTGGAGGATGTCCAGCTCCTCAGACTGGTCTCCCATGAATGCAGGCCCTGCCTGCCATGGCTCTCTTTTTGCCCCTTCACTGCCTGGGCACGATGCTGAGCAGCTGCTTCAAAACATCCTTTCATTTCTAAGTTCCGCATACACCATTCCTGTCTGTAACCCTTAGCTACTTCCCATTTCCTTTTCCACAGCCTTCTCCATCAGCTTCAGCTCTTTCTATTTCACAGGTATCTCTTTGCTTTAATCCAGGATGCCTCTTCTACTCTGACCACCTCATTTACCAGTTAGATTTTGATCTCACTTAATACTCTTTTATGTTTTAAGATCCAGCTAATCCAGTTAATCTCAGCATTTTCCAACAACATAGGAAAGAGTTAAGTTGAAGCCATCACCTCCTGTTTTCTCCCTTGTTCTGTTTTTACTTTTATTTCTTTATGCAGCATTAGACCACTTTTTATTTGTATGTTATTTTGTACAGCCAATATCTTTACAGAACAAGACTGACTTATTGTCAATTGACAAAGAGCATCTATAGAAAGAATATTCCAGAGAACCTAGCTGTCCTAAAATAGAGGCATTTTTCGGCACAATTCCTGGGTCACTCTTGTTAAAATCTAGGGTGTGACTCACAGCTGGCAGAACAGCTCTTATGTTCTTATGAAAGGGATCTGAGTATTGAGCCAGACAAAGTTCCCCTGTATTTTCTTTCACATTTAGGAAAAAAAAATCAAAATTAGATCTGGACTGTGCAGATGTCTCAGAGAGAAAAACACTGACACTGTTTAAAGACAGTGATTTTTCTTATTATTTGCCAAAATGGTCATTAAAACCACATGAAAAGCTACCATCTGATTTACTTTCAGAATCCATATCTGAAAATCTGCAATCTACAACTGGGTTTTATTTGTCACAAAGTCTGAATGACATAATTAAAAAAACAAGTAGAATTCAACAGGTATTTATCTCAGTAATGCTTATATTAGAATGGATTTGTGCTATGACATTAGCTTTAGAAAAAAAAGACACACAATAATTTAATTTTAAAACTGAAATGCTCAGGGACTGAGGTTAATAAAGAGCGAGTATTATGTATGAACATTTTTTTATTCATACTTAATATTCATCATCATTATGGGTAGAAGCATTGTAAAACATTTTAAAATTTTAAATATTCAAATTCATAATGAGCTGTATAAAATGCATGCCCTTATACCATTAATACTCGAATTCCCATTGACACGGTAGACCTTTCCAATCATATCCATTTTTAAATACTCAGACTAAGATGGGAGATTTATGCAGGTCAGTCTGTCACATGCGCCTGGAATTAAAATCTGTAATCATGTATTTTTCTAGATTTAAAAAGATGGATACACTGTATGCCAAAAACTAAGCAAGAATCTTTGCTACACTTCTGTTAACCCCTCAAATTCCTTCTGCCTTTTAAAGTGATATAAGAAAGGATCTAGTTTTTAAGAAAATATCTGAATTTCCCCCTCTTTTACGTCTCCCCATCTTTCTCTAGATTTAAAAGCCAAGAGTTTGCAATATGCCACTTCCATATTGTCACACAAAACCATGTTGATCCTTTCCAAGTTCCTAATGGAATTTTTCCTTTCTAAACTCCTGGTCTAGCTAGAGACATTTCATCCTACCATTCAAATATGACAGATCTGAAAAAAAAGAATTTCTAGTTTCTTAATCTCTATCTGTATAACTGTGCAGTCATCACAAGTATCCTCTTATTGACTGTATTTATATAGAAGCTATATTAAGCTCTCTATGCTTTCTCTTTTCTGTTGAGTGAAATTTGGCTTTCTGAGAGAAAAGGTACAATCACTCTTTAAGACTCTTCTTCAAAATTCCAGTTGTCAGAGGAGTTGATCGTTTCAAAGGGGATTTGAAATAGTTCTTCTGTCTCCTACAGGCTAGCATTTAGGAAACAACAATGTATTGCATAGTTTGCCTTGGATTGTTTGACAGCACAGTAGGCTCTGAGTGTTCAGTGTTCATACTTTTATGCAGGAACAGAAAATATTAAGGGTTGATTTTAAAATTTTCTTGACAGCAAGGTTTTCCCTAGCAGCGATGACTTCTTTAAGTAAAATTTGAAAGGGTATTTTTTTTTTCAAGTGTCATTGTTTCTTCAGCACCAGCTTTCCAGTGAGTTTTTTATTTTCATTTAGTGTTCTGTGTGTTGGAAACAAGGTAAGTGCAAACTGAATGTTCTCGAGGAGATAAATTCCAGTTTGTGATATGAAGGTCTCTTTCCAGACTTAGGCAGTGCTAATTGTAGTTTGCAATGTTCTTTGAAAAAAGCACTAATGTAGAACTCTAATAATGATTTAATGCTGTCTACAGCATTAGTCAAATGTCTTAAAAATGAAACAGAAACAAAGTAACTACAAAATAGGGAAGTTATTGAAGGTTTAAAATGTTTAGAGAAAACTTCCTGTCCCTTGAATGATCTTGAAAGAGTTTTATTTTTACTCATAGGATCACTTCAATGTAGAGCAAGAGGAATACCTTCATGACTAGGAAGATCAGGATTTGGCCCCATAAAAAAAATGCTTTGATGAAAAAGCTAAAGGCTTTTTTGCAACATCAATAGCAAACTTATTTATAAACTTGCAACTGTACATACACGTTCTTAACAAGAAGCTTACCTTGATTGAGTCAAGATGTTAAAATACATGAAAGAATTCGTATGGTAGGAGAAAAGAGTTTGTGAGTATAAGCACAGAGAACTATTATGATGTTAAAACGTAATGATAGAACAGCTGATCCTTTTAATGGATGACCTGTGAAAGTCCTTCCACCTGCAGTGACCTGTGGAACTCTTTGTGTTATGTAATAATGAATACATGCAAGCTACATATCAGAGGAAGGATATAAAATTCACAAAAAATGCTGAATAATAAAGTACATAATATTTTCAGGTCTCAGTTCAGTTTCTCTGGAGATTATCACTTTTTTCTATATGGTACTGCACTATATGCATAACTTAAATGTCTGGCAACAGGAGTACAAATTGCTTGACTGAATCTTAATGGTATGTTGCTAAAATCATTATTATAATGAGAAAAAATTACTTTCCTTAATATTAGGGAAAATGAAAGAAGAGACAGTCAAACATTTTCTGTCTGTAATTACACTTTTAAATTCATATTTAACCACTTGAATTCTAATGCCTTTATTTTTAAAAATTCTGAGTACCACCTCCTCAGTGAACATCACTGAAATCACTAAATTACTGACATCTCTGGAAATCAAGTCTTCTATTTAAATGCCAGGAGCACACAGGTTTCCCAAGACGACATACAAGATATAAGGGTAGTTATGTCATATCTGAAGCTTGTGACTAGGCTTGAGCTCAGAGACTCATGATCAGAACACTCAGTGCCAGGCTGTAATTACGATTGGGTTTGGATCATGCTGTAGAACATCTGAGCTGATAGCACCATCAGGTCATGATGTGGATGGGAACAACTACTGTCCTGTCCTAGATACACCTCCCTCCCAGCAAAAAAAAAACCAACTTTTTTGTCTTGCAATAATATCATCTGGTCCAGATGAGTCACCAGGTGGGTCCTTCCCAAAGCATCTCAGGTCATATAAAGCAAGAGAGAGTCGTGTAAAACAAGAGCCTGTCCAGGCTGACATATTGCTGTGAGTGCAGATGAATGGAGAGTCAATGGAGATCACTTCTTCTGCAGACTTCAGTCCACTCCTTGACTCAGGCAATTTACGACTGTATTGACATAACCTGGCAGTTAATTTAAGGTCCTGCATGCAGAATTTCACTTTTCAGTTTAACTCCTGATTTTAATTGTGGTTTGGTAGCTCAGACTAGCCAGGGTAAGAGCTATGTGTCACATCCTTAGAAGTAAACCAGATTTAAATAATCACCTCTAACGGTCATTGTCATATGATACTACAGTAGGCAAAACAAAAGTGTAGACTTAGAAGTAGACAAGCTGAATAATGTTTTCCACTTTTTGTGTATACCAATCATGCATGTAACCTGAGGAATAATAAATAAGATTTAATAATAATGTCTGGTTTAAGTGGGGGAAGTTATTCCTGTGTTGGTATTCTTAAAACATCCAGCTAGAGTATTGATTTTAATCCCTTTAAATATAACAGAAAAGCAAAAAGTACTTATGTAATCCTTCAAGCAGAAGGAAAAAGGATATATTCTGTTTATAACACACTAAGTAGGCAGATGTCTCTAAAGTAGATTCTACTTCAATGCAAGACTTTGTGATACCAATTAGAAAGCATATGCCATATTGCCTTGACATCCTGTTACTAAATGCTGATGAAAGTTTATGATCATAAGTGAAATATGTAAAGTAGGACTGAAAATAATCTTTCAAGTTAAAACTGTTAAAATATATACTGTACAGAATGTATACCAGGTGTTCTGCAATGCAGGCTCTCAGGGATGTATTTCTGTGGGGGTTTGTGGAGTACAGCAACAGATTTCAATGCTGCCTCAAGTACTGAGATACACCAGCTTCCACATTTTTCCTGTGAAGACTAACACCAGTAGCAGGTGACCAATCAATTTACAGGAAAAGATGCTGACAGGTGTAGTGGAGTTTGAAAGCAAAACTATGGTTTGCCCCATGCTAAGGAAATTGATTTGAAACCAGAATCTCCCGACTAGCTTCGGGTTCAGGCATGCTTTGTAGCACCCACTGTAATCCATGTGTAGTAGCCACTATAATCCATGATTATCCAAATTGCTGCTGATGCTGCAGCTTTATTCCTGCTCCTGTTGAAGGTAGGAGCCATGGGGACCTGAGGCTACCCACAGCATATGATCACACTGTGTCTGATACTGGCACAGACAGCAATTTGGCATGTACTGAAACCTTGAAGCTGGGACTCTCTCTCAGTTCCACAATTTAGTGTATACAAAAAGGCTGGCATTAAACTTCTGACTTTCCCAGGAATGGGACGATTACACTGTATGCTGTATTTTAACTGCAAGTCTTTGGACTTGATGCAGGGCTCATTGGGCCTGAACTGCAGTCTCATGTTCTCTGTTACGCCGCTTTGATTAACAATGGTGATATAGTTTCTGTAATTTCCTTTGTTTAATAAGCTCTCAAACTCATATTCTAAGACCAAAAATGTTTATCAGAACTAGTCTAATGCATTTCATAACACGGACCATCCAATTTCAGAGTTTTTCCCTCACTGAGAGTAAAAACTGATGTGTTTAGAAAGGCTAAGAGTCTGAGCTGAAGACAGTCAAAGACAGAAAATCTATCTCACATATTCTGATGTTTATTCATATTCAGTCATAGGGAAAATAATGCTATTCCATTTTCAGCATGTGTCATTAAATCCCAACTGTCTTTGTTGTTGGCTTTAAACACTGAAGGATTAATGCCTTACTAGCAAAGCTAAGTATATGGTATGATCAAATCAACTCATGGTCTTAATTTTTGTATTCTAATTAGGCAGAACTCATAAACCTACATTTCTTTAGCCCTTAAAGTGTTCTTATGGCTTTTTCATGCACCATTTCTTTTTTCCATTTCATTATTTTCAATTCCAGCTTTTTGAAGTACATATATACAAGAAGTGGTCTTCGTATTTTAGTATCTCTTTGAACAGTGCTGAATTCAGAGATGCATCTTTTATCCCATTCATTTTTAAATCAGCTTTGCTCCATTTATGTTCTTCTGTCACTTCTAGCCTCTCCTACATCAATTCAGTGTGTTTCCCCACTCTGAGAAATCAGTGGACTAATTATTAATCAATTTGCCTTAATTTTGCTATTCTTGTATGTGATATTTTTTTTTTTAAGATATCAGGGAGAGGTAAGCTAAACACACTAAGCAGAATGGAGTTGATATAATGTTTCTGTCCTTTAATGTCCTTTATTAATATTAGTCTTTATCAGCTTCTCAGTTAATTCACCTGGTATTGTTACCATAATAACCAACTTATAACCAACTCTGTGAGCCCAATTTAGGTGTTGGCAATGTGAAGAAAATTTCAGTCTATTAGGAATTGTGGTGAGCACTTCTTTTACTTCCTCTCTTCTTCCCTTCCTTCTGCTCTCTGCAGTTCCAAACAAAATTTTAAGAGTTATTGAAATAAATATTTCATAATTGTTGTCCTGATTTTGGCCAAGGACAGGGTTAATTTTTCACAGTAGGCATGAGGGGGCAGAGCCTGGAGATGTGTGGGCATGGCCAAGACATTGTGTTATTCCACACCATCTTCCACCATGGCCAGGGGCGGGGAAGAGGGACTTTCTCTCACTTCCTAGAAGGAAGGGTGTTCCTTCCCTGTGGAGCAAGGGTGGTGAGCAGCCAGGAGAAAAGTGTGGGCACAGAGGGTCCGGCACCATTGTCCATTGCCTTGGGGCCACGCCGCGTGGGGTCAAGCGGTGAGCAGTCTCTGCATGTCAGTCACCCTCTCTTCATATACCTTTGTTATTAATGGTGTTGCTGTTCCTTTTCATATCTCATGGCTGTTTCCAGTACATTTTTCTTATCTTAACCGTTTTGTCTCTCTCAGCAGAGGGAAGCGGGAGTGCCAGTCCTAAACCACGACAAATGTTAATTTTCAAAAATCTCAATTTACCACATAAAATAAAGACAGCATATAAGAACTTCAAATACAGTCATGCATCCCAGAAAACATTTTGGTTTTGATGAATCACACCAAGTGATTGAATTCATCATCTTTACCAGATGAAAATGTAAATTCACGCTTTATTTCAACATACTGAAGTATTCATTGAATTAATTTTCCTTTTCATCATTATTACATATTTTATCACATCTGTCTTATAATTAGGATATGATAATTCTAGGTTTTATTACATCTATAATATGTTTGAACTCATGGATGCTGCCAGAAAACATACTCCTGAGGCCTTTGTTTTCTTTTCAATTTCCCCAAACCATTTTCTTCTCATTTATACTGTCTGCTTCCTCCCAACACTTTTCAGTCCCTGTACTTATTTTGTTGATACTGTTTTTTGCTTTCTTTCACCAAGTTCCTGTTAAATACATTTACTCAGAACTATTTTCTGAATTTTTTTCCTATGTTTCTGCTTAATTACAGTATATTTTCTTTGGTATTCATGAAAAGACCTAACGAAACGAGTTTTTTCTATACAAATTTTTTCCTTTACTGTTGACTTTAACAAGAAATATACATAGCAGTTGTTGTATACTTTTAAAGAACTGTGGATTGAGAAAGACTTAGTGGGTTAAAGAGAAAGAACAGGAAAAAGCCCCAAAACACAGAAACAGCATCTTATCTCATGACTATTGCAATACAATCTAATCTTATTAGATTAGTCTGTGTGTACTAAGTCTGCATATACTGTCACTGCCCCCCATCATTCTGTGTTTACTTTCCCGAATCTCCATAAGCCTCTTGATTTGGATACTAAAATCTAAAGAGAAAAATGTTATTTTTCCTACAAATTGCATCAATCAATCAGGAACTGCATGGTTTTGATAGATCCTGGCCTTATAATAGACATGAAAAAGAAATGTGGTGTTTATAGCCAAATATTAGGATGCATTCTAAAAACATTATATCGATTATCTCCATTAATGAGCATAGTGAGTTATCGAAAAGCTGTGCTGTGTATATTCTGTATATTTAAATTTGCAACACTCTTTGAAGGATTTTTGTACCATCTATAATCCAATTTGTTACATTTATCTGCATATGATTTAAATGAATATTTCAAAAAGCATTATACATACTTTTTTGCTATCAAATTTATGTGTGTTACTTAAGTTTTCCTCTGATTACCTATAAACAACTATGAATTATTATTATCATTTAAGTGCTCTCTCTGCACATGATTAAGTAATAACTGATATTGCCTAATGCATGTACTTATTTACATATTCCTTTAATCTGTTTTAAAGTCAGTTGCTCTGAATCACTGATATTTTTCTACAGATCTTCTTGTTCATGTCATTATGAAAGTATTCATTTGATTTCTGAGTATTGCTGTCAGAAAGAAAAAAAAAGGTTTATTCATATTCAAAACCACTGTTGTTTGTCTTAGGTTATATAGTTGTCTCCAATATTATTTTCCCTTCTCATCTGCTTTTCTACTTTTGATGACAAAGATCGTTTAGACTCTTTAAGTTAGTGGTGGAAGACTTGAAAATATTCTTGGAAAAAGCAGCGAATTGAACATTAATGCTTAGTGGGACAGACTGAACTAAATAGATGAGTGGCTAGGAGGAAGGTCTGCAAACAGAGTTATTTTCTTTGGTTTTAAATACATGTAATAATTTCATTCAAGAGCTGTGTACTTCCATTACAATGATTTGCCAGCCTCATACATTCCTAGAACATGCAAAAGGAATTTGTGGTTTCCTGTGTTGTGAAGCATATATGACACTATGTTTTACTATAAACTGTTTTCTGACCATTATCTCAACAAATACTATGTCTAATGACTGTTTTCTCTCAAAAACATATATAATGTTGGAATATATATACATGGAGTTCTATAAAAAGAGTTTTTAGGTCTCCTATATTTTATGCAAGGCTGAGGCCAGTGAAGGGTACAGAAGTTACAGATCGGCTTGATATTACACTGTTTGAGGAGGACCGACAAGAAGCCAAGATCCATGAGGCCTGGCATATGCTTCCCCTCATTTGTTTCTCTTCTGCCATGGTCTGGTGGCCCAGATGCAAGGAGCCAATTCTGTTGAGACAGCAGGAAAGACTTTCTTCTCATGGAACAAAGAGTACTGGTATCTGCTAATGGTGCAATGACAGGGTACAAATACCTGGAATTAAGCTTCTCTAAGCTTCAATGAGAACAAAACTTTAGAAGACCACCAACTGATAGAATAAGGAAATATGAAATATAGAATCCTACTTGAAGTTTTGAATGGATATCATCACCCGATCTAATATACCTGTTCAGTACTTAAATACCATATTTTCAAGCAGTTGAAAAAGTGCAAAACATGTTGTTAGAAAAATAACTGCATGGTGGACTCTGCTGTAACAAAACCTTAGATTTTCTTAATTCTATCCAGGTAACAAAGACTTCAGGAAGCCACAGACCATTTCAGCTAGCAAAACATAGCTTACATACCAATACATTATCAACTGTTGTATCTTAAAATTTCTGGACTAGCCTTATTGTGCCTATAAACTTCTTTCATAGTAAGTTATGGCAATGGTTTCATATACAGAGTTTGCCAAAAAATCTCAAGAATTTATCCACTATCCATAGTGCAGTCTATGCACTGCAGAGTACTTCTTCATGTTTTTTGAGTCTTAAACTGTGAAGCTACACTTGTAGGCAGTGGAAGAAAATGTTACAGTATTGCTGATAAAGGCAATCGAGGAAGTTCCAGGTAGCACAGGAATGCTTCCTTGCTTTCCTTTATATTTCAGCTTTCTAGATCCTGCCTGACTGTGCACAGAATACTGAATACCTTGAGCCTTTCGTTCCTGTCAAACCAAACCTATTTACCACTTACCTAGGGAATCTGAACCATCATCTAAACAATTTTGCTGGAATAAAGGAGAATTTGCTGATTTAGAGCAGTGGACTGATGGAAGATGCATCTTAGTGAGGTAGGTTGCTAAGACATTTGCTCTCTGCTCTTACTTTGAATGTTGTTCTTAGGAGAATATATCCCCCTCTCAAAAGCAGTTACACATCAGTGCTTTGCATGGACCTGTGTGGCTTTGTGTCACTCGTGTGCTCTGGTGACCACTGCTGCTTCAGGGCAGTGCTGTGGAAAGATCACAAGGCATTATGGCAGAGAAGTGCATGCTATCTCAGTATGATACAGAGGGAGGGAGGCACAAAGGGAGGAGAGGTTCTTTGGGACAAAATTTCAGCATTGAGAAGCCTCAATAATCTCTAAGGCAAGAGAGACAGCTTGTAAGTTTCAAGATCTGAGATGAAGGGAGTATTGAATTATGATCCTTATGATCCTTATGACCTGTAGGGCCAGGTCACTGAAGATCCCTCGCTGCCCGTTCCTCCTCTCAGCTTCTGGAAATGTGATAGATGTAACCACACCACTCAAGGAGCTCTTGGTCACCAGGTTTCTGGGTCATGCGGTGGCAACCTCGATAGATCCTGTTCTTAGGAAGCTTTCACCTCCTAGCTCCCTTTGTACAGTGGTCTTTCATACTGACTATATTTTCAATTAAAGATTTAAAGAACATTTGTTCCCTGAAAGTACAACACATCTGAATGACCGCAACATGCGTTTTCCACCAGTGCATATTTTTTTCAAACAATTAATAAAGCAGCACCATCATTACTTTCTGTCAGCAAAATGAGCCATCCTTCTTTCTTAAAAAGGACTTTGTCAAAGAGAAGTTAGACCTACATTAAGAATTTGGCCTAAGATCAACACCAGCATAATAATATCAGTGGAAAAACCCCAACTTTTCTGTTACTTACATTTTTTTTTTTAACAAGATTCCAGTCTTGTCTTTTATTTCATAACAGTGTTCAAGAAAACAGCAGTTTTTAATCCAAAAGCCTGTCAATCATTCTACCAAATGGAACAAAACTCAAAGGATATTGAGTTGCAAAGGAAAATAATAAAAACTAAAACATGGAAAATTTACAGATACACCTCTTCAAATAGATGTTTAAATAATCCCACAAAGAATATTGTCAAACACATCTTGCCTATAAACTGAGACTTGTGAGATGCTCAGGCAAAAGTTATTATGATTTCTGGTATAGGTTATTGACCCTTAGGGTACTGGTTTACCCCTAAGCTAGAAAAGAAATAAATCATAAGTGCTAGCTCCCTGTGTTAATATGCTAGTAGGATATTCCTCACTGCCTTTTTTTCTTGGGTCCTTGTAGACAATAAATTTTGTCAAAGTCTTCTTTGAGAGAAGGGCTAAAAACAACATGGAAGCACAGAACTAAAAATAAGCAAATACTTTTGGGCATCGTCAGGAGACAAATACCTATAAAGTCAGATGTACAAAGTAGTACATTAGTGAGTCATCATCCTGAGGGCAGCACACATATTGGGCTCACTTTCAGGGGAAAGGTGGAAATTGCGTGCATTGGATGCTACTGCAGTAATTTAGTCAGAAAGAGCTATCATTTAACATTAATTCTGTTTCATAGAACAGCTGGGGAGAAAAGCAAAAAAGCAAAAAATAACAAGGACTGTAATGCATTAATTAATCACTTGTGGGAGCAACATTCTTCCCCTCCAGCCCCACTTCCAGCCTGGTCTAGTAGACCTGCCTGACTGCCATCTGAAGGGCAGGCACCACTTTAATTTCTGTATTTGTTTTGTCACATATTGCTGGGCTGGAAATTCTCAAATCCAGTTGCTCCTAAATTGGAGTCTCCATGGCAACATTCACAGAGGTGCACGTTGGAGCCAGCTGCCAGAAGAAGACAGTTACATAATAAAACCAGCAGGATTTCTGCTTGTCACTTTTACTGCCCTGAGATCCATAGACAGACAGACAGATAGAATGTAAATAATTGTACAAAACTCTGGTAGAAAAGTGCATGATACCACAAAGCTATTTAAAATCATTTCAAGAGGTGAGAAGTTAGATATCAAAAGGTGAAAAGTTAGGTTGTATAAATGACTTATATTCATCCTTTGTGTTGTTTCCAGTGCTTAAAAGTAGTGACTTGCACCAAGGATATGAATTTGAGAAGGTAAGGTGACGGCAACATCAGCTGTGTGTCAGTTTACTGCCAGCTAAATCCAATCTCTCAGTCAGTCAGGTAAAGCTGGAGTAAGATCAGGACTCTCATGTCAACTATGCAATGCAGAGCGCTCAGAAAGAAGAGATTTAAAAGAATGACATGTGGGTTTTCCCACAGTAACTGCAAGGAAATTAGTCTTAAAGATCAGAATGGAGACTGGGTTTGGGTGTGGAACTGAGGAGTAATTAAATACAGAGAGACTAGAGGGACCAGCTCCGTTGCCATCATATTTGGAAAGGCAATATTATGTGCACCATTAAAACAAGAAAATTAGCAGTAAGACCATGTTAGCAGCAGAAAATGCTTAAGTCTCCTGTGAAGCTTACTTTTCACATACTATGACACAAAAGAACAAATCTTTTTCTGGACTTAGAGCAGATATTTATATTGCAGTCACTGGCTGTTTACTTCTCCAGGAATAATTTTTACGATTCTTTGAGCACAACTGTGTATCTCCATAGAGAAATACCATTCATCTTGATGTCAGCAGAATCACACAAAACCCTAAAAAGTCTTCCAGGCCTTTTCAGGAAAGAGTGACTGAGACAGTTTAGGTAATTTTATAATTAATATAAGCATAATTTTCTTTCCCACCTCAGAAATGACTGATAAATGCAAAAGTTTACCTATGTGTTATCTAAGATTTCAGACTTTATATTCTACATAACTTCATGTACAAAAGATGTATATTTATTTATCACACAAAACCCCAGCCTCCAAAAAGATTTGGATAGACAGCAGTTATTTTTTGTGACAACTGCACGTACATACGTGATCCACTCTGGTATTTTGTAATTTAGATAAATTCTAATACACAACAGCTGGATGTCAACAGTCATCTGTTACGACACACTTGTGATTCCTCCTCATGTCAAAGGTGATGAGAAAATAGTTCAAGAAAAATATATTCTAAAAGAAGTGAATCTTCTTTCTCTAGCTACCCCTGTTTCCTCTGTTAACTCTCAGAAGGGATGTCTATGTCTTGGTCCACACTCATGTTACACAACAGTTGAAAGCTTAATTTCTTCTGTGCTTTAAAAATACAAGGGGAAAAAAAAAAAAAAACTGGAAGGCTGGCACTGACTAAGTCTCTGCAGCTGAGCTGAAACATGGAGTTTAGGTAACATCCGTCCCAGCAAAGCATAGCTAGTTCAGGGTTTGGCTGGCTGATAAAGTTTACCATGGATATTCTCCTATCACAACTTTGAAAAAACCCAGATCTTCTCAGTTTCTTCTGACAGGTTTTTTCGACTTCACCCCATGTCTTGTGCAGTATCAAAATTTTGTAAAAACAATGAAAATGCAAAATTCAGAATCTACATTATGGAAGGTGACCATCATTAACTACAACCTCAAAGGCTGTAAAGTACTTTCCTTAATTTATTTTTTTTTCAAATAGAAGATGTACAGGTGCAATGGTTGGCGCTCGGCTTCTTAATCACCTGATTATGCACTACATAAAGTTGAAAAATAATTCTGAGAGAGAGAAGGCAGACAGAAAATCAGGAAGCAAAAATACAGGCCCAAAATTCAATTGGAATTTCTGGCTCACTAAAATTCTGAAATTCTGACATTTCAGTTAACTTCTTTTTCAAATTCAGTCAATAAAGGCAGGAAGCAGACATACCAGAAGTGGAGAGGAATGGAGAAAACATGAATTGTGAAAATCTTTGGAAATTAACCAACTTACAAATAAAATCAACATAAATAAGTATCTATAAATAAAATGTTAATAAATCAGTATTTATTAAATTCAAATTTACTTTAACAAGTATTTAAGCATGTTGTGCTCAATATTTAAGCACGTTGTGCTCAATACTCTTCAGTAAACAGTGTTCACCATTAAACCATTTTGCAAATCTAGAAAAAGAAGTATCCAGAAGAACTAGTTTCTTAGTTGAAACTGAATCTAGTCAATACCAACAGTCAAAAAAGAGTAGAAAATTTTAGAATTATTTTTTCTAACATCTTTATTAATAAAATACTTCCCCTTACTACATTTTTTCACTTAGGAACATGTTTGAAGAAAATTTCAAAAATATGGATAGGACCCAGGAAGATGGTCTTCCGTTTTCCTCCTTCCCAATTTTGAAAAGGAAAATCCTAAAAACTGGATAAATCCAAAACTTTTCTGTAGTCTCTAACTAACTTTTTCCTATAACTTCTTCATTTTATCAGCTACACTGAAAGAATCCTCTATTCCATGTTTCCTCTGGCAGCATTTTGTAAGTAAAAGACCAGAGAATAACTGTAGACACTTCTCCACTGCCTGAATAGCTTTGCAATCCTTTGTGGTACTGTTTGGAACGGATTTCTCATCCAAGTTAGATTTTGACATTTGAGACCCCAAGCAGCAAATCCCATGGCTGGCCAGGAAGGGAAAGGTACCCGAGGTATTTCCCAGCTATGTGTTACCCATAGGATGTATGAACAGCCACAGAGCCTTGTTCTTCCAGGTGGAACCCATGGGGACCACAAACCAAGCAGAGGGACAACCTCTGTCAGGGCACAAAGCCCTGCCATGTTCCAGTGCCTTGGCCAGTCCAAAGTTTTACACCCAAGTGGATGTTGAAGCCACAAGCAGACCATTTTTTCCTGCAGATATGAGATGTGTTTTTACCATTGTGAACGAAGAGCAGAGAGGAGGGGAATGGGAGCCTGAGAATGTCATGATGAAAGACTTGCACTGGTGATAGGAACTAGCACACCTCCACGGTGCTTCAGTGAAGCTGGATAAGATCCTGAGCTCTTATTGCTTTTGTTTAGTGCTAACTCATACTGATTATGCTGCTAGCTTTCATCTGCAATGAATTACAGCCTCTCCTGCATGCATCAGCTCAGCTGACCAGTGCAGGAAGTACAGAGCATACAGGGAAAGTATCTGCCACAGACAGCCCTTCAAGGACCATTTTATTTTCACACCTTAACACTCCCATGTTCATACAATTGAACCATAGCATAACTAAAATTGCATCCAAATGGCAAAATGTAAGCACCTTGCTGGAACACTGAAAGTAAAATTTATGGGTTTTGTGTTAATTTGGTGAAATCACAATAAACATCTCAAACTGGGATAAAGATACTTGGTGGGACATCTCTCAAAGTCAGAACTAGATGCAGGGCTTCAGGCTGCCGTTTTTGCCTTTGGCTTTTTCCTGTATTTGGCACATTAAAAATTCTTCGCCTTGCATCAAAATATTAGATCTTTGTGCCGATTTTCTTTCCAAAGGCTACAGCTTGTACCTTTCTAAGCACCAATCCTCAAAAACTCTCAAGTGAAGCCTTCCTTGTGAAAGCGATTTAATTTTATCTAACACAAACCAGGAACAATTTATTATGCCTTTAGCTCTTCAGTTGCCTCCCTGCCTCTCTGACTATCAGTGTTGAAACCAAACTCAAGATTGACATACAGAGAGCAATTTTGCCAATAGCTAGTCCCCATTCTGCACACCAGCATCTCTGTACTCACATTTTTATCTTCAGGATGGATTACCAATGCTAGAGAAAGTGCAGATCCTTAATGAGCATTCTTTTTTATCCTTATAAAAACTAAACCTTCTATTTCTTATTCCTGTATCTTGCGTGCAGATACCATTTACCACCTTCCCCTACAATTCTGTGAGGGTTTTTCCAATATAATTTTTCTATATTTAGTTAATTTGAACAGTTCCACTTTCTGGCAGTTGCAAGTAAAAAAGCAACAGCTTGTATGGTAAGACCCCTATTCCATTTCTGAATTGAAATTGATCTTCCTACTTTGTCTTGTTTGTAGTGAGCAAAGCACCTGTCTCTGGAGAGCCCTGCTTCCACCTACCACTTTAAACAAAAAGCCACTCTGTTCAAGTAGAATAAACATTCTAGAAATTTTGAAAAAAACACTTTGTCATACAAGAAAGAGTAAACATTAAAATCTCAATGTCTTTTCATCTATATATTTATTTATGTGTTTAACTCACATTTGCTAGTATAGCCATGGAACAATAAGTATGAACAGAACAAAGTCCTGAAATATCCTTGGTTTTGTTCCTGATACAAATCCCTCTCTTGAGAAAACTTGAAATTAATTTGAAGCATTCTGTTTGCTTCACCTCCAAACATAGTTTACTATAAGTCTTAGAGGGAATATCCACTTTTAGGTAAACCTTTATGGGTGACCTCCAGGGACAGAAGGGGAAATATCCATACTATCTATAAGGAAATTGGCTTCATATTTTTCTATTTATATATTTATCATTATATTGCAAAATTTCAAAAGGTCAAGAAAAAATTCCTCATCAAAATGTCACTAAATAGATATATAAAGAACACCCAGACATATTCAGAAAAAAAACTCCCTTTCAAAAATAAATTATACACCTTATGTTTATCAGGGAAATTCTCTGTAGATGTATTTCATAAAAATTTATCAGAGTAAACATAAATATGATCCACATAATGTCACACTGCTGTAAAGATAAAGTCCAGCTATGCTGTTGCTTGCAGTTCAAACTAGATCAGGCATAGGCCTGGATGAATTTTTCTCCTAAAGTTCCAAGAGGAACAAGGTGCAAGTTGAAAATTATTTACTAGTGCCTGAACTTCTCCCTGTGAACAGGAACTCTGCAAATTCATACTGCAGAAACAAGGCAAGGTTCTCAACAGATCTGTTCTAATTATCTAGACAGACCTAGTAGCCCTCTTATTCCAATATATACCATCATGTATTGTAATTGCTCTAATTAATGTAATTTACTTGGATAATTCCTTAACGCATGGCAAAAGTGTATATTACATCAAATTCTTTAACAATTCCAAAGTCAATTCCTTAAAGTATGTAGCTGGTAATGTTATGGAAATTTTTTTCAGGAAGAAAAGACTTCCCAGGTCATGTTGGTTCTCTCTTTATTTTCTTGAATTGTTTCCTGAAGAAAATGGGCCCCATTATATTCTCAGCGCAGTTTTGGATGTATTACACATCTGAGTAAGGGTGAGCTGAATCGGATCATTTCTGAATTGCTGTTTGGGTCTGCTTTCACATCTTGGTTGCCAGAAGAGTACCAGTGTATTTTGGATAGTGGCCAAAAAGAACTTAAATAGCATGAGATATGCAATTTGATGGCTACTAACATTTGCTATACTTTGGGGTTATAGCAACATTAGCATCCAGTGATTGACGCAAAGTGATTGCTAATTGCTGTAATTATTCAAATGTCATTCAGCACTGAGGAGCTATTGACATCATAAACACACGCACACACAAAAGCACACAGGGAAATCCCTTACCCAAGAGGGCCGCAAGTTCAGAAAATGCTATTTATTTTTTATTTCTTTCTCCTTTATTTGCTGCAAAGGCAAGGTTCAGTGTGCTCTGAGAAGAGTAGCATGACAGTGGGAAAATTTGCCCTGTGGCTTCCATCAGCGGTCCCTAATTCAAAATGCTTCCAGGGTCTTCAGAAATGCTGAGCTACAGTAACTGTCCAACTAAATGGGGAATATGCAGCCAGATATTTTTGTCCGCTTGACATAATTGTTGCAAACACATACAAGATCCGTGATAAGGTTTTATGCAAGAGTACAAACTGATAACTGGGCTAACAGCTGCTGTTCAGTTAATACAGAAAATACAAGTGAAAATTTCATGTAATGTTAAATCACTAATAATGTCGGTATCACAAGTAAAATGAATGTATGAATAATATCGAGAAATCCTTCCTGTACTTATTCACTGGCTTTCAAGGTTATGAAGGTGTGAAACTGGTACTGAAACCAAGTGCATCATTGGTTATTAGGGCAAGACTTTTGCAGCAGCTGCAGAAAAGTCTTTAAAATATTTGCTGATTTTTTTGTCTACTTTTGCTAAGTGTATGCTGCTTTTGCACTGGCTCTCTGCAGTCATTCAAGAGCTACCAGGAGTATTTGAAGAAAATTTTAAATTATTTCTGGATACTACTGGGAATGTTCCTATTTAGTGGAATAAACAAGTCCAAAGAGTAGCATCTTAGATGTATTCAGGGACCAAAACCCATTCCATATGATAGATGGAGACCACTCAGTACTCTGATCCAAAAAGTCGTAAGATTCCCCCTATAAGTAAATTGTTGCTGTCCAATCTGTAAAGGTCAAAACACTGACGCTGATGTCAGGTATACTGTGGGGACAGATATTTATATCAATTAATACCATAAAATTCAGCTTCCACCTTTAGGATTCTGTGAATGAACAGCTATAATTAGTGTGTAAGGCAGGCATGTACTGACTATGAATAGAAACAGTAAGACAACTACGCATTCAAGTAATGCTAATCACTTGCTCAGGTGGAAGGAAAAAGCACAAGTGAGAGAAGCAGAGCAGACGTGTTGGGAACATGCAGCAGGCATCTGAGTGCTTTTCAGCTGATCACTGCAAGCCTTTGGTGGCCAAGTCCAACTAATGCCTCCTGAGATGTATATCTTTAATTTTTATTTCATGTGAAATTTGAAATACCAGTACCTTTCCTCAGGAGTTGGACTTCGGTGATCCTTTTGGATCCCTTTCAACTCAGGATGTTCTGTGATTTTGTGAGATGGGCCCTTTCCAAAAGAGACCTACACAGCTCTGGAAAAAAATGCCTAGTCCTCTGAACAGCTCCATCTGGTTTCTCTGGAAGCTTCTTTTTTTCTTGCTGTCATTATCAGGTTACTTGCACTATCTCTTTGCAGAAAGTAAGCTCATATAAAAACTGCTGGGGCAGGCCACAGCTGACCAGTTTGGATCTTGTTTGGTTTGTTTTTGACCATTGCCCAGAGCAAACATCTAATTTCAGTTTATTGGCAAATGGGCAAGAGCTTTTTTGTTTTCTTTCTCTGCCAAAAGCAGAAATAAAATAGCATATTTAGTATAAAAAAATCCCCAACTGACACTATACAAATTATTCATTTCTCATTATTATGGATTTTGAAAGATTAACATAAAGAATTAGACTCTGCTCATCTCTATTCTCTTACATAACTAAGCACTTGGATAGAAAACAAAGTTTTGTTAACATTATTTAGTAAATATTTTCAATTATTTAGTATTACATATCAGTAAATTGTTCCAGCTTATTGCTTAGTTCACAAATACATGGTAAGAGAGATGACATACAATGCATGCCAGTCACTATAGAGTGTCACTTGGACTCTGAGTACTTTGTTGTTTGAAGATGCTGTAAGCAGAAGCCATTTCATTCTACCACTGGAATTCAAACATTAATCCACCTAATACACTTTCAACGTCTTAATTACCCTATGCTGTCCCTGGTGAAGATGTTATCTGCAATACACGCTAACAATGTCTTGCTCCAGGGAGCATATTTAGATGCAAGATTTTAAAGTTGTTTTCAGTTCTTCCCATTTTGTCAAGAGATGGAATTTTTAAAAAATCATCATTACAAGCATTTTTGATTTTGAGAGCAAGTGGCAATAGAGATGGGCAAAGAAGATACCTCAGGACATCATACATGTACCTAGAGACACACAGAAATGCCATTTAATATGACTGCCTCAGTTTTTGGGATAGGCAATGTACTGCCAAACAGTTCTGTGTATGAGCACAATCTCCTCCAGGCATTTCATGTGCTGTGTTTTTTCATTACACATTTCAAGTACAGTGTTTTCAAACTATCAGCTAAGTACCATAGCCTCTCAGTAAACCAGACCACTGAACTTGGGAATAGTGTACTTCTGGGCATGATTTTCTTTGAAATTATCAGAAATTGAGTCAATAACCTGCAATTATTTTTTTTCTTTGAAACAGATCCAAAGCAAGGATGTGCTAATCCATTCAGTCTTTCTAGGGCACAGGGCATGAAGGAAAGACCACTCAAGTCAGTGTCCATATTTTTAACTCGCTCTCTTGTGATTTCTGGCTTTGGCAGCAAATCAAGGCTAACCTCTGCCCAAAGACTCAATATTTGCTTCTGATCTGCATTATTGAAAAGTCTGTTGTGTTGTTGTGATGGGACACAATCCCACTTCTGACTCACATCCTTATCTCTGACTGTCACCAAGCCATTTCTTCACTGTCACCACAAGTATCCCACTGCAGAGATCTTGTGGGCATAATCCCTCTCTCCCTGGAAGATTTCACCTGACCAGAAGCACAGAAATCAGGAAAAACAGACAGATAAACATCCTTTAACTCAGGCACCCATCCTAAAAAGAACCCCACAGTGGATTGAGCAAATTTACAGTAACTTGTGGATGAGCAACTAAAACAGGTGCTCCTTGTGTCACAGACTACTTATCTATCCTGTGTGATCAATAAAAATGGGGTATTCTCTTGAGAATCACATGGCATATCTGACACTATTTATTTTGCAGGTCTGTGCATGGATGAGAATACATTAAAATATTGACTATGATATTAAATAATATGGAAGAACTGGATGATACCTAATGTGTAGTCCTGGTTTGCTCAGACCCAAAAAACCTGGTAGAACACTACAGCTCACATATCTTCTACGGAAATCCATCATTCCCTAGGCTTTGGTAAGTATCCATCCATAACTCCATGCTCAGCAGGATGCTTATATTCATCAATTAAATCAACATTCACTAAGAGTATGGTGCCATAGGGGAAGAAAAGTGGGAAGGCTGGCATTAAGGACTTGATATTCGTTCCCTCCACAGGTGTTTCAGCAGTTTCACTTTACCATAAGTAAGCTCCAGCAGGCTTCTGTGGATGATAGACTTGAAGGGGCTAAGTGCTGCTTTTGGAGTTTTTTTTGTCCAAATGGCATGCAGTTTGTGCTCTTGCAAGCAGCTCCATGTCATGATCCAAAATGTGACAATTATGGAGGCTGAGATTTGATTAGAGATCTCACTAATAAAATGAAACAGTACTCTAATTTAATCCACTATTTTCCTTCATGGTGTTCAGCAGATCTGTGTCTTCCCTATATCTTGTTGTTGGCTGACGATGTTGATTCCATGTGGGCACACACAGGCTGTTGTTCTATATCATGCACATCACTGCTGGGAGGCAGAAGTAAGGGATTCCCACTTCCATGAAGGGAATGGTTTGTGCTGGGGAAGAAAAGGTGGCAGTGGCACACAGAAGGTCCCGGGGACAATTCTGTTCTTTGTCTCAGGGACCAAGTAGTGCCAGGTCCAGTTGCTCAGTTGTTGAGTATCTCTTTGTGTGTAAATCACCCTCTCTTTTTATATTTTTGCTATTTATGTTGTTGCTGTTACTATTCCTTATGTCATTGCTGTTTCTAGTAAATTATTCATTCTCAACTCAGGATCTCTGCCTTTTGTCCCTCTCACCAGATGTGGGAAGAGGAAGGAGCAGCTCATAGTTTTTCTTTCTCGTCTGACCACCATTCCAAAAATATGACACTTGTATAAGAGAGAGGTCTTCTACCTCTATAAAAAAGAAGGGGTTTTTTTTTCAGTTCACATATGAATACAAAAGCCTGAAGGATACACAGATACTCATGTTAACCATGATGTATCTAAAATATTTCTCCTCTTTTTAAAATTAGAAATGTAAGATAAAATCCTTCCTAAGAAAGTACAGCCCTTCATTTTACATTTTATAGTATTACAGTATTTACAAATTAATTTCAGAGGTTTCTTTAAATGTTTAGTTGGTGCACTTGTATCTGTCTACCTATGCAGCAAGAGACAGAGAGAGAGGGGGAGGACTGAGAGACACAGGGAGATAGATAATTGGGTAGATAAAGGGACAATTCATTCCTGCTTACTGCTGATGTAAACGTGAATCACATTTACCGAAGTCAGCATGATATCTCTAGTCTGACACCTGGGGAACTGAGAGCAGAATGTTACCCTTAACATTTTTAAAACAACCATTATTGGAGTTATTTCATCAATTAACATTCTCAAATATAGTATTTTTATCCACAGAGCTACGAGTTCTGCCATTTAGTGAACTGGTCAATTCTCAATTTAAACACCATCCACTCAATAATACTTTACATTAAACAGAAGTGGAGGTGGAGAATTATCATTAGAATGTGAAATCTGCAAATAATTTTGTATTTATTAACAGACTTGGAGAAAACTTTATCATACTGTTAATAGTAAGATGCATATGATTAGTCACAGCCTAAGAGACATAGATTTTTTTGATACTGTATTTATAAAAAATTCTTTAAGAAAATTTTATATATGCATGTGTAAAATGTACATATTTGAGTGCATATCCTCTTCTTCTGGCATACTAGTATCTTATGAAGGCATGGATTCTGCAAACATATTTATTCTTAATTTTATTTAGGTAAATAACACTATTAACCACAAATACCATAAATATACTAATATGCTGTTTTCAAACATGCTTATATTTCCTCTAGTGTAATGCAGACTGAAATATCACTTAGCTTATTGTACTAGCAATAATAATATTATAAATATAGTCAATAATAGTTTGTACTTCCTTATGTATGTGTATGGACATGTATATATCAAGTAATAAATGAACAACAGAAAAACTATTGTAATCTACAACATGCAATAAATTATGATATTTTTAATACTGTAATCATACTGGAAAAATCCAGGGCAGCACATTATTTTCTTCTAATTGCATTTCCTAAATGCAAAAGTTGTAACAAAACAGCAGATGCTAGGCATCACTAGAGATATGAATCTTTGGTTTGTTTTTATAACTGCTCTGACATTTAGGCTGTGGGCTTTAAGAGGAGATTCCAAGGCAAATGTTTTCATCATCATCTGACTCATTTTTGCCTGAAGGAAACAGCAATTAAAAAAAAGAGATAAATAAGCAGCAGCAGCAGATTATTGTTAGTTACAGTTTCCTCTGGTGATTCTGTTGTGTTTATCATGAAATATCTGAACACTAACTTTCACTAAGCATTACACACTTTCTTACTCTCACACACCACATTTATCTTGATTTGTGTTTGTGGCTGTACACAAAGGTTCAAACAGTCCTTATAAATCATTTCACTTGTTTAATATTGCCCTTATGGAGAAATTACATGTTCACTGGAAGAAAGTAGCAACTACTAATAGAAGAAGCCAGCAAAGAAAAAGTGCAAAAATGTCTCCAGCAAATCACAAGCAAAATGTCATTGCGTTTAATTACTCTCCCCAGCAATATAAGCACATGATGGTGCCTGCATGTAGTGATGAATATAGCATGTGATTAGCACTGAATGTAAAGGCATGCACTGCCAAGGGGAAAGTGCTCATCTTCTACCATAAATTCTCTACTAGATTTAGAGAGATACTATAGACCCTACGTACTTAGGGCCCAAGAGTAGGTTCAGGATCAGTCTTTTCTTCTTCTTTTTCTTCCAGTCTTTTCTAACCTTTCTTCCAAGGTCACAATTTGATTTTTTAAAAATAATTGTCATTGCTGGATCTTCAATATTCTCCTATATCTGTGTGTTTCAATGGTGCATAACAAAAGTGTTCACTTTATTTCTCTGAAGTTTCCAGGTCAGTTTAACAAAGAGTGTGAAGTACAAAATTTTCTTTGAAGTTAGATTTTAATAGATATTTATTTCATACTCAATGGTAGACATTTATTAAATATAGCTGTGTTTTGTAAATCAATTCTGAATTGGGAAAAGATTTGTAACTGCTCACAAATATGTAAGGTGAAAGTCAGAAATTTTCTTCTGCTTAGAGGAAGAATGATCTGAAACAGTCTTTCTGTAGAAACTGAAGTCTGTCCAGGTCTAGCCCACTGACTGGGCTCAACAATTTGTATATGACTGGGTGCTCATACATTCTTCTCTGACTGTGGCAGGAGTCTTCTGATCTCCACAATGTGAACACAATTATTTAAGATATAAAAAAACACAGTCTTTCAGATAAAGAAACTGCTTCATTTAGTGATCCACAGGGAGTCTTTAAGGAGAGAAGTGGATGTGATTACTAGTAGATCAGCTGTGTTTAATTTTTGAATTAATGTCAGTGTTTTTTCAAGTGTTACAAAATCAGAAAATACTAAAAGAGGGGGTTTTGTGAGTTTGAGTAAAAAGGCTACAGAATAGTTTCTAAGGAACTCAATAAATTTTATACATATACCACATACAAGTTCAGAGATTAAGAGATTAGAATTTCATCACAGACTTAATACTTTGATTTATTGCCATGTAGAAGAAATCTGACAGTCAGAGTACAGAACCTGCTTACTAGAGGGTTATGTTGGATAATATTTAGTTTGACTTCAAATTAGTTAATTGGTGTACAGTGATGCCAGGGTTCAAAATCTGGTTTAGGGTTCAAGATACTATAGGTTGCATTCTGCAGAGCCATAGGAACTGCAGTAAAAGTCGACAGTTACAAGAGCAACTCTATTATGTACATTTCTATTACTGAATTAAGTGTCTTGCAGATGTGTAGGGAGAACAGCTCAAGGTACAGAATTTGTGTTTAATTCTTTGGTAGAGGAGTTACCTGCACTGAGATTATGTGTGGAGTTGGATTAAGGCTAGCAAGAGCATAAAATCATATTATTCCTGGAAAGCCTGTCTTTAAAAATAGACCTGCCAGGTTTACCCACAGCAGCTTGAAAGTATTTCCTCCTACTGGATTCTTGTTCTGTCTTAATCTTGTGATCTTCCAGGATCCTGAAACAAGCATAGCTCTTTTGCTTTTGTTGCCACATTTTCAGATTTCAGAGGGCAGATATACACATGTTCCAGTTTGGATCAATGTTGAGTAAGCTTTTGAAACAAGTGTCTCAGCTGATCCCACTTACTATGCTTTAGCTCACAGTGTCAATCTGCCTCGGGGTGCCTGAACTGGATTCTTCTCTGAAAATTCAATCTACATAGCAGATGTGCTCCAGGAGCTTACCCAATGCACCCTGACTGAAAATGGTCATTCAGTCCTTGCAGCCAGGCTAGAGCTACCCAACGAAACAAAATAAAACAAAACAGAAAAATACATATGATACATATATACTGTGGATGTCAGTTTTCCAGCACAAGTTATTTTACTGTACAAAACTGTTCCCATTTATTTGCACTGCTATACAGGCTGTAGAGTGTGGGTCATACAGATGGGACCACAGGTTCAGGGATGCCCCTACTTTTTCTTGGCAACCCAGGGATACCAGCTGAAGTAAAGGAACGAGACAGTCAGCTGCATGGAACTGGACAGGAAAAGAGTCCTCCTCATCCTGTGCCCGTAACTCCACTTGCAGGACACATAGGTTGAGGGGTGATGGAGTGGACATTCCTGAAGGTATCTGGTTGTATCCCAGGAATCTAATTTGGAGGTACTAAGAACCTATGTTCAAACCTAGGAAACAAGATTTTGGGTAATTATTAAGTATCACCAGGAAAAAACAATTTGAAATGTTTAGATTTTGTAAATCTTTAAATGGGAGTTGAGCAGCCAGGGCACGCCATAGAGCAGGACACCATATATCTCATAGGTTGAGTGACAAACTATTACAAAAACAAAGGAGAGGAAATTATCCAGGAAATTTGTGATCTGCCATAGCCTGTGATCCTCAGTGATAAAGATCATACTCTTTCATCTAGTTAGGGGCATCTGGTAACATCTGTTTTGTTAATGTCTGGTTTTTCCTAAAAAAATCTCTCCATCTTCTGTCAGCATGATGTCTTCAAATATGAAAACTCTTATTTCTTGTGATGGTTAACTAAATGTTGTACAGTTTTTAGGGGCATATGGACAAAAGTTGCTGCTAGATTGTTAGATGGCTGAGGTGGCACCACAGAAGCAATTTTATTTATCTTACCTCTGTATTTTGATTTAGATTTCTAAGTCTAATTTTAAATTGAGTTAATTCTCCACATTCCAGAGACAGTCTCAAGAAGTTTAGCTCTTTATTAGCAACTTCATATGTTAGTTAACAACTGTCACAAATGCTCATTAGTGAAGTCTGGCTATGTTCAAACATCCAGTGGAATATAATTAGGACAAAGCGAGAGATCAATTGTTCATTAAACCATTCCTTGTGCTGCTCTGGAACAGTATGTAATGAGCAGAGTTACAAAAGATTCTCATGTAACATAATACACCTGGAAGCTTGCTTTGGTTTAAAAACTTCTCTGCAAACTCCAAAATCAATGGTATGCATCTAGAATTGTTTTCATGTTTTAGCACACAGCAAACGGAGAGTTTAGATGCTTGCACAATGCACGAAGAGTAAAATTATGCTACAGGGAGTGATGACAAGAATGGCACAATAATGGGCTGGCTTTCTTTGTCTTTCTTTCTAGCCTTTCTAATATTCTGAATGTTTACAAATTTGTCCTTGGTGTGAGTACTTTGTCTGCTCCTTATCATGGTGCTCCTGAGGAGTGTGATATATGCTAGGCTTGGCTGGTGAATCCCACCAGCTAACAAAGCTGAGCTCTCCTCAGAAAACCATCTCAGTGGACCTAGTGTAATAGACTGGCCTAATTAGACCAAGGCTAAAACTGCTTTAAGGTGGAGTCTATCGTAGCAAATGTAAGGTGCCTGATAAGTAGCACCCGGCTCCAGAGCAGCATGCCTGAAGTAGGGCACGCTGGTGGCTTGCCTCTGCCAGACCTGCTGTGCCTGGCTTTCCTGGTTTGCATTTGAACAGGCATACCAGATAACCTGCTGAAATTGCTTCACTAACAAGATGCGCTGAAATTATATGAAATCTGGTGTCAGACCAGATGACTATGTTTGATTATAGTCAGCTCCAAAGGTCTAATGCATGCTGTGGTGCACTGACCCTGGCTGGACACCAGGTGCCCACTAAAGCTGGTCTGTGACTGCCTAGGAACGGGGAGAGAAAATATAACAAAAGGCTCCTGGGTCGAGATAAGCACAGGGGAGAGATCACTCAGCAATTACTGTCACAAGCTAAACAGACTCAGTTTGGGGAAAGTAATTTCATTTCCAACCAAATCAGAGCAGAGTACTGAGAATTAAAAGCTGAATTTTAAAATACCTTTCCCCCACCCCTCCTTTCTTCCCAGGCTTAACTTTACCCACAAATTTTCTACCTTCCAGTGTCGCATGAAATGTAAAATGAGAATTGGGATCAGTTTATCCCACGTTGTCTCTGCTGCTCCTTCTTCCTCTGGGGAAGGTCTCCTCACACCCTTCCTCTGCTCCAGCATGGGGTCATTCCTGCAGAACACAGTCCTCCACGAACTTCTCCAGTGTGAGTCCTTCCCATGGGCTGCAGGTCTTCATGAATTGCTCCAGTGTCCCCCATGGGGGTCACAAGTTCAGCCAGCAAACCTGCTCCAGTGTGGATTCCTCTCTCCACAAGCCCACAGGTCCCTCCAGGAGCCTGCTCCAGTGCAGGTTTCCCACAGACACCTACCTGCTCCACCATGAGTCCTCCACAGGCTGCAGGTGGACCTCTGCTTCCCCATGGGCTGCACCAGGGGCTGCAGAGGAATCTCTGCTCTGGCACCCAGAGTGCCTCTTTCCACTCTTTCTATGCTTTACCTTGGTGTCTGCAGAGTTGCTTCTCTCAGCCTGCTTCCGCTCTCCTGGCTGCAGTTGTCATTGTACAGGGTTTTTTTCTTCCTTGTTAAATACCTTATCCCAGAAACACTACCACCATCACTGGTGGGCTTGGCTTTGGCCAGTGGTGGCTCCACCTTGGAGCTGGCTGCCATTGGATCTGCCAGACATGGGGGAACCTTCTGGAAGTTTCTCACAGAAGCCACCCCTGTAGCTCCCAAAACCTTGCCATGCAAACCCAACACACATGTATGTAAAACACAGGCCAGTTTTCTCTCCTGCTTACTTCAAGAGTAAAAAGCTACAACTCTGGAAGTTCATATTGGTAAGAAAACCTTGCAGTTAAGATTTCACGTCCCAAAATGCCTATTTCACATCCAGTGGGAATTTTGACTGTACCTTTCTACATAACCATGCCTTTGGTCCCTTCTCCGGGTGCTTGAGGTCTGTAGACTCCTTGAGTCCTTTTTCTTGTGTGTGACCTGCAAGAATGGACATCTTAGGTATTTGTTTGGAGTTTGGACTAATTTACTTTTTGAGATGAAGACCTTCCAAAAACAGAGCAAAAATTAGTTCAGCATCCACATGGTTGTTGAATAAATAGAAGCTAGATAAAGCAGACTTCAAATGTTATCCCTTTCTTAAAATGAAAGACATATCTGAATAGTTTTCCACCTATAAGGTAATAAATATATTAGCTGATTCAGACAAACAAGTACTCTAGATATTAAGAGAGGAAATTATTTTTCATGTTGGGTTTTTTATGGGTTTTGTTTTTTCTTCTCTCTTTTAACATGTTTTGTCAAGAATTTCACTATAAAACTCAGAAGAAAATTCTGTGTCACATAAGGATATGTAGAGCTCTTTACCTGAAAATGACATGGATTAACTTGTGGAATGAAATCTGGCAGTATTTGTGCAAAATAAATGGAGTTCTACAATAAAGTTCTTTTATGGAACTTTTGAGAGCTGAGGGCACAAGCTCTTTCAGCTCTGTCTGAAGAGGTTCAAGAAGGAATCATAACTTCAAATCCTGTTCCTAGCATTTAAGATCTAACTTACAGGCTGAAAATAATAATTGATTTCTGAAAGTTTTTCAGAAATGGTTTCAAAAATAAAAAATTCTGACATCCATTTAAAGTGTTTGCAAAATGAATATGAGCTCTGATTCTCCAGAGCTGTACAAGACCTATTGCTAAAAAAGAAATGAAAACACTTCAGAAGCCTGCTATTCCTCTTTGAAAAGTTTTCCTTTATTTTAGGATTAAAGTACTAATAATATGCACGTGCATCCTGTTTGCTCTCCTGGAACTTTGAACAGTGAAATTACATGCTTATGCAAATTTGAAAAGTAATCATATTTACATAGGTTAGAAATGTGCCCAGATAGATAAAGAAGTAAAAACTACTGATAGGCATTATAAAAATCACTAAAAAAAAAAAA
>VZRO01007203.1:703290-802232 GCA_013397915.1 Daphoenositta chrysoptera
AAAAAAAAAAAAGTAAAAGACCCGTGGAAAAAAAAAAAAAAAAAAAAAAAAATCAGGTCTAATACACTTTCGGAGCACCAGCAATAATAGAGGTTTTCTTATTCAAATTCTTCTTTGAGTTTAGTGAGATTTTACTTATGCTGTCCAGATCATTTTTAGTATAAAGCCTCTTTCTTTGTTCATTTGATATTTCAGTGGTTTACAGTTATGAAAAAGAACCACATATTTTCCAGAATAATGAATGTCTGAAATAGTATGATGATAGCAGGGGAAAATAAAGTCTGTTTCATTTTCCACTGTTGAGCATTTTGTGGAGTCATTTACTAAGTGAGTTCAAATTGCATATAGACATTCTAATTTGGATTTGGTAACAATTTATACCTGTTTGCATTGCTGTGAATAACTTCACAACATGCTAGCCAGTGAAGAATCAAGCTCAGTACCTTCGATAGAGCCATTCATTTCTTGCTTTATGTGCATATCTATCATCTGTCCTTCAAACCATTTTTTTAATCATAATTTTTAAGGATATATTTTTGTGGATATTTACCAGAAAAATAATTGGAGGGGTGCAGGAGGTCAGACAAGGTTAATTCCTTGAAATAAATGGAGATTTAGAAGCTTCCAGGCTGTTGTGGGGGACAGCTAGCAGGCATGTGTCTATTAATTTTGAAATGATAGCTGTTAAAGCAAGTGACCTTTAGAGCAGTGAGAGAGGGGAAAGCAGTGCAATTGCATCAAGGTGGATGGATACACACAGACCAACGAGTTGATGCTGCAGACATCATATCCTCATGCACATGTTGAATGGAATTTAGTTCAGACTAGCCCTAGTTTGGTCCCTTAGGCAGAGTGAGTGCAGCAGGAGAACATTAGATACATTCCTGGAGCATGTTTAGGTTCATCTTAGAGAAATCCAGTGCCTTGAGACCACTCCATCATACAAAACCAACCATCTTTGATGTGAGCCAGAGAACATAAATCAGTTTCACCTCTTCTGCTGTTTGTCCTGAAATAATGACTACACCCTTCAACCTCCTCAGTCTTGACACTTCCCAAAAAACAGAGAGCATTTTCTTGGAAACTTAGTACCCAACACTGGCCCCTTTTTTTTTTTTTTAAGGTGCAATATTTTCTGTGAGGAAAGGATTGCAATAATGAAAGTATCAAATGTAATTCTGCATAGCTCAGCATTAAAACATCTCAAGTTATATCTTTGGAGACTGTATTAAAAGTCAGATGATTAAAAAATAATTAGGGAGGGTGAAATGACAGAGATGTCACTGATCTTATTGTAATTAATTCTGTAAAGTTACTATTATGAATTTTTCCTTATTGATCTCAGAGCTAAAAATATAAAAATTTGGAAATCTCATGTGGTAATAGACTTTCAAACAGATGGGGAATTTTTTTTGAGAACACGAAATACCATTATTTTCATTATTAACTTATGAAAAATTGACTCTTGTATTGCTGATGACTTACAGTACTAAACTGATGATTTTTTTAGAATAATAATGAAGACACTAAACAGTTAACACTGTACTATCATATCTGGCATTTAAACATTCAGCTACTTGAGGTATTGAGCTGTATATGTAAAATTTCAGGTGAAAATCAGTAACTATTTTTATGTATATGAGAAAAATTCCACTTTTGCTATAGAGCTGATATACAGTCTTGGAAGCTGTGTGAAGAGGGAAAAAGAGGGCAGCCTGTTGTGGTTAAGGGATCTGAATTATTTGAAAAGCAATGCTTGGAACATTTTAGTTACTGTTGCTACATGAGTTGAAAAAGAACATGGATGTCTATTTTCAAGTATTTAATAAGAAAGCACAGTAAATAATTTATCACTGTCTCTTTTTCTCCTTTGGAACTATATTTAGTAAAAATCTTTACAGCTTGCACAGTACCATTCAAAGGCTGAGCTATGTCTTCATGTAGATATCCATATTTATCTGTCATATATGGTGGTCTATCAAGTTGTTTTCTGTCATTATCTTTGACTGTTTGATTCCAGGTAGCACAGTGCCACTGAGTCAGAAGAACAGCTGTTCATTCCTGCAAATAACATGCCTCAGACAACTCATGTTGTGCCACGTGGACTTACCCTGGAATTCCTTGTTAGTGTCCAGACAAATCAAGAATATAAATCCCAGTGAAAGACTTCTTCTGTCAGATCAATTGCCACTTTTTTCCATTTCTTTTGATTTCTCAGCTATGCACTGGACACATCATTCTTATGGCTGGCTGACAACTGGATATCTTAGGTTTTGAATACAATCTTTCCAAATCCATGGGATATTAATAACAGCAATAGCAACAAAAGCAAATGTAACCGGCCTATATTATTATCTTTTTTCTGTTCCTCTCCACCCCAAGAAACAAGTTTTACAGCAGCTTGTCTAGATCACCCAATTATGTGGTTTAACCCCAGCTGTCAACTGATCCCCACACAGGTGCTCACTCACTATACCCTAGTAGGATGGTGGAGAGAATCAGAAGGGTGACAATGAGAAAACTTGTGTGTTGAGTTAAAGACAGTTTAATAGGAGAAGCAAAAGCCATGCATGCAAGCATGGTAAAGCAAGGAGTTCCTACACCACTTCTCTTGGGCATCTCTAGGACAAGCCAGACCCCATCACGTGTAACAATGACTTGGGTAGACAAACTCCAACACTTACAATGCTCTCCCATTCCTTCTTTTTCGGCCAGCTCTCTGTGCTGAGCATGACACCATAAAGTATGGAATATCCCTTGGCCAGCTGGGGTCAGCTGCCTTCACTGTGTCCCCTCCCAACTTCAGTGCACCCTCAGTCTCCTTGCTGGTGGTGTAGGGTGAGGAGCAGGGAAGGTCTTGGCTCTGTGTAAGCACTTCTCAGAAGTAACTAAAAGCATCCCTGTGTTATCAGCACTAAGTGCAGAGAAAAAAAAAAAACCAAAAAATACCCAAAAATCAAATCATAGCTCCATACCAAGTACTATGAAGAAAGTTAACTCTATCCCAGCCAAAACCATCACATGCAACACAGCTTCTACAAACCTTCTTTTCATCTTCAAGACATACTTTTGGGATCTTACGCTAAATCAGCCTGCATATGAAGCAAATGCTTCATTTTGGGATGCAGAACAATGGGATCACTTCTTCCTCAGTCATCACCAGTAATAAATTACCAGTACCTTGCCTTTTATCTTTCAGCTCATCACAGTTGGTCGACTCTAGGCATATGGTGTGACTCTTGGGGCTGTCCTATGCAGAGCCAGGAGTTGAAATTTGATGACCCTTGGGGTCCCTTCCAACTCAGGATATTCTATGATTCTACTGCCTCTCTGTACAAGAGGTTTAAAACTAAGCTTTTCATAATTTCCTACAGTTTATTTTAAAACACCCAGAATGTTGTCAATATTGTTCATCAAAACTAAAAATTTTAAATCTTGAGTCAAAACTATATGGCTACAAGAAATTGAGAATCAAATCACAGTTTTCAGTGAACTCACTGGAGCTAGCCAGAATGTAAGTACCTGGATGTGTGGTATCCAGACTATATCAGTCTTATGTTCCCAGAAAGTAAGCAGATTAGGTATTACTTATTTGCTTGTATGAACACTCAGTATGACCAGTGCTAGAGGGAAGTGCAATACTTATTTCTAATTTTAATATTTTACATAAAAAATAATCAGCATTAGTCTACCAAACTTTGGAATTATTTTAATGTACTTGATTTTTTTTTAAAATTTATTTTTCATGTTGAGGCTAGAAGAGTGATTTAGAGAAAGGAACAATTGCAGACTTGCTATGGGTTAGAACATTGCCACATGGTTTTGTGGGTGTTGCTGTAGACAGGCAACCTGATTACAATGAGATATCAATTTAAAGAATTACCATATACATTTTCAAACCTATTTATAGGAACACAGATAAGTTTTGGAGGTATTTATAGCAATATTCATACCCACTCTTTAAAAGCCTGTCATGGTTTAAGCCCAGCTGGAAATTAAACACTACACAGCTGCTCAGTCAGCCCTCCTCTCCACCCCACAAACTGATGGAATGGGGTGGAAAATCAAAGTAAAGCTTGTAGGTTGAGATAAAAAGAGTTTAATAAAAATAAATAAAATAAAGTAAAAATAAAATAAAAAGAAATAAATTAAATATAATAAATATATTATATATATTTATAATAATAAAAAATTTTTAAAAGTAAAATAAAGTAAAACTACAGTAATAATGGTAAATTTTAATGATAATTAATAAGGGGAAAAAAATCAAGTGATGCACAATGCAATTGCTCACCACTCACTGACCAAACATAGACCCTCCTCCCACACCTAGATCAGCTCCCCTTACGGGTTACTCCCCCTATTTTATACACTTGACATGACATTCTGTGGTGGGGAATATCCCTTTGGTCAGTTCTGGCAGTCCCAGCTCTGCTCCCTCCCAGTTTCTTTTGTGTACCTGTTCGATGGCAGAGCATGCAAGAAGAAAAAAGTCCTTGACTTAGAATAAACATGACTTAGCAAAAACCCGAAGCACCAGTGTGTTATCAAAACTATTCTCATCCTGAGTCCAAAAACACAGCACTGTGACAGCTACTCAGCAGAAATTAACTCTATCCTAGTTGAAACCAGGACAGAGCATTATGGTCTGGTGCCCAGTGCAGTTACACTCAATTGCCATGAAGGGAGAATGTATGATATAAAAGTTTAAAATAGTGTCCCTCAATAATTCTGGCAACAAATAAAATGTTGCCAAGTTTTTAAACACCCAGAAGGTCAGTAGTGGTAAGTGCAATATATCACCTTTACAGAAAGACTTCTAAATTCAGTACTCTCCAATTTCTGTACCAAAGACAGTAAAGTGTTTATTGTTAATCCAGTGGGAATAAGTGGCTGGTTTAGGACAAGAAATGGGATTCAATAGTATGCTCCTTATTTTGAAAATCAATTTGGACATAATGAAAATTATGTTTTCTTTTATTATTGCAGAACTATTTGCTCTAAATTTTAGGACATTTAGGGAAAACATGGTGGCAGGGGAACTCAGCAAAAGCACAAAGTGGTTTTGCTGCTTAGCTCTTCTAATCCATCCATGGATGTTAACCATTAGAGCATTATGAAAGTTGTTCTTTTGGTACCCCCTCTTCTATGCTGAACATAACATACCCAATATACAATACTTTATTTACTGCATGTTATTTTGTTGATGAACATACAGGAATCATAATTTACTGAAATGCAAAACTTCCTGATACTTTCAATTAATTGATAAATTAGTCTGAGATTTAACAGTTGGAAAAGTTCCTCATTACTGTATTTTTGTCATCTAACATGTAAGACCAGCTCTTCAATTCTGTATTTATGTGCATACTTTTTTTCTTGTATGTGAGTGGTAAAAAATTCAAAGGTTGACATTCCTACTTTCACCAACTCATTTCACCAGCAGGACAAATAGGAGAACAAGCAGAAAATTATATACATTTTTCTACTTCACACTTGTTAGCATACTAATGATGTGAAGCTGTCAGAGCTACCAGCATCTCAACTTGCTAATGATTTCTTGTACCTTAGCCAGGACAAAAGGGATAAGCAGACAAGCTGAAACTCCAGTTTCCAAGGAGACCATCTCGGAAACCTGTGAGAAATATTTAAGTAGGTATGACATGTCTCCAAGAACCAGAGATTTTCTCCTCACACAGTGGCATATATAAGCTATGTTGAAGAGGAATCTGTGCCCTCCAGACTCCATTCGGAAGCTGAGGTCTTGTGAGTTAGTGTGGCTTGCCATCCACATGGCTCGCACAGGAGAATAACGAGTTCCTTGGATTCCAGTAATGTTTCAGACAGTTATCAGTCACAGGCACTGAGCAGAACTATGTTCTCTGCATGCTTACCTATCTGTCTAACTCTCTGTCTAGCTATCTGTGTGTTCACTTCGCTGTTTTTATTTATGGCCACAAGAAAGCATGTCTTCTTCATTTAAATTTCAGTAAGACATTCTGCGCTAAGCTATCCTGTGCATGAAAATAGAACCAAACTGTAGAGGGATGCTGGAAAACATTTGATGTTACTTGAGGAAAACACCCCTTAGGATTTTCTTCCCTTAACTCAAAATGTTGCATGTAGGGTGGTTTTTTTTAGAGTACTAGATCCTGTTTTTCCATTCCCATGTTGTCATGAACATCTGTTATTTCCTGCTAGCCTATTTTACAGCTGATGTTGCAAAACATGTAGCTCTTTAATGAAAACTTCCTCAACTATCCCATAAAAAATGCTTTTTTTTCAACTTTTCGTGCTTAAGGGAGACATAAAAAGGGGGAGAGAAAGTTTCTTTCCAATTATTCAGTGAATATGGAAAAATAAACGGTGAAGTACTGATATGCTTAATTCACTTTTAAACAGCTGTATTGGTATCAGTGAGTTAGGAACTTTTGCACATCAGAACTCTGTTCTCATATATTTCATGTAAGCAATTTTACTGTATTTGCTTTTCCAATATGTAAATATTACAAGAATTAAATAGATGAAACCTGTCTCTACTAGATCTCTCCAGAAATTTTTAAATTTTTGATCCTGGATACTGAAAATAACAGGGGTTAGACCACAACAGCTGGCAACTAAGGACCAAACAGCCACTCGCTCACTGCTTCCTGGCAGGATGAGGAGAAGAACTGAAAAAACGTAAAACTCATGGTTTGCAATAAAAATAGTTTATTAATTGAAAGGAAGTAAAATCTAATACTAATACTACTAATAAACAATAATAATAATAATAATAGTTAATAATAGTAGTAGCAATGAAAAGGAGAGAAAGAGTACCAAACCCCAAGAAACTCAAGTGATACACAGTGCAATTGCTCACCAGCTGCTGATGGATGTCCAGCCTTTCCCTGAGAAGTGATTGGCATCTTCCAGCCAATCTCCTCCAATTTATGTACTAAGTGTCGTGTTCTGTGTTATGGAATATCCCTTTGGCCTGTTTGGGTCAGCTGTCCTGGCCATGCTACTAATGGCTTCTTGTGCACCTACTCAAAAAAACATCCTTGACTTAGACTAAGCACTACTTAGCAAAAAACTAAAACATCAGTGTTATCATAATTATTCTCTTACTAAATCTAAAACACAAACCTGTTCTGGCTACTAAGAAGAAAATAGAATCTATGTCAGCTGAGATCAGGACAATAACCAAAAGGCTCTGACAACAGAAAAAAATCAACAACAAAAATCAAACCCGGAAAATGCCACTGATCAAAGAAAATCTTATTGTAGAAACAGGAAAAAAGACTGTGTACTGTTTCAGACTATTCATTCCACAGAGCAAAACTCACAAAACAAATGCCTACTTCCTAATTACCATCACTGTATGAGAGGAGGAGTCTCCTTTTTCAGTAGATATATTATTTGAAAGATTCATTACGGCAATTGAAACAGTGTTTAATTTTGATACCTTTCAAATGTAAGGACAGGTAGGATAAAATTTAAAGATGATTCTGTTTAATAGGTGTAAGAGACTCAATTTTAGCAAAATACAGTATCAAACAGGTCAACATTAGGCATTTTGTTGGACGTGTTTGTTAAGGTTGTCTGGGAAATGGAAGACTAGCTCCACAAAGAAAGAAAACAAAAAAAAGACCATCTAAAAATTGGGAGTTGCTGGAGCTCAGCTACTCATGAATAAGAGTTGCAACAATAAAATCATAGTTAAAATATCTGTGATTTCTCACAGCGAAAAGTACTAACTTATACATTTGTTTGAATTACAAAGGAATTATAAAAAATATTTATTAGAGTTAATAACAAAGAAATGCTGCACAATATCTTGTCCAGCCAGCATTAATCTTTCTTAGCATTTTTAAACATAATAAATTAATATAGAAAATACCTTCCTAGTGATAGTGTCACTGATGGTGAGATCCAGTTTGCAAATGAGTTGTGTAAACACTGGTGTCTATTTTTAGGTCTCCCTCTTCTGCATAGGTATCCTTTGCTATGTTCCCTGTGGTCACTGGACAGCAAAGGCTTAATTTAGCTGCTTGCCTACCTGCTTGTCACCACACTAGGAGAAGTCTTCCCCTTCAGCTGAGGCTCCAGAAGGGCAGATATCTCCCAGAGATTGGGTCCTACAATATATAGAAATATCTCACACACGTTTTAGATAACCCTAGACCTTGGCAGCATGGAGTGTAGGGAGCTGTCCAGCTGAGCAACCCCTTGGGAACAGGATTCAGTTGCTCAAGCATAGGAAACACTTGAAATGCTCTATAATACATCAAAGGTTTGCACAGGGATGGCATTTGTGACATATGATACGTGACCTGTAGAAAAATAATTGTGTCCCAGAACAGCCATGACAGGCCAAAGTGGACAGTGTAAGATACCTAAAATGGTATCTGAACAGCTGAATTCTTCTCTAGGTTGGGTGAATAGCTCTCCTTGCTCTCTTAATTGTTTTGCCTATATATCATTTGACTACCACAAGAACTTGGACACCAACTCAAATGTAGTTTTGATTGGATCCCTCCTTCAATGCTGAATCTAATTTTAAGACATGCATCAAGAGTTGCTAAGATATTAACAGTCATTCTTTATCTTGTATTACTTTCCAAGAAGACTTTGGAAAAGAAAAAAGAAAAAAAAATTGTTTTCTAAAACTTAAAATAAACATAACTGACTGGAAACATCAGTTTAGTGTAGAAAAATTCAAATAAAAAGTAGGGCTTGTTCATGACGAAAATCCAAAACACTAAAGGAACTTATGTTCAGTAGTGGCCCAAAGCTTATATGAAAATAATAATAATAATAACAATAACAACAATAATAAAATAATAATAATAAGTAGTAGTAAGGGAAGCTTAAAGAGACAACATGTTAAGGAATGAATAGGGTGAAGGCTCTGCACAATTTAAAATATGAATATTGAAGTTGGGCAGAGAGCTACAGCTAAATGCTGATCAAATAAATTGCAGAAAGTGACTAAGTATAAAGGTTTGAGAGGTAATTGTCCATATTTAGAAGAATGTAGGAAGACACCTTCACTTCGTTGACAAGGACAGAATTTACCAGTTTTGACAATGGAGAAAGTGAGGGAAAGTATGTTAAATTAAACATATTTCAAATCATTGAGCTCGTTGTTCTTCGAAATCTCAATGTTAAATAAACTAGTTGCACTAGCAACACCAAGAATTGTATTAATGTTTGGTAAACTTTGGGAAAATACTAAAGGACTGAATGACTAAAATGGAAACAAAGAATGACATGAAAAGAAGTCATCTAAGAGTGAAAATATAATTACTCAAGTTGTATAAATAAAGAAGAAGTAGTTAAAAAGCTACAGGAAAGTTTTATGGATGTAGGGCCATGTCCAATACAATAATTTTCTTCATTTAAATGAAATTACATATTTCTCCAACACGTTTCCCAGAGAGCCACGCAGCATGCACTCTTAGGTAGACTGTATTTTATATGAGGAATTAGGTGGTAATTTAAGCATTTTGTTGTTAAGCTTGCATATTTCAAAGGCTGATTTTTTTATAAAGGCAAAGGCAAAAGATTATTATAAAATTATCAAAATTACCTTGCTAAATGGTCTCAATTCACTAAAAAGTGTTTTCATATGTTCAGAGGCAAGGTAATAGTTCAGACCTCCAGTCATAGAAATGGTATCAGCAGGAGGCAAATTCTGTCTTTGAAAGCAAAGATCTGAAGAAAACTTGATATCAACACTTATGACTAGCAGAAGAAAAATTTTGTAATGGCAAAAATATTTATGTGATTCAGTATAAAAGAGGATAACAGAATAGTCAGATCCTCACTTTACATACCACTATTAAAATATACTTGTATGCCTATTTCAAATACAGATATAGGAGAAAAAAATACAAGGAAAGTTAACAAATAAGCCAGGAAGCAGAAAATATTAATAAATCACATGAAAAGAGAAAGTGGGGATATTACTTGATCGCTGTGCTTTGAAAGGCACTTAAACATGGTAGAGACACAGATTACTAAAAGCCTTTTCAGTCTTATTTATAAATATGTAAAATTTTAAAAAAAAAAAAATGGCTAGAGAGTGAAGTTAAGTAAGTGCAGTTTTAAAAACAGGTGCAGTTTCCTGGCAGTGATGGCAATTACTATGGGGATAGGGAAACAACTATTCACCTTAAAGTAATTCCTTTTAAAGTGAAGTATGGTATTGCTAAAAAACATCTGTTTTAACACAGTTTCAAAAACAAATTTCAGTGCCCGTGTGCGTGTGGTTTGAGCTAAACACGGAGATAAACATGGAGATGGCGTCAAACCTCAAAATTTGTGAGTTTTGGAAATTTTCTGGTCAGTTTTTTCCTCCTTTATCATAGGAACTAGAAATTTGCCTGCATTGTCATCCATTCACTAATGAACGTCTAGTCTCCTGATCAGGGTATTCAGTGTAAGTGAACCTCACCTCTCAGGACCTCAGCTGATCAATTTCAACAATTAAGTAGAATTTTTTTTCCCTAGGCACAGCTGATCATACATGTTGCTGTTCCTTTGGGGTTTTTATTTCTATTGAGCATCAAAAATAATTTAGCTGTAGCTGGTGATGATACGTGGAACAGTAAGGCCGGGTATGTGTCTTGCCCCACATCTTTGAGGGTTTAAGAGCTTTTGCATTCAGGCTTGGGACATTTTCCTGCTAAGTAGGCTGACTTTTTTTCCTATCCATTCACCTATTGATAGGACATAGTTCCTCTTCCTGAATTATCAAAGGAGCTCTTTATCACTGCAGGAATTAAGACAGTGACATCTTAGTCATTCCTGTTCCCTGCCAAATCAGTTAGGTCACCTCAGGACTGGTACAGTTTGCTGTAAGTACAGTCATTTTTTATCCATGAGGGGATATCCATGAAATTTAATATCCTATGAAAAATCAGAACAAATGATCTAATCAACATTTGTGGCCTTCTGTTTCATTAGAAAAGAAAATTTAAAAAAAGGAAAAGAGAGATATAAAACCTGAAATAATTGATATAAGAATTATTTATGTGGAGGAAGATTACTGGTTTTTTTGCTTTGCAACACTTTTTGAACAACTGTGATAAACACTTTCCAGTTTTACTGTTTATGGGGTTTCCTATACATAGAAGAGATGTGCAGTACCAAAACATGTTTAATTCTTGCTAATAATAAAGGCATAAAAAGATCTAGTGACTGGAAGCTAAAGTGTGTCATTTTCAGTCTTGAAATTAAGATGGAGTTGCTAGCAGTGAGGTTAATTAATCATTGAACTAACTTACAAAGACAGGTAGTAGAGTCATCAATGTTTGCTATTGTTCAAAAATGAGATTAGATGTATTCCTAAATGGCACATTTTTTAATTTAAGTCTGCTGAGAAGGGCTGTGGTCATGGTTTTTCTTCTCTGTCTCTGGTATCTGTGAGGTTTTTGCCTTGCCTCATCTATTTTCCCCCTTCAAAAGCAGGTGAAGGCAGAGGGGGAGAGAGTGGAAGAACTGAAAGTATTGTTAATCCTTCTATTTGTGAAGAGGCAAAAGATACATTGCAAATGTGTTTATGACTGAGTACTGATACAATATTAAGAACCCACTGTATCAGGTATATTTCAGTTATAGAGTAGGATTTTCTCCTGCTGAGTTTGGAATTAAATACACAGGCAAGGACTTGGGAGGGGTAACAGATTAATGAAGTGAATATCTGAAAGTGCCATTTTAAAGCCACCAATTATTGATTGAGAGTTTTGATATTACATTTAGGAATTCCATAGTGAGGGGATTTGCTAAGGCAGGAAAAGAAAATACCAGACTTGATCACAGAAACCGAAAAGAGGATGAGGATGTGAAGAGGGAGCTAGATTAAATTACAGAAGACTTTTAAATGAATGCTGCCGATAGGAGGGTGAGGGCAGACATGCTAGATGTAGTGTCACTGGTTTTATTGGCCTAAACTTCTGTCTTCCTGCATTAAATATGTTCCTTTCTGAGCTCATACTGGTGGTACTGACTAGGCCTTGAACCCCTGAAGTGGGTAAAACTCTCCAGTGTGAGGAAAGGTAATGTGATCCTCCTCACCTCTCTGTTTGCTTTCTCCAGCCACAGGACAAGCTTGAGCATCTTTCTAATAATTGTCCTCACTCTTTGAATTGGAAAAATTGTTAAGTTCTGCAGCCATGTAGCTTGCAACAGCAAGTGACTTGACTTATTCAATACCATGAACTGTGTTCAAGACATTTTACCTTTGTTTGCAGCAGAGTCTCTGGAAACCGTGTTGCCATGGAAATGTGATTTCCTAGTCTCTTCTAAGAGTGTGTGCTCGGGGAGAGCTAGTGAGCTGCAACTTCATTTCTGACTAACAAATAGGGCTCCAAACATAGTCTAGTATATTTGGTATAAATGAAGCTATCAGAAAGTCCTGATCGTTTTTCTGAAATCAGCATGATTGAGGAAAGTGATTGGAGTCATGATGGCCAGCTTCTAGACCATGACTGGAATCCTCTACAGAACTTGGGCATCAGGCAGGAACTGAAGGTCCCTCTTCGCTTTTGAAGATAATTACTCAGATGCAGGAGTAGCACAAGCTCATCATTAAGAGCCTGGATCTCTTTTCACCTCTGCAGCAAACAATTTTGTGGAAACGTGTGTACAGAGACAGGCACATTTGAACATGAACTCAATGACAAATACTGATGATGCTTCCTTTGAGAGCCCATGTGGAAACATCCTTTGGGGTCTGTGAAAAAGGGAAAGGTTTGATCCTGTCAGTGTTTTGAAAAAACAGACCTCGATTCATAAATTATGCTGGAGTATTTTAATATGGGGCCTGCAGAATTCTTCCACAAATAGTCTGCCTCCTTCCATTTACACAGTTAACAGAATCAACTATGATGCTAAGGCAGAGCTAGAAAATGGTTCTAAATAATCTTTGCAAACTCTTCCGAAAACACTACAGTCTTTTTCCAGGGATGCAAACTTTCATTTTGCAGAAGAATTATTTTCATTCTTTCAGATAACTACTCAGCAGATATTGTGAAATTTATATTGCAGAATGCAATATCGTTCATTATCAGGGCTGTTTGTGCCTCTAGACAGCTGAGCTTGTGCTTGGAGCTTTCTCCCTCAGCTTTTGGTTCCTCTAAAATCTCTCATTTTAAATTCTTGACCTTTCCAATTTGCATGAATTCATCTTTTATTTAGCTTTAAATCCTTTTTTCTGCAATGTCAGAGGAAAATCACAGTATACTTCCTTACTTGGAATCTCTCAGACACTTTCTGAAAGGCTGAATTTAAATGGTGTGACTCTTGGGGATATCCTGGGCAGGGCAAGGAGTTGGATTCAATGATCCTTATGGGTCCATTCCATCTCAGCACATTCTGTGATTCTGTGAAATTACTATTTTTGTCTCCTTCACAGCATTTGGGAGTTTTCTTGGCAGACATTGAATGCAACATGATGCACAGCCGTATAAAATAAAAAATCCGTATGTTTTCCGTAAGCATTTTCCTCATGTTTTTCTTGCTTCTTAAATTGATTTGTACTTCTTTTACAAAATCAATTACTACATGTCATGATCCATGCTGGCTTATGAATACCTTTGTACAATAAAGGGCTTTAAAAATGTAAAATAATATTTTTTAGTTTGCAGTTTTAGGGTTTTTTTAACAGAAAGACTACTTTTGTTTTTCAAACACCTGTATTATGTCATCATCTCACATACCTCTCCAGGTTAAAACCATAGAGTGTTAAATCAGCTGGTGGGTAGCTGATTTAGGAGTTCAAGGATATAAGCCCCGGGCACTAAGAAGCTGACAAACAGGGCACTCAGCTGCCCGTGCATTCTGCAGATTGTAGACCTCAAGGTATAGTTTTACTTGGAAAAGTGAGAATAAAAATAAGGCGGCAAATCTCCATGCTGGTTGTGTTTTTCTTCAACCAGTAACTCCTGCAGGCCATACCAGATTTCTCCATATTCCTGATCAATAGTGCGTGCACCATATGGCACTTACAGTGATCAGGGACAGCCCTCTCTGTTGTGTGAGGTATGTGCATTGACAGATGCTCCTCATTTCTCTGATCTTGACTGATAATAGAGCCAAAAGTTTATCTGAATTGGGTCATGCAAATGAGCAATTAATGTGACTTTAGGCACTGAGCCTACAATAAGCCATTCTGCTGTGCATCAGCAGAAAAATGAAACAATGGTGTGAATTTGGTAAACATTTTTTCTCTATCTTCTTTGAGAGAAAAGCGACATCTTGAATGCACTTTATATAAGAGACAGAACATTAGAAGTACAGAATTAGAAGTACAGTTTATTCAGAAGCATTTCTATACTCTGTACCTAGAGGCATAGACAAAACAGTTAGTAAAACTATAACAGTTGCTTGGATGAAAGCCTGCACAACTTCTATGCCAACTTCAGAGGAACTATAAAGATTCAGAGATTCAGAAATGTCAGTCAGCTTGCCCACTGTACACTGTCAGACAAACTCATCTGCTCAAAAACAGGCAATGCCTTAAGAGTATGGTAAGAATTAAATCAGAATATTGACCAATGTTGCTTATTCTTTTCTATCTGATGCTTTTCCCCCAACTTTTTCTGCCGCCAGAACACCAACTTTCATCATTTCTGCTTCTTGAGATGTCCTGGTTTTGGTTCACCAAAGGAATATTCCATACCATATGACCTAAAGCTCAGCAGTAAAACCAGGGAGAACATTGGTGAGGGGTACGTTGCCTAGGGACTGACTAGGCATTTGTGGGCTGGTGATGATCAATTCCTTTCATTTGCATCACTTGCCTTTCTTGGGTTTTATTTCTCTGCCTCATTTACCTTTTAATTACAAGTTGGTTTTGCTGTTGTTGCTGTTGTTGCTGTTGTTATTATTATATTATTTTTATTTAATTTCAATTGTTAAACTTTTTATCTCAGTCCATGAGCTTTCTCCAATTCTCTTCCCCCCATCCTGCTGGGGCAGGGAGTGACTGAGTGGTTGTGTGGTGCTTAGCTGCCTCCTGGGTTTGAAACATGGCAGGGGAAAAAGATGGTCTTAAAGACAGCAGGGAAGTTCTTACAGAAAATACTTTAAGGTGACAGCTATAGCTTCCCAAGTGGAGTAGCTTAGGGCCAGATCTAATTCTGGCACTGGTCCTAGCATTCCTATCCCTAAAGCTGCCAGTTTATGCCAATACATTATTTAGCAATTGTATGAAATGACAGGGATGCAAAAGAGCACACTATGTTGACTAGAAATGATTGGGAGTGTAAGAAAATTACTCAGTCAGATGTAAGGCACTCCAAAGGCAAACAGAAAGGATGCAAGAGGGATATGAAAGATGACTTGCATTCTAGGGCTTCCCCAGCATACAAAAAGTAGATTACAGCTGACATTTCTACACTTTTCTGCAAGTCCATTTACAATAAATATTTAAAAGCAAGAAAAAAGTATTCCAGAAACAAACCCTGAAGGAAAGACATGGATTCATAATTCATCATAGGACTATATCTTGCACACACAAGATGTGTGCTCTGAATGTGAATTGACAAGTATCTTGCCAAATACAATACACGGCTGAACAAGGGTGATACTGAAAAACACTTTGTGTTGAGTTTAGAAGACAAGCATTATTTCTTTTAATGATTAGTAAAATTCACTGTGTTTCTTTACTTTTCTCCTTTTTTTCTTCCTGGGTACACAAAAATGGTTTCCTCTCTCTTGTCAAAGACATCAGAATGTTCTAAGACTGAGTCGCCTGTCCTATTGAAAATGAACTTAAAGAAAATGCTTCACTGTTAGGTGAGTTACTTGTAAAGCATGTGATAAAAACAGTATTCCTTCGAATATTTGCTAATTCACAAGGTAGTTCCTCTTCAATTTTCTTTCAAAGAGGATTTTTGTTTTCTTACTGAAGGGATTGTGCTTTGCAATATAGTAATCAATAACTGTCATATACCAGCTTTCAAATTAAATCCAATTTACATGATTGACAACTTGTGGTGGCTTTTTGCTTGGTTAAGTACAGAATCTAATGCAATCTGTAATCTAAACTAAACCATCAAAATCAGCAAGAAGAAAAGGCTCTGAGATAGTCTTTGGACTCTTTGTACTCATGCACAGTAGGGATGATATGTTCAGGGAGAGCAATGCACTTCGAGGAGATAAACAGTTTTTTCTATTAGTGTTCAGAGTAGGAAAACCTGGGGAGATTCCCATGCTGTACTTTGGGATTAATTAAGGATCAACATGATTGATGAAGGAACATCTGAAACAATGCTATAAGTGGAAAGTGATCATGATAAATAAAAGCAGAATAAAACTAGCAAACGACCAATGTTGTGTGGTATTCACCCACGAGTCTAAACAGGACTCAAGGATGAAATAGTACAACTATGGAGCTACCATTTACCTCATCTACTCCTGGCATCTGAAGATTTGAGAGTGACAAATATTGTGACAATCCTTAAAAAGAAACATTTCAGAGGAACCTAGGGAAGTGCAGTTCTGTAAGCCTGCAGGAAAATGAATAAAGTGTTAACACTAACTGAGACCTAAATAAATGGAAGCTACCTGAGAAGAACCCATGCAATTTCCACAAATGGAAGTCCTTTATTACAAACCTTTCCAATTCTTTTAAGAGGTCAAAACCCTTGTGGGTAAGGATAATATACTTGGTATGCACTCCTTGGATTTTCAAAAGGCTTTTCATAAGGTCTTGTGCAAAGCTCTTGTGGAGAAAACAAACAGTAAAGGCAGGTCCCAACATTGATAAAAATATGCTTAAAAATAAGAAAAAAGATTTAAAAAAAATTAAATATTACATACAGGAAAGTTACCAGTGGTTTTCCACAGTGGCTGGCACTTGTACCTGGAAAAGGTAGTGAGAAGTAACATGACCATGTTTGCATGCAATAAAGGAATTCATAGGTCAAGGTGTGAGGACTTAGCACAATTTCCTGTCTCAAGCACTGTTACCACAGAAGGACATTGCCATGTGATAATCACAGGATGGAGTGACAGGATGGAGCTGAATCCAGGCCTGGTGGAAGAAGATCTGGCTAGCACATCCTGGGTAATGCATCTGGACAAGAATTCCCACTGTAGCAAGCTGTGTAAAGAAGGAACTGCTCACAGGCATAGCACAGATGAAACAAAGATCACCCCAAGTTATGGGACAGATGCAATCTGAGACCACCAAAGCCCCTCCCCTGAATAGGCCTCCCTGGATACCTGGAGCTTGGGCTGTAAGTTATGGCACCACAGCGGGAACTTGAGATAAGATAAAGGTGGTACTATTGTCCAGGTGTTATCTCAGACCAAGGGGGAGGTAAACAAAGCTTGGGGAGCAGAATGTATCACTGATAATGGGCAAGGAAAGCCAAAACAGCAACTGTGCTGAAATCAGCTCAGACTGAGTAAAAGGTAATTGTGTCAGGAGGACATCCCAACCCACCTACTCAAGAAACCCACTGACTCAACAGAAGAGAAAGACTGAGCATGGGACTGATTAGCAACAGAAGTGAGGGAATCATTTAACTAATAGAATAAGACAATGAGCATTAATTCCTTTATTTGCAAGGATGTATAGTGAAAAGTTTTGAATTACCTCAGGAATTTGAACTGCCACTACCAAGAAGCCAAGGGTGAAGAAACACCAATGGGACACTACAGGATCCGAGGATGGTGACTATCTTCTGCTTGATCTCTCTCTCTGTCTCTCTCCCCGCAAACCCCTTTCTATTTCTTTCTATCTCTCTACCTCACATTCACTGTTAAATAGAATTTGTATTGATTTGGCATGTGGTCTCATTTGCACCTTAATTCAGGAAGAGGCATCGCTCACTAACAGGATCTTTACACAAGGCAATAAGAATGAGGGCTGATTGTGAAGAAATGCAGCCTGTTCTGAAAAAAAATGACTAATAAAATAGCAGATGAAATCTTAAAAAAGAGTTTGTTCTTTTTGTATGTAGGGTAAAACAAACCTAGCTTCACACATAAAATTATAGGGTCTGTGCTGTCTGTTGCTATTGGAGTAAGTCTTTGTGTTTGTGACAGATGAAAATATCAGCTCGGTGATTGCTAGGAGTGGAAAAATGAATCATATACTTGACTTCATGAGGAAATGAATAAGAAATAAAAAGGAGCATCATTATGCCACTTTACAAAATCACAGTTCATGCACACTCCCAGTTAATGTGCATGGTTCTTGTCTCCTCAAAAATGACACAGAAAATCTGGCAAAGGTTCACAGAAGGCCAACAACCATGATATGAAATAATTTTCTTAGAAGGACTAAGAAATTACTTTGAAGGAAAAGATAGAAGTCATGCCTGATGTAAAGACTGTGGGTAGGGATTTCCTGCTCACCATTTCTTTTTATACAAGAAGTAGGAGCACCACATGAAGTTAACAGAGGTCAGGCTCAGAATGAGGCAGAGGGGTTTCACACTGAGGGGGGCAGACCTCTGCGATGATTTACCAGGGGAATTTTGGAGGGAAAAGGTTTTTACTAGGGAAACATACTGCTTCAGACTCAAAAAATCCTCTGAGCTGGAAATACGCAGAAGCTAGGGAAAAGTGTCATATATGTTCTTAGCTTGACATCCATTTATAGCATGTTCACACATGCTTCTAATATGGAGCCATAAGAGATAATTTAGAAGGGGGCAAGATTAGACATAGCTTGAAGCTATTGGCATAACAATACCACAGGAATTGTTTCTCAAGTCAAAAGAAAGTACTGACATGTTTTAGATATGGTTTATATACCTGACTGTAATAGCATTTGGTAGGAAACATCAGACAGCTTTGTAAGACCTCACTGTTGTACCATTCCATGGCTCCACTTTGCTGCATGCATTCAATTATGAATTGAGGCTGAACTCATCTCACCTATCTGCAGCAATCTGGAAGTGTTTATTCTGAACTGACACCCAGATTCTCTGGGTGAGAAAATGGGAACTCCAGAGTATGAGTCATTCCATCTTAAAATAGATGTCGAAGAACTCTTAAGAAAATGTAAGTCTGGTTAAGTTAAAAAAACCCCAAAACATCAAAACAAAATATAACTTAAACAACTACATTTCTATACCACTCTAGCTGATGATAACTCTGGTTAGAGAATTTAAAGTTAGATATGCTGCCTAGAGTCAGGTAATCACCACAGATCACCTGAAAGAAACAATAAAATCAAAATATTTTCTGGCTGCCAAGAATTTGTTCATCTGGCTTGAAAAGTCTGTCTCTGTGTATGTATATCAGACATCTAAGTGACAGCCGCAGGAAAGCTGTTCTTCGTGTCTGTAGCTAACAATAGCTAGCCAAGAGTGAAATTCTGTTTCTACAAATGTTCACAATCATCACAAAGATCTTAAAATCTAAACTTGATTTTCAATACATTTGAAAATTATATTTAGGCAAGTGAACAAGGTATTTCAGCATACATTTAAGCCCCTGAGTAAGAAAGCAAAGTGTGTTGCTGACTTGTGTCTTAAGACTTCAGGGCTATAACACAAGGTGAGAATGTAAACTCAGCATTCCCAGTTATTTCACTCCTCACAAATAAAGTGCAATAAGAGTAATAGTAATAGCATTTATACTAGAATATTAATGTCACTGTAGTTGAATACCTCTTTTACATAATGAGCATTCTTTTTGAGAAGTTACTGTCCATTTCTGAAATTTCCCAGTTTACATCCTGGCACCCAAAGATTTGGAAGAGAGGACTAGTGCTCAAAGATATTGCCTACTTTTTCACGTATTTCTAAGCTTTAAGTGTGCATAAATTTAAGAATTTAGATTTTCCTTGAATTTCCATACATAAGCAGGGAAAGTGAGCAGAGGCTTACCATGAAGAGAAGATAATTGTTCAGTTATGTTTAAAACATTTTTTAGTGAAAATTTTCTGCACAATACATGATTATTAGCCTTTCATCATGTTGCTCGAATGGTAAACCATCACTTCTAAAAGTTGCAGTACAGCTGGAACTGAGGTCCTGCAGTAGCACCGCATTCCTTACTGGTGACATCTGTAAGTTTATTCAGGTAAGAGCTAGAATGTGATAACAATAATAGCCACAGCAATTGCTATATTAGTAGCAGCAATAAATACCACATTATTGTTTTACCACTGCTGTAAGAGGAATGGAAACAGTGATATTAAGAGGATGAAAGCATTTGTTTCTTTCTTTCTTTCTTTGTATTTTAACATGAGTCACAATTACATTGTTATTTCTGCAAATAGATTTCTTCTTGTTAATATCTTTTTTAAATACAAGTTACTTTTGTAAGTTATGATTTGTCCAAAGTGAATCACCTTCAAACACGCTCTAGAGAAATGATGTTGCTTTTGCTTTGGATGCGGACTATGACTTAGCTAATGTTATTTCTTGAAAGAAAGAAATATAAACAATGCAATCAATGCAATTTTATGTACTTTGATATAAATTCCTTGGAATGTTGGAGTTTTTTTCAGAAGGTGTTTTCAAATTGTAAGAAGATTTCTGTCATAAGCACAGTTGCTGTTGTTGTAGGTAAAACCCTAGTACAAGGTATCCAGTTGTATATCATTACAAGTTGTCTACAAGCTTAAATATCTAGAGGATGATTCAGATATCTAAGAATAGACATAGTAAGTCATTAGATGCCTTGCAGTATCCCACTTAGATTCCAATTACAAATTTAGGATACCAATACTTCACCAGATATGTGCTGTTGCTGTGTAGATGTCTGCTCCAAACCAAAAAATCTTACACAGCATTTGATGCCCAGGTAACCATGCAAGCTCTTCCTAAAATTTGTTGAAACCTATTTTAGTGGTATGAGGTACACACACAAAACCTTCTGTTGAGCCAGTGAACAACCATGAGTTGGCAAGTTACTGCTCTCTTGTTTTCAGGCAGGCAATCCAGAATCAAAGGAAAGAAGAGTTTCCCTTGGTCAAGGAGAATTGTATTAGAGAATACATAGGCAGGCCTGACACCCACAAGTCCAAAGGGCCCTGACAAGATGGATCCACAAGTGCTGAGAGACACCTGGCAGACACCTCAGATAGGCTGCCCATAGCCATCTTTGAAAGGCTGTGGAGATCAAGAGACAGGTCTGAGAACTGGAAGAAAGCAAATGTCACCTCAGTCTTCAAAAAGGGCAAGAAGGAGGATCCAGGGAACTAACATCCAGTCAGCCTCACCTCAGTCCCTGGAAAGGTGATGAGTGCCTCATGCTGAAGGCCATCTCTATCCACATGGGTGACAAGAAGGTGATCAGGAATAGTCAGCATGGATTCACTAAAGTCAATGCTTTACCGACCTGATGACCTTTTCTAGAGTGAAACTCCCTGGGTGGATGAGGGGTGGGCAGGGGATATTGTCCACCTCAACTTCAGCAAGGCTTTCAACACTGTCTCACAGCATCCTNTGAAGGGGCAGATGCCTCCTCAGAGAGTTCACTGATGACACAAAGCTGGGAGGAGCAGCCCATACCCCAGAGAGCTGTGCAGTCCTTCAGAAGGGCCTCAGCAGGCTGGAGAGATGGGCAAAGAACTGTCTGAAATTCAATGTAGGCAAGTGCAGGGTCCTGTACCTGGGGAGGAATAACCCCAGGCACCAGCACAGGGTGGGGGTCAACGTACTGGGAAGCAGCTCTGTGGAGAAGGACATGCAGGTCCTGGTGGACAACAAGCTGTCCATGAGCCAGCAGGGTGCCCTTGTGGCCAAGAAGGCCAATGGGATTCTGTGGTGCACTAGGAAGAGCATTGGCAACAGATCAAGAGTGGTGATCCTGCCCCTCTACTCAGCCCTGGTGAGGCCACATCTGGAGTGCTGTGTCCAGTTCTGGGCTCCTCAGGACAAGAGAGACGTGGAGCTCCTGGAGCAGGTCCAGTGGAGAGTGACAAAGATGATTGAGGTACTGGAGCATTTTTGCATGGAAAGGCTGAGGGAGCTGGGCTTGTTCAGCCTTGAGAAGAGATGCCCAAGATGGGACCTCATCAGTGTCTATAAGTATCTGAAGGGAGGGTGTCAAGAGGATGAAGCCAGGCTTGTCTCAGTGGTGCCAAGCAATAGGAAAGAGGCAATGGGCAGAAACAGATGCACAGGAAGTTCCTCCTGAATATGAGGAAGAACTTCTTTACTGTGCAGATGATGGAGCACAGGAACAGATTGCCCACAGATGACAGGTAGTCTCCCTCATTGGAGATATTCAAGAACCATCTGGATACAACTTGGTGCAATGTGTTCCAGGATGACCCTGAGAAGGGAGGTTGGACCAGATGACACACTATACTCCCTTCCAACCTGACCCATTCTGTGATTCTGTAACAGTCAAAAAAGTGAAATTTTCACAGTAGCTGCCTGACTGTTGTCTGCAAATCAATTAAGAGAAATACATAGAAACTTTAATTTGGCTTTTTCTGTGAAGAAGTAACTTTTTTTTTTTTTTCAAATATAGCTAATATGCAAAATTAAATTCAGTGTTCAGCCCTCAAAGGGGCAATAGGCCAAGAAAAGAGAAGTCTGAAAATATTTTTTTTGCACTTCAATATTAAGCAGCAGCCTCTTGAATCTGTGGGTTTCTAGCCTCTTAGTAGTCAGTGCTTGCATAGATTTTTACGAGGTATTGGTAAAGACATCACAGATAACAAAACAAATCAATTGAGAATAGAAAGCAATCATGAAAACACTAATGAAAAATTCTGTAGTCTGTAGTCCTAACTGTTTATGTAAGATTTAATTCTGAATATTTATGCAAGCAGCATCAAATATAAATTGAAAGAGAGTAAGTCCCACAGATGCAAAGCTGACTGTAAAGGCCCGTAGCATCCAGTGCTGCTAAACAGATACATTCTGCTTTTTAAAAGTCAGCAACAAAACCTGACACATGGAAAATCCATGTGACTCAACATTTGCTCAGAAAAGAGAAGAACCACACATGGCAGCTAGTTTCCCAGGCAACTCTGAATGTCTGGGAATATATCCTAAAGAATTATCTTTCTCAAAGTCTTTTACAGGAGAAACTATTGTTATGTAATAATAAGTTACAGAATGTTTTACTTTTTGAGCTTAATTAGATAATTCCTGCCGTTTCATCCCAAATGCTCCCCAGACTAACTAGGTGGGAGTGAGTTCCTTATGGGTTTCACAGGTTCTTCCAGCTTTTCCTAATATTCTAGTAGATTTTTGTTTCATTTTGTCTAGTTTTGGTAGGATGAGATTGCCCTCCTCCCATTCTCCCCCTTCTTTTTTGTTTTTTTTTACTTCCCCAGAAAACGTGTATTGCAGAAGTCTCTGATGGTGATGACGCCGTATTAGTCATACCTCTGTTAGAACCTGGCTTAAAACACCCTCTGGGAATATTTTGTCTCACAGCTCCAGTGTGACCGTGCTTTTCCCAAAGGAAAAATACATGAATAAGCACTATAAAAAATAAAATCACTAAAAGAAACAGTCATTGCTGCTAAAGTAGAGGGAGGAGGATGCTCTGGCAGATAAGAATATGTGCTTTTTAAGTTTACATTTCTAGGCAAAATTTTGCCTGAAGGCTGTCCTGTTGTTGGCAAATAACAATGCCTATAGGCCAGTTCTTGTTGAAAATTTAGGTGGATAAACACTCACACACAGAGTACTACTCCAGCATAGTTCAAGTGCACTGAATCTGACTTGTCTCCAGAAGACCTGATCAACAACACCCTATGTATATCTGAGGACACTTATTCTAGACAGTAATGTCATCAGAAATGGAATGCAGGTTGTTCATCCAGAATGAGAAAATGCCTCTGATGAAAACACTGATGTTGTTGGTTAACAGCTGTGGGCAGACAAACACCACACAGTCACTTGGTCACTTCCCTCACCACTTCCATTGGGACAGGGGAAACAGAGTAAGTGCCTGGGTGCTGTTCAGCAAAAGCTAGAACATTAGTGGTTATAGCACTGTCTTGGTCAAAAACCTAAAACACAGCACCATATGAGCTGCTATGAAGAAAACTAAACAGTAGTAAAATACAGTAAGTAGCAGAAAGCTAAGGAGTACCCAGGACCACTACATGATTAATAGATCATCCATGGGTAGAAGTCTTGTTTAAGTTAAAAAGAATAGCATAAATATCTCATTCCCAGGATGTCTGTTTCAGTAAAGTTGCATGAGCTATTCTACATTTGAATGGTTCAGAATCAACTGGTTTGGGGGGTTTTTAACAGGAGTAGGTTGGCAGGACATCTAAAAGTATTTTAAAATGAGCTTATTTTTACCTACAAAAGACACCCTACTGTAGTGATTGGAAAGAATGTTCATGGAAAATTTGATTGAGGACACCATGGTTTATTAAAAAACTAGGTTATTTTTCCATTACTGAAAATTGCTGTTGTTTTTGAGATTTATCCAATCAAAGGCACAGAAGTAAATAAAAGAGTTACAATTTTGAGTAGCCAAAATAAATGCTTGTAAGCTAGCAATGGGACAATATTCCCTCTCATGAACCATATGTAGAAATTGCTGTAAAGAATTCATAATTTGAAAAATGAAAAGGAACAGCAATCTTTCGGGGTTTTTGAGGGATAAATTAACATTTTTATGGTGGTATATATTTTCCACATGGAATTATCTGAATACAATCGATGCAAGTTTCTTAGTACAGTAAAATTAAAGGTTAGTTGCTTTCTTGTCCATTAAAAACAAACTGAATAAATGAACAAAAGATGTTTTATTATCTGCTTAAATGCATTCTCATTTTACCATAGCCTATACAGACTGAATACTGCACAAGCAGCATCATATTTGTAAAGACTGAATCATGGCTACTTGCTCACCAATATATCTGATCTGATAATTCTCTGAGGCAATCTCTACTTTTAAATGAAATAACCTAATGTTTGCTGTGTCAACAAAGATATATCTGAGGAGTAGAAACTGTCATGGGCTTTCTTCAAGAAAATGCATTTTTTAAGTACATCTATAAATTATACAGTATTTCTTTTACCTTTTTGGAGTTGGTTTTTTTGTTTTTTTTTTTTTTTTCTAATTTTTCATAAAATATTGGTAGCCATCATTAAAATAGCGATTCTTCCATTCAGGTTTCTATATTCTTTAGTCAAAAAGTGTCATATTGCCCAGAAATCAAATATAGTGGAAGTAACTGATCCTACATCTTACCTGACACGCATCAAAACTCACAGAAAAATTGAATTCTAAATGTTGTAACTATAACATTTGTTTTCCTCATCTCTTTAGAGTAAATGCCAGCTCTAATTGTGTTATGCAAGATAAATCAAACTTGGATTTTAGGGTATATGTACCCCTGTGGCTGCTGTGGGTATAATAAACCCTGAAACTGAATACGTGGGTAGCAGGGTTCCCAGAAAGCATTGACTTGACAAGGTTCCCAGGGCACTGACTAAATCAGTTCTGGAAGCTGTGTGTCCCATTTTCACAGCACCATATCAGATCTAATAACCCTGCACTTCGATGCAGCCCCATTGAACTCACACATGTTTCTGAGCATGGGCAGGTAAGTGTTCAGCTGTTCTGTGTGGGCTTATCCCTGGAATCTCTACAGGCTGAAAAATTCAACATTAGTTTTCTCCATGTAGACATCTTAAAAGTCTTCTTTGGAAATGGAGAATAGTTTCTTCATAACTCATTTCACTGTCATGGTCCTTTTCAGTATCTGAATATAATTCGGACTCACCTCACCCAAATGTCAGCAACAACAGAGGGCACTGCATACCATTTAAGGACTTGCTATTGTGATATTCAGTTTAAGGAAGGAGTTTCTGTTCTTTTTAATATTGTATTTTGGAGGAGTTAGCTGTATAAAATAGCTTAACTTTGAAAGTTTAATTTACTACATAACTGTGCTAGATTATCCGTATTTCATAAAAGCAGAGATATTGCAATGGCATTTGAAGAAAAAATCATGGTGGGTGGTAAGTGAGGGTTTTTTATATTTTATATTGGCCTTCTCTGATGAACATATAAGAAGTCTCACAGACTGCAAATATTAAATTTGATGAGATTACAGAACAGCGTTGCAAATTATTATGCCCTAGTTGTCTGATATATGAAACAAACAAACAAAAGTTTCGGTTTCTGTTGAAAAAATTGTTTTAATGTCTTCTTTCCAGGATATAAAGTCCTTTTACAAGCATTTTTTCAATTTCAGCTCTCCTCAGGGATAGTGTATTTTTTGCATAGATATATGCTGTGTTTATCTTGTGACTGAAAAGGAAAAATATGTTTGGTAGGTAGATCTGTGATACAAGAATAAAATATGACATTTCAAAAACCCACTTGTTTTAAAGGTTGATCATCATTAAATAAACATAAAACTATTAATTAACACAGTCATACTTTCCTGAAATGCAAATTTTCACTGAACATTAACACAAACTGAATTTGATGGCAACTGAATAATTTTAAGATGACCAAACTTTATATCAATGATGCATTTCTAAATAGTTCATTGAGATTGTAAGAGAAGGTCAAAAGCTGTCAATTTAAGCAGTTCATTATTAGAGTCAAAAAGATGAGTAGGTTGATCTTAAACATAGCTTTCAGCACACAGTCAGATTTCAAGCCATAGTAAGATTAGGGAGTACATATTTTTTCTGCAAAATCCCTGTAAGATTTGCTATAATAAATAATTAGTAAGTCATAAACAAATGTATAAAATAGCTTTTCACATATTACATGATCTGCTTACGTGCATTTATTGTTCAGTTTAGTTATATAAATCATCTAAACATTGTGTTCTCCATTGGACTCAGGTTAAATATATTTTACAGGTACAGGGCACACATGCAATCATTGGAAGAAAAACATGTTTGAGGTAATTGCCTAATAGTATAGGAGCTAGAATTGCTGGCTTAAGTAGGTCAGATCTGGGCAGCTCTGCTTTGCTTTACAGTAATATTCCAGTGTTACTAGCTTTTGGTATAGAAACAAATACACAAGATGGCAATAGATTTAAGTACTCTTAGATTTGTTCTTTCAGCATGTAAATGCAAAGAAGCTCAAACACAATAAAAAAATAACCTGCCTTAATCAGGTTGTGACACCTCTGCCTTATATTAGGTTGCTATTTCCAGCGGCAATGGTTGTGCTGAGACAAAGTCAGAACAACAATTGCTCTGGTGAGGCCCTGGCTACACTACTTGCAGAAACTTGCAAAATTCCCACCAAGTGAAGAGGTTTTTAATAATCCCTAAGACATTATGATCACACATATTCTTTCTGAGAGAACCATCCTTTGGGCTACAATTTTGTCATGAGTAAAGAATCAAGGTTGTTCCAGTCAGATGGATGGCATAATTCTCTGCACTAAGAGTTCCTATCAGATGTACAGATAGGCTTTCCCATACAAAATACTCTCTGATCTCACATGCAAGAAAAACAAAATGATTCCTAGTTCACCTATGACATTTTACAGTACTCGGCAAAACTAATCATTACAATAGAGGTTTTTCTGTGCAAAGAATAAGGAGAAGGAGAAGAAAACATACAGAACCTATTATTATTTTTACCTAACAGGCACCAGTTACATTTAAATACTTAAAACATCATCAAGACTCATATGTATGTCCACAGCTAATGAAGGTTAGCCACTCAGCTTTCATCATGCATATTAATTTCCTCCTGAAGAAAACATCAGCTTTGTTATTTATCATGGTTACTTCTGACTGGTGAAATCATACTGCATCCATACTGCATTCTTTGAAAGCATTTTCTTCAACCAGCTGGCACCAGGAACAGTTTAGAAGAACCCATACCAGAGGTATCACTGTCTGCATGTAGAGGAACACATGCCAGAAAGGATCAAATAGTTCCCACTAAAAAGGCAGATGACTTTAAAAAGGAAAGAAAAGATGTGGACCTGGTGGAGTGATACAGAGAAGGGCCATGAAGATGCTCAGAGGTTCAGAGCACCCCTCCTATGAGGATAGGCTAAGGGAGTGGGATGTTCAGCCTGGGGAAGAGAAGGCTTCTGCGAGACCTTAGAGGAGCTTTTCAGTAGCTAAACAGGGCCTATAAAAAAACCAGGAGAGGGACTTTTTAGCAGAACCTGTTGTGATACAACAGGTTTTTAACTAAAGAGGTTTGATTTAGGTAAAATATAAGGAAGAAGTGGTTTTACAGTAAGGGTAGTGAGACGCTGGACCAGGTTGCCCAGAGCGGTGGTGGAATGCTTTCCCCCCCTGGAAGTGTTCAAGGTCAGGTTGAACAGTGCTCTGAGACACTGGATCTAGTTGAAGATATTCCTGCTCGTTGTAGGGAGATTGGAATAGATGACCTTTAAACATCCCTTCAAATGAAAACTGTTCTATGATTCTACAACTTTTCAGCTTATATTTACTAAATGTCAAAATTAATACTGAAATACTGAGACCACTCCATCCCCCAGTGTAAGAGAATTTTTGTTTTAAAAATATGAAAGGGCTACTGTTGAAAGCAAATCTGTCAGGCTCTTCAGACACACTAATAACAAAAGAACCCTACATTTTCCAGAATTAAAAATAAAAATCCAGAAAGATACTGCTGAGAGATGAATTTGCAAAATATGCCATTTATCCTGGAAAAGTTGTCACTTGTGACACATTAGTAACATACAGCGACTGTTGTGTGTTATGGGAATGGTCCCCTAATTAGTTTTGTCATTAAAATTCATTTTAAACCATTTTGTTCTTGATATTTCTTAATTATTCCAATGACACATTCAGATGCCTCCAGATGGCTTGGAGCAGGATAAATAGCACTGAGAAACTTCCCTAATAGCATCCTACTCTGATTGTTAATATCATTCATGCAATATCCAGTTTCTCTATATTAATTTCAACATAATTAAGTAACAAAAGGCAAGAAATTCCTTTTTGGTGATGTTTTAGGTTTGGAAGAAGTATCTTGAACTGCGAAGATGTGCAGTCTGAAAAATCAGCAATATCGAAGTCTGAAGAGAGAGCAAAATTTCTACTGGGAGATTTAGAAAGAGGCTTCCAACACATGCAGATGGTTTGAGTACTTATTTTCATATCCACATTGAAAATTTTAAAGTGATATGATACTATTTTTTTTCAAAAAAAGTTTTCAACCAACTTAATAACAATCATGTTGAACTGTTGAACCAGATTCTATCAGGTCCATTAGTTTCTCAGCACTTATCTTAAGAAAGCTGCATCTTCATTTCAATAAAATGAAAAACACAGTGAAAAATGTCAAGACCACCCAGCTGAGAAAATGTATGTATCCATAAGGGAAAAAACACTACTATTTTTATGAAATTGGAATCAAGTATGTCATCAGTTTCCTATAGGAAGAGTATTGCCTATTTCTTTATTAAAATCTAAAAGTAGTTTGGATTAACTACAACAGTATTTTAAAAACACCTGTATGATTGGGAATCTATCAGAAATCTAAGCCTCTGTTAGGCAGACAGACTGATTTGGTCACCACTTTGATATGCATGCAGGTACTTTGACCAAGGTAACAAACATAAGGTAGATTTAAACTGGTACACGCACTGTTAGCCAAACTGCCTTTCTCTCAAATCCTTTCACATCTATCATTGTGTTTATACTCTATCCCAAGATTGCCTGTGAGACAGAAAGTTTCTCAGAGTATTGAGAAACGCACAGATTTACTCATTCTTGAAAAAAGCTAGAAGAGCGGTTGAACTACAATTTTCTTATCTGTTTCCCAGGTGCTTCAAGAAATGAGTCATCTATATGAGGACCTGATTCTATGTCTTCCTCAAAGAAAGAAAACAGTGACCTCAAGTATCACTGTATTTGAAAGCTTTCTGGCTGAACAATTTCAATAGACCAGTATCATTTGTTGCCTGAGCACAGAAAAGGACTTATGAAGAGGACTGTGATTCTATGATTCTATGACATCTACTCTAAGCATCTCATAAAATGATGAGTTTGGGAGGAGTTTCTAAGAAATTACAGCCTGAAGAAAAAGAGGCAATATAAGGAAACACACACAGAAGAAAGCAACAGGTTAATATGTTTTCTGATCTCATTTCCAACCTAATGCTTTGTAATTAAGACCTGTCCTGTGCATTATCTAATTTTCTTTACAACTCAACAACCTAATATTTAACCCAGCACTTTCCAGGAGCTCCAACACCTCATTCTAGGACAGGTCCCTTTTACTGATAATGTCAATACACACCCAGTCTTCAGTTTCTCAGACATGGTTCACCTGAAATCCTTGAGCAGCCTCCTTTTCAGTTTGAGCAAGCACCTAATATCCTGTGAGCACATAGTTCTGATGCATTTTCCAACTGTTTTTAATGTCTCCCCAATACAGAATCACAGAATTATTTAGGTTGGAAAAGACCTCTAAGACGGAGTCCAACTTTTGACCGATCTCTACTTTGTCAATTAGACGACAGGACCAAGTGCCACATACAGTCGTTTCTTGAACACCTCCAGGGATGGTGACTCCACCTCCCCCCTGGGCAACCCATTTCAGTGCCTAACAATCCTTTCCATGAAGAAACTCTTCCTGATGTCCAACATGAACCTCTCGTCCTGTTGTTGGTAGTCTGGGAGAAGAGGCCAATCCCCACCTGTCTACAAGCTCCTTCCAGGCAGTTGGACCCTGTAGTCCCCTGAGCCTCCTTTTCTCCAGACTAAACACCCCCAGCTCCCTCAGACACTCCTCACAGGACTTGTGTTCCCGACCCTTCACCAGCTCCACTGCCCTTCTCTGGACTCGCTGTAGCACCTCAGTGTCCTTCTTGCAGTGAGGGGCCTGAATTGGACACAGGGTTTGTGGTGTGACCTCACCAGTGCTGAGTACAAGAGAAGAATCATTTTTCTTATCTTGCTGGCCACACTGTTTCTGATACAGGCCAGGGTGCCATTGGCCTTCTTGGCCACCTGGGCACAGCTGGCTCATGTTCAGACAGCTGTTGACCAGCACCCCCAGGTCATTTTCCAGTGGGCAGCTTTCCAGACCCTCTGCCCCCAGCCCGTAGCACTACAGGGGTTGTTGTGACCCAAGCGCTCGACCTGGCACTTGGCCTTGTTGAAACTCACACCACTGGTCTGGGCCCTTTGATCCAGCCTGTCCAGATCCACTGCTGGTCTGGGCCCATCGATCCAGCCTGTCCAGATCCACCGCTGGTCTGGGCCCACCGATCCAGCCTGTCCAGATCCCTCTGCAGAGCCTTCCTGCCCTTCAGAAGACCAACACTCCCACCCAACTTAGTGTCATCCACAAATTTACGGAGGGCACACTTGATCCTTGCATCCAGAACATCAGTAAAGATATAAAACAGGACTGACCCTAATACTGACCCCTGGGAAACACCACTATGACTGCCTGGCAACTGCTGGTGGACATGACACCCTTCACCACCACTCTCTGGGCCCAGCCATCCATCCAGTTTTTAACCCAGCAAAACATGCACCTGTCCAAGCCACGGGTTGCCAGCTTTTCCAAGAGAATGCTGTGGGAGACAGTGTCAAAGGCTTTGCTGAAGTTGAGGCAGAAACATCCACAGGTGGGTCACCTGGCCATAAAAGGAGATCAGGTTGGTCAGGCAGGACCTTCTTAAACCTGTGCTGGCTGGGCCTGATCCCCTGGTTGTCTTTTATGTGCCTTATTATCGCACTCAAGATGCTCTGTTCCAAAAAGATACCTACTTTCAAATCTGAGTTCAAATGCACCTTAAAAATTGAGTCTCTGAAGAATTTCCCTAAGTATTGTATGTGGTGGCACAAAACTCAGGGACTATCCAAGGAATCTGGTTTCCATGAGTCATATATATAATATTCAGTATAAAAGGGATCCCTCAGATGCCTGAGAAGGGTCACAGCATGTGACAAAGGATGGAGAAAGATTTTAACTGAATTTTAGGGAAGTACAAGAAGGAGAGGAAAAACAGAAAAGTAGACACATACACATTTTCCTTGCAGATCTCCTCTTAAAGCTCAATGTGGATTTATATTGTCCCTGTAAAAATCTCATATTCTACATTCTAGTGAGTTAAAAAGTGAAGACTACTGAACATACACATACACACACAAGAAAGAGATATTACCTGCAATAAATTTTTTTTGATTATGAAAAGAGGTTAAAAGTGTAAAGTTATAAGCAGATATAGTCTAAGTATACTGAAATAAAAGGTAATAATTATTAAAAAGCTAATTTACATTAATAGAAATAGAAAAAAGGGAATTTTGAAATAGTGAGTAAAGTAAGTTTAGTGAAAAATGTCAAAGACTGGTAGATACTGTAATACTATATTAGCTATCAGCTTACTATATCAGCTCTGAATCTGGTATGTTATAAAGATGATATTGTTATTATTGGGAGAGTTATTCTAAACTGCACAAAAATTTCATGTTCTGGATGATATTTAGCTGTTTAGGGCACAGACCCATTTTTGGCATTTTTTCCAAGAATTTAATAAATAAAATAAAAATACAATTCAAGTCTTCTAAAAAAAATAGAAGAATGGAGACAGAAATGCCATCTCTCAGTAATTTTAATGGCCAGATGAACTAAAACTCCTGATGTGGAACAAGAAGCATATCAAATAGAGAAAAAAAATTGTGTCTTTTTTATAAATGGAGTTTGTTTATAGCCTATGGGGCCAAAGCTACATTTTCAGAGTTTCACAATAATAGTAAAATCTGTCTCAGCTAAAAAGAAAAAAGAGGGAGGAAATTAATCAGTGGTGGGAAGCACAGAACATAGTGAACATACAGTTAACACTCACCTGATTGCCCACATATTTGAGGTCATCCTGATCAACTCTAAACCCAAAGCAGAGCTATGCTATGCTCTTCTCTGGTGGGTCAGGAAACCCCATAGGAGTCCACAAGCAAAGAGTTTTCTATATTATCTGCTTCAAAACTTTCAGGAATTCATCTGAGGCTTACAAGATACAGAGACAGGTATTAAGTCAGAGACTGAATCAGTAGTGGAACATATTCCTCTAAGAAGTTTTAGGTAGTGACTTTTCACAGAAAGCCTTAGAATAAAATGACTGGACATTGCAAACCGGGTTTCGTGTTTATTATTTGGCACTCAGGCTTCAGGATGTGATGACTTTCCTACCATGCAAAGAATGGATCTTAATAAAAACTCTTAAGCTCTGATACACAGTTACTTATTACAGTACCTAAACTGGAATTTTTAAAATTAAGACTAATATTTTTTCAGCAAGAACAACTAGACACGAACTTCCTCGGGATTAATGACAAATGAATCAGATGCAGCACCTGAATTCTGGAGCAGTTTATGTCTTACAAGTTATTGATGTCCTCAAAGCAATGCTGACAAAGTTACTCCATTCAAGTATAATCTAACATTTCTCCATTCTTTCTCCAGCCATCAAGAATCACAAAACCCAGAAGATTTTCTGCAACAATGGAAGACTAAAACTGACCCCTCATCTGTCTGAAACAAAACATTACACCTGGAAAAGAAGGCCAACTCAGTAACAGATATTTGAACTAAACATGTAGCAACCCATTCAACCTTTTCAAAACCAAACATCTTTTCTCAGAAAACCCCTATCAGCCTCTTGACTTCTAAGTATATCAAGTCTACTGCAAAGCGCAAGAGCTACAGCCAAATGAAAAGCCTAGAAATTTGTAAAGAGGATAGATTCTGATTTTTCAGGGGGAAAAAAAGGGTATGAAATCCGTTGAAAATTATCTGGGCTTTTTTTGCAGATAGTTGTTTTGAAAACTAAAAATGTTACCTGAATCTGATTTTTTTTTTTTTTTGTGAGATGTAATGGCTCAGTATTAATTAATGAGAATTAATGAGGCCCAGTTAACCAGCTAAACCATGCCTCAGCTTCTAACATGCTCAGTATAAACAATAACTATAAGAAAAGGCACCTAATTAATCAAATACTTCTGACAGTCAGTTGCTAATGTAGCTATGCAGGCCAAGGTTTGTTAACCGGTCTGTCCCCCAAAAACTTATTATGCCAGTAAATTAAATCAAAGAGAACAGATACCTTTATATTTTTATGCTTTGTTTTCCTTTTATCTGTTAAACTTGTAAATATTGCAGACTTCAAGAGCTCTACTTAAGCAGGGTTGGTGGGGAGATGATCACTAACAAAATAACACCAAGCTCAGGGTTATTTTTAAGGCAGCTTTTGGAAACCACTACCTTGCATTTGCAGCTCTGAGTTGTGTTTCCATGGAAGCAGGACTAGACACGGACACAGTCACTAGCAGATGAGGCAATTTGAACTGCCAGCTTCTGGTTCTCAGCTCTGTTTCCATGACAACCAGTGCTGGCACCCTGAAAAGGAGGTGAGGTATTTAAAACACTACAGTGCTCTTAATAAATATCTGCCGCTGTACACGCACAACACAGAGCCCTTACACCTCCAACTACAAATATGCTGCTCAAAGTAGCAGTGAAAATACATCTTGATATCAACTACTACCATTTCCCTGGGCAGGTTTCAAGGAGAAAGAACGTGTGGGTTATGAGAGCTGATTCCATCCTGATGTCCAGGAGCCAGGGGGAAGGGTTGTTCTCTTCTTTCAAAATGAAGATGGAGATAGACAAAGATGCTGTGCTAAATATATGTTATTGTTTCACAAGGAAAACACAATATTTTTCTATATTTGATGTGATTTTGCCATAAAGAATTAACCAAAGCCCCCTTGAAAAAGTGACAGTGTGGCAGAAGTGAGACTGAACAACTTAAGATGGTTCTCAGTGTGCACGGAAATTTTGGGCCAGCAACTGCCCTTTACTTGGCTTAAATTTTTCACACTTTTTGAATAGCTACATACATCTTTGCTCTTGTGAAGAGACAGGTGTAGGTAAAGGCCACCTTCTTCTGTCTGCACTCTTTGGAGAAAGGGTACAGAAGCATCAGTTCTTCTGCCAGCAGGTACATGTCACAAGAGACAGCTGTAGACCAATTCTCATTCTAATCCTAACTGCAATTTGAATCAGTTCCCTTCCCTTACACAAAGCACTTGAGCTAGAAAGAATTCCAAAAACAGAGGGAAAAGTCAAATTTATTTATCTTGGTAAGAAGAAAAACTTTAATATGACACCTCTGGGAGTAAGGGGAGGTGGATTTGTGTGTGTAAATTGCTATATGAAAGCAATAATACCTTTTGTGTAGAGGTTGTGATGTCCTTTCTCAGAAAACTGGAAACCCAAAGGGTCCATACCATTCCTGGTGCAACTTGCTGAAAAGGAAAAAGAAGGGATGACATGTTGAATAAATGTCACCTGTAATACAAGTCTGCAATGCTTTAGAAACAACTTTGTCACCACTATATATTGCATATGCCAAGAGAAAATGCTAGAGGCTTGCTCTCAGTGATGAAGCAGAGAGTAAGTAGACAACTAACAAAATTGGAATAAAAAGCCTTAAAGCAAGTATTAAAACCAGATTATCAAAAGGCAGCACAAAATTTGGTATCAGAATTAAGAGCAAAGCTGTGCTTGTCTTCCAGAGGTGTCTAATTACCATAATACAAGAATGACACAGGCTAGTGGAATTAAGTTTGTCAGCGATCTCTCACGTTGTGAAAACTTCAGATTCAGGCTTCCATGATGTAAATCAAACCTACCAGTGACTCTTAGATGATGAAAACTGATCAGATAGGTCCACAAATAATTGAACTCATGAAGTCTTTAATTCAATCTTTTATAGATATGCACAAAATATACAGTAGTCTTTAAGAAACTAATTACATTTTAACAAAGGAGTTTTTGAAGATAATTGTATGTTCAGTCAAGTTAATGAAAATATTTGCTTTGTTGGGAAAGTATAAACAGTTGAAAATACATGTATAACATGTTATTCAAAGAAATTTACATGTACAAGAAAAATTGAGGTTTTAATGGGCTTCCTTTATTCCTGCTTGAAAATTGCCGTTAGTGCATTTATAGCTGTCTGGCTGTTGCACCTACCACATAAGGTTGGTGCTTCAGTAGTGGTACAAAAACCTACATAGGATTCTGAAAACCTACCAGCTCAAGAACATCAAAATATTGGGAGCATTATCATTGTTGAGAATGTATTACTTGATTTGCCCAAGAAATAAATCGTTTATTGGTTTTTTGCATGTCTGTACAAAGGACCATCCTGCCCCTTGCCAGTCTCTGACACATCTTTTAATAGGCATCATACGTTTGAATTCCCATGCCACATCTTTGAAATATTCAAACAAAAACTGAATAAGCATAACAAAAAAAAAAAAAAAAAAAAAAAGGCATGATTTTTTTTTTTCTTTATGGTATTTTTAACTTAGCACAAACAATTTTTAAGATTATCAGCCCAAGCTACAACAGCTTTCCATCATGGGGAGAAAAGATGTTTGCTAGTTAGGAAATTATTACACAGAGAGGAAAAGTCAGAACAAAGCATTCGTTTTTTAGAGAATGAAAAAATTACAGGTTAGGAGCCAGGTCCTTAAGTATGACAAGACTGTAGTGGAGCCAGAATTATGTTGAATAGTGCTCGCTATTAGTATTTCAAACTGCACTAGCACAAAGCCTGACAATCCTTGCATTTGCCATAGAACTTGTACATGTGCAGGAAGGAAATGCATCCACAAAGAAAAAGTCAATGCCTATATCCTGGAAATAATACTCCTAGCCTTGCCTTCAGGCACAAGCAGGCTGAAAAAAACCCTTAAAGCACAGTGCAAGGGAGCCACTGCTGAGTAAACTGAGCAACAAAATCAAATGCTATCGAGAATTCAGTGGTATGGAGTGAAGTCAAGACTACTTGGCAATGTCATTTGGGGTTAGTAGTGTAGAGTATGACTTTACTACAACACAGAAAGATCTGCGGAACAGGAGGCACAATCATCACCATGAACAGCTTTACAGCTTTGACAGAAAGCTCCAGGAAACACAGAAATGCACTGACCAGTTTTATGAGTGCAACTAAAAGGAACGGTTCTGGCTCTAGTTTTTGCCAGGTCTCCAAACATGACAGTCAAAAAAGGTTCCCACATGCTAAACCAAAGATAAGCTGTGTATGACAGTTAGCTAAATTGTTTATATGGGATCAGACAGAAATCTCAGAAGCCTGAAGTGCTGCATTTGTCACATCTGCCTATAGAAGCAGGTCCATGGAGGGCACATGAGGATGAGTCAAGCTTGAACATAAAGTAATTCAGTACCTGCTCTGAGGCAGAGAGAGGGGAGATTACACAAGAACAAGAATTTCGAATTTGACTCATAGTCTAGGTCAGAAAAGAAAAATTTGCTGCTACTTGCAGTAGCTTATGGTCTTACCCACAATTGATTATTTCTTCAACTTCTGAAAGGTACAGCATGGGAGAGAAATTTAAAGCAGTTGAAGGAACATGGGCAAGAATATCTCTCTGTAAAATCAGAGGTGCAAAGTGGTAATAGAGATTATTTCAACTAAAGCCACAGACAAATTGAATCAAACAGGAAATTATTCTGGCCATGTTGGATCACTACAGAACATTTTTCCATGTGCCAGCTAACAAGAAACACACGCGCCAAAGGGCAGGAGAGCCATGTTTCTCTTTCCCATAAATCTCTGGCAGCCTAGTGGAGAAATGCCATTCTGAACAAGATGGTTGTCACTGCTAATGTAGAGCTGCAACTGAATCACCAAGTAGTTACAAAAGACCAAAAAAAAAAAGATGGTCACAGGTCAAAAAAGATTACTGCAGGTGATTGTAAGTTGCAAAATAGAGTCAAAATTCTGGGGAGATACAGTCCTTTATGCATTTTAAGTTAAACCTGCTCAACAATATATGAAGAAGAGAGGTAGAAGGCAGATGGAAAACCAGCTTATTCTCAAAATTGAAGAAGTGGAAGACATGAAATTTAAGGAAAAGAAATGAAAATCATATAAAATGTGCAGCTGTGTTTGGGTTTATCGGTTATCACTGCTGTTAGAGATAAATAAAAAGTATTTCCGTTCACTTCTGAGACCAAGGTAGATAGAGCCACAATTAAAAGCTGTAGCAATAATAAACATTATGGTGAAACTTTTATTATGTGTTTCATTGTTATGCACAAGCAAGATGCTGTGTCTTTTGACTCACATGTTGTAAGAAAGCGCTGTTTCAGGAATCAAAGAACATAATTTTAAACAAAACTACAAAACTGTTAGCCAAATGGCCATGTAAATTTAAATATTTTATTTGTCCATTATTCTTTTAAACAGTATTTAAAAAATCATATGCTCCAATTTTTGCATTCTCTTCACTGAATCATAAATAGAGGAACAGTGTATTAAAACTACAGCCTTTCCCAAAAGAAATTACAGAAAGCATTTTATAGTTTTCTCTTTGTTGTCATGATTGAAAGCAAATGAGCAGCTTTTACCATCCAAGACAACAAGAAAAAGCATAATCCCTTTATTAAACCAGATACGTGGAATTCTGAGTTAAAATCAACAAATTCATTCAGTAGACCTTTCGTTTCAGTAGTTCCTTGTCACGCATCAGAAACCAAGCTGCCAGGAAAGATATGTTTTTGTAATTCTTCAACGTTACGTCTCAGTAAAGTCACATTTCAGTTTTTTAGGCTGTCAGTATTTGTGGTGGTATCATGCTGACAGGATTACTGAATATTAGTCATCCAAAGAGAGCTTTAGGCCTCTTTCCTATGTAGCAATACCTAGAAGTAGGAGCTGAGTTATGTAGCCAAGTCTTCTTGCAAGATCACCAAGTCCTGCAACTTATGTTGAGTGCCTTTAAGCCCATGGCAAAAGAAATAGGCTCCTTTATCAGGAAAAACTGTGGATTTGAAAATTATTCTTTTCTGTCTTAATCAAAAGTAATATCCTAAGCTGGTAAGTCTGGGAAGTAAAATGCTTTCCTCAAAAAAGCTTCCATACTATAAAAGAGTCATGTGTATGTCTCCCCATATCAAAATTTCCTTCTTTCTACGGCAGTTTCAAGGCAACCTCAGACATTGTTATGCTTTATGATAGGAGAACTTCCTGTAACAATGTTTCCATAAAAAAAAAAATTCAATGAAAAAGATGGATTTCTTAGCATCCACATATTAAATTTCTATATTTGAAATAGTTAAAATTTCAGCGTATTCATAGTTATTTTCTGCTTTAGAGATGATTGTATTTTGCTTCAAATATTCCTCTAATTTTATAATTTATTTTAGAAACATTATCTTCAAAACTATTTTCTTTATATTCTCAGCAGTTTTATAATACTTTACTTACTTTTATCAGTTTTGCAATTTCCTAGGAACCTTGAATTATTTTGTTTTCATTCTTAACCATCATAAGCAACTTTATTTTTAAAGATAAGAGCTTGCAGTGAACATAGTCAATCTTTTTTGTCCATCAGTAATTTCTTCTGTCATCTCCCTGTTAGCCACTGCAGCTTTTTAAAGAGAAATTTAAGAACATGGCATGAGAAAGTGTCCATATCTAAAATATTGTTAAGTGTCCTGGTGCCTGTCATTATTCTTATTTACCTTTGATCTTTTGCAGTCAGTTTTCTAAAGAGAAATTTTCCACCATGGTAATGGACAATCAAACCTGCCCCTATTTTAAATTTGTGTTTTATTTATGTGCAAATCAGCATTACATTACCTAAAGTTCTGAAAAACTATTCTGGATGTTTTGCAGAGCAGTTCCCTTGGAGATATCGTTTCCTTCAAACATTTAGACCTCTGCAGCTGATATTTCAAGATATCCACAGTTGATATTCATTCCATGCTAACTATGCAGCAGTATTTTTTACTTTAAATTTTCATGGGAAAAAACAAAATAGTCCATCCCAAAACAGCCAGTAGTTTTTAAATATTCATGAAGTGGACACAAGAGCAAATCTCTGCCATGTCCATTTCAAAAGAAAAATCTGCATGCTTTTTCATAATGCTTGGCATTTTCCAAACCCATGGCTGACTGTTTTATACAATAGACTAGATCTAACAAGAGCAGTTTCTAATAAAGACTGTGCATCTGGTACACTGAAAAGCAAGGTTCAAGATTCCTACGCAGCCTAAGGGAAGACTGCAGCCAGAATGTTACTGGTAGACAGATAAAGACCCTTTTCTCACACTGCTGGCATCTAAAATCATTTTGCTCTGTAACTCCATCCTACACTTGGGACTTCTTTTGCTAGAGATTTTTTTTGATGTTATGCATTTTTTTCACTATCATATTCCTTCTGAAACACAACATGAGAAGGGGAAAAATAAGTAGAACAGTAGAAACCAAAAGAAACAGTTGCTTTAGTACACCTAAAGCCAAATTACTCAACATAAAGAGGTCATCTAGCTTACGCTGCAATTAATCAGACTTTCAGTATTTAGTAACAAAAATTAATAGCACAATGCTGCATTTATGATTGCCAGATGATTAAATACTCACTGTTTTCGTTTTATTTTATGATAATAACTGATTTAAATATATTAAATGGTTATTGTTTGTATACCAAATGTCATATTAAGTCAACGAAATTAGAAAAAACTCTAGTCATACAAAGACAAGGAATTTATGATCTTTAACATTTCATATGCCTTTAAGCATGAGCTGAAACATTGCAAGTATGACTGAATTTTTGTAGACTGCATAAACCAGAAGGAACAAAAGAAACGGAATACAGATATGAATAAAGATGCAATTATTCAAAATTTTATTGTAATTTAAATTGATTGTTCTTCATTGACATAAGCAGCATTACTTGAAACACAGTAAAACTACTTTTGTCTTGAGAGCATTTTAGAAATTTCTGTGGGACTGAAAAGAACTCAGACAAGGAGGTTTCTGGGTCACTGACTTCAATTCTAGTCATTGTAAGTACCTATAGATTATAATAACCTTTATAAAGATGAAGGTTTCATCTAAAAATGTGTTGCTTCTTTTATTACATCAGATCATACTTAATTGCACCATGCCCTCTATGGTTTAATGACTTTCTTTTCACTCCCAACCTATATCTATTAAGGGAATTTATATCTATTTCTTTTTGTGTTATTACAATTTTTATCTAAAAAGATATTCTCTCTCTGTGGTACTTATCTTCCTGGTGTATCTAGTAAACACTGGGAAGAGAGTCAGTGCATTTTAGAATACTCAATTCTATGGCTATAAGAATGAATGCCATACACAGTAAACCAATATTAGGGGATCTTGAGTGTTTAAATCACTTGGTTGTAGAAAGTTCGAAGTACTCTTAACTCCTATTAAAAAGAATCAGGATGAGAAAATGCCTGCCCTCCTGCATAATCAAACCCTCTGAGAGTACTAAACATGAAGTTGAATTGCAATATTACATCCAGGAGAGAACTACACTGAAATGCTTCCAAGTTAAAAAAATATTTGCATATGATACTCCAACAGTACTCTAACCTCATTGGTTTAAAATGTGGTTATAGTTCTGTAGGAAACATAATTTGTCTTGAAAAATGTGTTTAGAGTTAAATCACAGATGTTTATGTGATTTTCGTGGATGTTTCCAGCTCACTACAGAACCTTCTTCTGTGGTTTTGTGATTACACACTCAAAGCCACATGAGCTCTTTTACAGGAACTGCATTGCACAGGTTGTAATTGCCACTCAGGAAGTGCTGCTGTCTGATGTTCATTCCCTACCTACATCCTCCTAGTTCTGGCTACGCTCAGTTCTTCTCTGTGATGAGCAATGATATTGGCCTACTGCAGTTGTACAAAGGGACCTATGGTGTGTGTCCAAGGGTCCAGTCACACAACCCAGCACAAGGCAGTCAGAGTTGCAGCAGTGCAGGGAGGATGTGGAGAAAGGCAGACTGTTTCCTGATCAATATGGCAGAGAGATGCTCTGCTCTCCAAAACGTAATGCTTCCTGCCAAATTTCCTTTGCAAATCCTGCACTTCTGTAAAAACATCAACACACTGCAATGTGTTGATGCATGGCACGGGTTTAGAATATATGAGAAGGAAAACTGCTTTTCCAGCAGTTAGGAAACATGCAGGAAACAGGAAATCCATCAACAATTAATGTTTTTATCCCCAAAGAAAAGGTTACCATCTTCAAAAAAAATAATGCTGCTGCTGTGAAAATGGTTCTTTATACAAAGCAGGCTGTCTATCTTAATGTTTTTTTGTCACTGTAAATTCAGATCCAAATGAGCATCTCTTTGCAATACTGTCTTTTCTGCAAAGCTCACAAACCTGACATACCAGTCCCAGTGCCCTTACAGAAAGTTTCCCAGTTCCAGCTCCTTCTCTGGCAGCCTCCAAAGGAATCATTCAAATAATGTGGTTGCAGAAATATCCTTTTCATACACATCAATTATATTTACTGAAACAGCATTTTGTCCCTATGTTTTTGCATATTCTGTGCAATGTAAGTAGGTAAGAAATTATCAGCAAAGTGCAGAGCAGTATGTTCATAAAAAGTCCCCAGTTAAAAATCCCTATATGAAATTTCTACTGACAATTACCATTCTCCTGAGAATCCAAATACGTCTCAGCGTTTTCGTTTGCAAGTTTATAAACTGAGGAGGTACTGTTTCTTCTGTTTTGTTTTTAATTTCTTTTTCTAGAGACATTTTTTAGGGAATTATTTTGTCTTTCCTTGTAAGTGGATTACAGGTACCAAAAAAAAAAAAAGTTTTATTCTGCAGTGTTGTTTTCCTTTGGCTTTTGACAAATAAAAAAGGCAAGAAATCCTTCAAAGTGTAGAGCATGCCCAGCACTGAGCTAGAATGCATCCTATGTCATTGCATGCAGTAAGCAGAGCAGAGAAACATAGGGGTGTTCACCAGTTTTGGAAATGCCATGTGCTTTCTGTTGTGTGTTCTAAATGTGTCAGAAATCTCATAAGTTTTCAAAAAAAAATTAAAACCCAAAGAAATTCTGTCAGATGACACCCATTAAATTAGAGCCAAGCCAGTTAGAATTCAAGGGAGTTCAAAGGACATATGCAGGAGAGGTGTCTTGATTATGGAGAGGATCAGAAAAAAGACAAAAATACGTGTCTGATCAGAAGATGATCTGCTCAAATGACATATTCTCCTCTGGGATCAATGCTGGTTTATGGAAAGGCCACAAATTAAAAATAGCTTGTCCACCATAATGTGTTCTGTCTGAGGGAATGTCTCTCACATGCTACTCAATCTAAGACATGTACACACATGCCAGGAGATTTAACTGGAAAACAAACCCCCTAGAGAAAAAGTAAGGTATAATGGAGTGACCATACCACTTCAACTGATGCTTTGAAGGCAGTGGCCTAGAAGTCCTACTTTTAGGAGTGCCAGACAAGGCTATATCCATGGTTTGCATCAGGCATCTCACTTCCAGTTTAGGAAATAATTGAAGTTCTGTGGTATGTCCCAATCTTTGACAACCATTATAATACAAACCATATCATGTAGGAAGATCTGCTAGAAATATGTTCAACTAGAGAATGTTTAGATACTTACTTTTTAAAGTCTCTCCGAGTAATTTTTCTGTTTGATATTTAGTTACTTCATTCCTTACAATGCACGGTCTCAAATCAAAATACCATGTGGAAAAGAATTGAAGTATGCATTATGATCCTAGCAGCCTTTATTAAGTGGACCTACCATTTTGTTTTAAAAAAGGTAACACATTCCTTTGAAAAGACCTCTTTTCCATGAAACCATGGTGATTGGCATTAGCTATATTTTTAGCTACAAAGTCTTTGGTAAGCTAAGCTTCATGGAAATAGAAGCTTAATAGAGCTGAACAGATGATTACCTCAACTTCCTCCTCCTTTTTACAAAAATAACCATTCTATAATGCTTCAAACACTGTATAATTCACAGTGTTTCACAGGTCAGTTTTCCCAATATTGAAAGTGTTAAACGACATTAGGGGTGGAAAATCTTTGGGAGAAATGCATAAGGCCTGCACTGATGAAGGTTAAACGTTGTCTTGCCAGGAAAGTTCCTAAAGATATGCTGTTTGAAACTGCAGTGATATGTTCAGTAATTATGGCCAGGTGGCCATAACTCAGATCCAGGAATCTCCCTCTTTCAAAAATTTTTGTGAAAATACTGAACCCACACACTGCATTGAAATATTTAGCCAACAGGAACAACAATTGATCTTGCTCCCTGGAAGAAGCTATTTTTTCTCACAAGTCTGTAGGCTCAGTTTTCCTTACAATTCCTCTAGGAATTTCAATAGAATAGATACTCTGGTCAAGAAATTGGACCTTGTTCCTATTGCACCATCTAGCACTTGGAACAGGGACAACTTCCTTCTATGTGTATGAGAAGATGTTGAAGGAAAAGAGAAGAAAAGTGCTTTCTTACTTCAATACTTTATTATAAAGTTGGAACTGTTAAAATCAGAAGGACAGAAATTCATTCCTTATGATTAATCAGTCTTTTTAATTAACTAGAAAGCATAAGAAAAGACTGGCTGTTTTTAAGAAGTAAAAGTGATTCTATTTATTTGGTTTTGGTTTTAAGGCTTCAGTTATCTCTTTCCAATCCATCAGGAACAGCTTAATGAGTGATGTTATATAGTCACACCATAGTCAAAATCATTCTGCTCCTCCACACTGCTCTGGTGATATCCCACCTTGAGAGCTGCATCCAGCTCCAGGGTCCCCAGCACAGGAAGGGAATTGATCTGTTGGAGTGAGTCCAGAGGAGGTCCCAAAAATGATTGATGGGATAGAGCACCTCTCCCATGAGGCAAGGCTGAGAGAGTTGGAGTTGTTCAGCCTGGAGAAGAGAAGGCTTAGGTGTTACCTAATTGTGGCCTTCCAGTACCTGAAATGAGCCTAGAAGAAGATGAAGAGAGACTATTTACAAGGATGTGTAGTGACAGGACAAGGGGGAATGACTTGAGAAGGGGAAATTGGAAAAGAGTGGGTTTAGATTAGAGATTAAGAAGAAATTTTTACTGTGAGGTTGGTGAGGCACTGGAACAGGTTGCCCAGAGAAATTGTGGGTGCCCCACTCCAGGGATTGCTCAAGGCCAGATCAGATGTGGCTCTGAGCAACCTGGTCTAGTGAAAGCTGTCTCTGCCCATGGCAGGGGGGTTAGAACTAGATGATCTTAAAGGTTCCTTATAACTCAGGGCATTCTATGATTGTATGATTAGCCAGAAGGAAAAAAATAGGAATAGCATTTGGTTGAGGAATCCCACCAGTGCTCATACATCAGCAGATTGCTTCCTCTGAATTGCTTATCACTCTGTGATGCCAATAGCTAAAATACCAACTGAACAGTTCACCGAAGCCATTACTTTGGATTAACCAACTCAAAGAAGCCTTTCTCAGTTTAAGCAAATATTTTTTACATTTTTAAGTCTGTTCATTAAACTATTTCTTACTCAGCATTATTTCATTATTAAATACTACTAGCAGTATGGCAAGTGTACCAGTTTATGATATGACATCCATCCACCAAAGCAAGTAAATTCATCTACTTCTGGTAAGACATTCTGTTACTTAATAAAAGGAACATGTTAGGAAGAAATGCAAAAAAAAGATATATTAATAACAGAAAAACGTGCACATTTCCAAATCGAATAATATGGTAGAAATAGTAAAGGCTAGTTTGAATGCAGTATCATGAATAGATGATGAAATCTAAGATTGTGTTCTTGAATATTCTTTATATTGATATTCTTCACATTCTTCAAGTGATAGATTGAAGTGAGCCATTACAGGACAAGCTAAATTACCATTTTAAGAAATTAGTTTTCTGAGTATTACATAACAAGGTCATTTTTTTCTGTTACATGTCACTTAAATAACTTTTAGTAAATAAGGACATAAAGAAATTACAAGTCATATAGCAATGAGACTAATACCAGCATTGTGTTCAGGAATCTATGCCAACAAATTTTTATTTGTGTAAGTTGTAACTAAAAAATACATTATAGTTCTTATTCCACAACAACCATTTACACTAAAACAGAAAAAAGTCTCCTTCAAGGATCAATGTTGTAGATGAATAATACCTGCATAACCAGAATAAAATAAACTAAATTAATGTTTAACTAAATCACAGCCCACAAGGCATTTTAAAAAATTATTATTTGGCATTCTGGACTGCCTTGAATAGCATAACATGACATGCAGTCTTTCTAAGACTTTCTCTGACTTTCAAGTCATGTGGTTTCCTCTCAATATCCCTCCACTGTCCTGCAAAACTTTTTGTACTTCATACTTTGCACTCCTATTCTAGACCTTTAAGGTTATGCCAGAACCATAAAATAACCTATAATTTAAATAGAAAAGAACCTTCAGAGATCATCTAATCCTTCTCCTTGCTCAAAACAGACGTTATTAGATCAAGTTGTTCAAGGCCATTTCTAGTAAAGACTTGAATGTTTCCAAGGACAGAAAGTTCATCACTTCTCTGGGCAACCCATTCCAGTGTTTAACCACCATTAAAGCCCTATGAGACTTTCAATTTGTTATCCTGAAATTTTGTTAGAGTCCGTAATGACAGTACTCTGGAAAGGCATTTAAGAAAACTCTTTCATATGGTATTGTTCAGGTGTTGTAACCTGAAGAGACGTAAGTGTTTACTAATTGATTTTTTTTAAAACTGGGATGTCATAATGTTAAACAGGTTATTTATTTAATATGAAAATCCATTTTTTGAGGCTTGGTTATGAAAAGCAGCCAAGAATAATTTTTCAAATGTCTCTAAAGACAGTCTGTTATATCTGCCAAATACATTCCTCAAAGCAACACGCAGAAAACATAGTTTGCTAGATGTTTACCATGTGAGGGTGATTCCTTGATTTTATTTACACAGAACATTTTCTACCTGTTTTCTGCTGAAGTAAACACAGAAATAGTTTTACCAATTAATTAGATTCAGACTTGAGAAATATGTGTGAAATGCTAACTGTTCCCCATCTATTCTCACTACATTATGACCATCAGTAACAGAAATAAATAACAGGAATAGACCAAGCATGGCTTGATTAGCAGTAAGTCACCTTTTCAGAGCACAGAAAACTTTATTTATTATCTGTATCCTCTCCTCTCACTGCATTATTACTGGATGAGTGACACCAATATACTTAAACATAAGGATGTCAAAGAATCAATCAAATGGAAACTTGTAAATTTGTTTTATAGTGTCTGAAATTTACTGAAGTCAGTAGGAAGGTCAGGCCCCATGTTAGCATTTAGAAGAATAAATTGATTTAAAAGGTATAAGGTTAATAATCAACATTGGATTTCACAGGCTTTACAATGGTCAAGATACTTGACAGTAATTGATGCCCTCTTAATTTTTTTCACCTTGGCTAAGGTACTTGAACCAAAGTAAATTTTCTTCTGTTCATTCCAAACTACTTTTCAACATCCATTTGCATTTTCTTTTTATTTTTCTTCTTCAACTAGAATACCTTTCCATGGAAGAAATAGATTATTTTAAAATGTTTTTACTACCACTTTTCTTGCAATACTATAACACATTTTCAGATTTTTTGCAATGCCAAGTAAATCTTTAAATGAAGAAATTAGTGAATGCCTTTGCTGTATAGGCAAGGCTTCACTACAAGGCATTAATTTGTTTCTCACAATTTCACATACTGCAAGTAATATAGAAAGCTATTAATACAGTCTTTTTCAACTGCTAGAAGTCATTTTTAGCTTTGATCACATCAATCATTAGAATCAATAATATGATCACTATGATCTCTATATTAATGCAGATTGATATATATATATATTCCTACTTTAATGCTCTCTATTCTATTCTGATTTGTCTAAAGTAAAAGAATATTTAAATTTGCTCACACTTTGAAGCATCAATTTTAGACAGTCCCATATTTAAAGGCATTGAAGAAATAACCATTATTATTTTAGTCTCTTACCACATTGATTTCCCACCCAGATAATAAGTCATAATTTATAACCAGTATATAATACTTCTTCCATCACAAACTAAAATAGGTTTGACATTTCAAAAGGATTTACCTTTACAATCACATTGTGTATTATTAACATCCAAGTTGTTGTGTGCTCAAAAATCCTAATGATTTGCCTCAAGTTGCAATGTAATCATGGGAATTTCACTCGGGCATGGAAAACCAGTCAGAAGAAGTTTACCACTTGTTTCAGGGCACTGCTGGTGACTCAGGAGCTCTGATTTATTCTGTACTCTCATTTTGCTCTGGTGTCACTTTTTGTTCCTCTTCTATCTTGTTTGCTCCTGGCGCTGAAAAATACCTCAGATTTACAAGGACAAGCCCACAGCAAGCAGTGAATCAGGGACCAGATTCACTGGCACCTGAGAGCATACCTGCACCTTCAGACTTGGATTGATGGCACTGTTACATTTACACCACAGTCCCAGGCTTGGGGTTGTTCTATGTCAGGTATTTTCCCAGATAATTTCTTGATGTGGCTTGAGGGTTATCATGGGCCAGGATGATGCAGGTGATCCATTCACTGTATGCCATATTGACTGAGTTTGCTTGTTTTGGAAGGGGGAAAAATTTTAATATGGCCAGCTTTCCTTAGTGCTGGAGAAAAGTACTAGTAATAGAATTGAAGTGTTTGTAACTGGAAAGGCTTAAAGCATTTAACTTTGGTGCAATTCAAATATCTCCATTGTGTGAAAAAAATCACCATAGTAGTTAGATGCTGAACAACCCTAAATGCCTGCAGCCCAGGCTTAGATAACTGCCTGATGCAGGAGGAAATGCTTTGCTTTTTACATTAGCTTCACACTGACTTGAGATCCTGACAAGAATAAGGAAGACATGGACACATCTTCCTCATCACAAAAATTCACTGCTTTTTCCATCTCAGAAAATTGCCATAACCACTGAGAGTTCAATAGCTTGGAAGGAGAACCACAGCATGGCCCCACAGGCCATCCTGGAAGGTAAAGAAATATGGGTTTGAATGCCCTCCTCATGGGAAAGGAATTTAACATACCTCTGATTCCAAGGTGATTGCAAAGGAAGCAACGTGGTCAGCTCCTTGCTTAACCCACCACAAGATTCTCCACTCAGGAAGGCAGCTCAGCTGGGACTGAAATCTCAGATTCATGCACCACTTTTTCACAGGGGCAAGAGGTAAAGACAATCTGTGAGGCACTCTTGGCTGGCCTAGGCATTGCCGCACACAAACTCTTCAGTCCTAGGAAATGAAGATTTATAGATGGTGAATTTTCCCCTGTATTGCTTAGGAAAGGAAAGCAACTAGTTCAGGCTCGTGAATTCCCTTCCTGGAGACAATGCTACAATGCTCAAAATGATAAAGCCTAAATACTTTGTAAATGTGAGCCTAAATTCTCAGGGAGGATTGGGAATCCTGAGACATGGAATTGCTTATTTTAGCCTATAAATTAGGCATGAAGAATGCTTGTGGCCTGTGAGGTATAAATCATGAAAAACATAATAGCAATGCATAGAAAATCAGGGTATCCTGTCAGGTGGTGCAAGTACAACCTGGCCGTAGAATAGTTCTCACTGCATCTGCCATCAACATCGAAACACATTACAACAAATGCATTTAGGTTTAAAACATGGGTGTCAGGACAATTTGATCTAAGCAGTAGACTTAAATGTATTCTTAAAAAAAATTGTTATGTCCTTAAAAAGTTGAAGTCTTTGGACAGCTACAAGGCTAAAAAGCAGGGGAACTGGGAGTTACAAATATCAATGGCATTGAATACTGGGCTTCAGCAGCTAATGAGACTTACAGGTGTTATCAGTTTTGCGTCTGCTTCCAAGGACAGATTTTATTTCTGACAAGGGATTCGACAATGAGGATCTGGTAATGAATTATAAAGTACATAAAAAATTAACTTTGTCACTGTATTTGCAATTGGTGCAATGACACAAATGTCTATGCAATTCTGATACAATTTTTAAATGCTTTTGTCCCTCAGCTACAAAACTCTGGTACAATGGTGTTAGAAGATATTCTCTCTATATGAAGTTATTGGGAAAAATATTTATGTCAGTAGGATTCCTTTCCCAATTCAAACCAGTTATCAACAAAACATATGATAAATGTCTGAACTGTATAATTATACATTTCTTAAGAGTAATATTTATATGTGACTAAAACATTATTTCTTCCCTGTTTGTCTATACATAAGACGTTTTGTATCAAAGAATAAATATCACATAGATGGTAGTAGAAAACGTGATACCAATTTTAGTACAGAAATTCAATTCTGCAGATTTTCCTTTTCCAGCTTAGTAAAATCATGAGCCTACAATATGAATGATGCATGCAAAATTATTATCATGACCATGGAGTTATGTGGATTGAGAAAACAAAAGTTTGCATGAAGCGTGGCAGGACATCTTCCCCCCGCCCCCAGCTCTGTGTATCACAATAGCTGGTGGATAAAGAGATAACTGTGGGTGGAAAGGCCCATTAGCAGTTTATCTCTGGCGCCAAAGATGATTTACACCTAGCTAAGAATTAACATCTTAGTCTGGCGAGCCGATGGGGGAAGAGACAAGAAATATTTCTGACTTAAGAGACACCGTTTTACAACTATAAAAGATACACGAGTTATCACTGAGGCAGAAGTCTCTTACATCCCGAAAAAGTTGGGGACTTCTCCCCGAAGCTTCGATGCAGGCTTCGTGGTTACTTCCCCAGGGACTGAGAGAAAGGATCTCGATGTGTGTGTGCCACCAACCTTCGGATGGTAAGATACATTGAATCCTAAGTTTATACTATTTCTTCGCAAGCTGTAATTGGAAAGGGTACCTTATCGTGCACTGTATGTCAATCTACTGGTAGTATCTCTTTTTGTTTTATCCCTGTGTAGTAGTAGTCTGTTTTAAGTCATGTCTGTTAGTTTTCTTGTCTATTAATAAATAATTCATTTCATAATAGACCGGATCAGCCATTATTAAAGAACTTGTGGACAGAGTGGATTTTTGGGGTGCTGGTCACTTCAATACATCTCCTGCCTGCTGCCATAGGCCTGGGCAAAGACAGGAGCTGAACTAAATTCACAAAATCCATTCGTGACATGAAGCCACTCTGAATGGATAGTTTTCTAAACCAAACCACAGTGTCTTTAACCACACTTTTCACATACATTATCTTTTTGAAGTTTTCAATTGAATCAGTCATGTTCTGTTATGCTGACTCCTAACATGATGTGATGGAGGAACAAAATGACACAAGACATTTGCAACAGATCAGTCAGAAAATCAAAGACAAGAAAAGCATCAATAGCAAAATAATTCATAATGAATCTTTTGTATAGCCTGTAGACTGGGGAAAATGAATTTCTATTCTTTATAAATCTACATTTTCAGGAGTATCTTACAGACCAATATCCAAAACAGGAAGATATTTTATAACATACTTTGTACAGGAGACATCTCTATACTAACTTTTCATGTTTTCATATGTAACAGAAGTGCATTTTAACTCTGGTTTAAGAAAGCCCTTAAATGCAAGCTGTATTCTGTGTAAAGTGAAGTAGTTTTGAGGTATGTTTTTCTATGCATTTAAGTCCATTTGAGCATGTGTTCTGATTAGAACCAAATATTATAGGTGTGGGCTTCTATATGTTCTTCAAACATTTTAAATTAATTTTCACTGGTTGAAAATAGGAACTTGAAAACTAAAAATTACTTTTTCTCAGAAATTTTATGAATGAAATTAATTGCATTTGAAAATTAGGATAGAAAAATCAAGAAAATTTTTTCCCCCGTAGGAAGAACAGATGAGATGGTTGATTGTAAAGTTAATAAAGGAAAAAGACAACTTTGACTAAATGCCTCTTCTTTGACTATGTAAAAATTTCTGTTATAAATGAAAAAGTTCAGGTTTTGTTGCATTTTTGTAACTATAAAATTTTATTGAATGCTATGTTCTTATTAATTACTTTATCATAATTATTAATGACAACTTATTTTTTACAGATACCAACAATAATTTCAAAAATAATTATGCTATTGATTTTGTTTTTTCCTTTTAGGTGCTCTGTGTAGGACATAAATTCATAGTATATCTCATTCAGACTGCACTCTTCAGAAGTGTCTAACAACTTAAAGATATTGAACAGCCCAGGACTTACTCAAAAGCTCCCTGACACAGTGTAATCACCTGTCTGACCAGTGTCTGCTTCTCCTACACAGAAAAAAACCTACTTCTCTTCCAGAGTTCCTTAGCACTCTTTCCTTTTTGCATCCTCTGTACTTAGTTGGACATTGAGAAAACCACAGTGGTGCTGGGTGGTAATTATCTTATTTTTCTATAGTGACTTCCTGATTCTCCAAGAAGTGGAATAACTATTTCTTGTAGCTAAGATCAAGGCATACAAACAGTTTATCAGGGAGACTATGGTTGTTCCAGGTGACTTCACTTCCTATTCCACTGCCTTTTCTCTGTATCACACATAATGGGCAAGAAAACAGTCATGCAGACAGTCTGGCACAAGCAGCTGTAATGGCAGAGGGATTCCAGAAGGTTTGTGTGTCTGTCCCTATTACATTAGCCTACTTAATTTGTTAAAAGTTATCTTTTGTTCCCATTTTGTTATGGAGCAAAAGCAGCATGTAATCTCCCTATTCCGTGCTATAGCCAATATGCAAAATTCACAGTCCCTCTTGTTGCTTCCCTGAACCACAGGTTCACAGGTACACAGGTACCTAGGCTACCTAATGGTGTTTCCTGGAATAAGAGATTTACGGATTCAATCTCCTTCTCCTCTCATACTGAGGAGTGTTTGGAACCCACTTCCACGTATTTTTGTGCGTGTTGCCCAACAATTGACCTCCTAGATAGAATGGGGGTATTTCGAAAGAGAACCAGGAGAACTGGAACTTAATGTAATAGGGGCATACATTTTTTCCTGTTAATTCTATGTACATTCAGTTGTTCATAGATTCATCTTTATCTTCTACAGTTAATGAAGCAAGAAAGAAATACCTCCAGACAGTGATCCATCTCATTTTATGATTCTGTCTCACCCTCCAGAAATACTTATTACACATGTGATTTATTGTGTAATAGGTAGATAGAAGCATAGAGAAATGAACATTATATACCTAGATTTGGGCAACTAAAGTTAGTGAAAAAAATTCACATCCTAAATGAAACAGATGGAGGCACTCTGGAGATACCTCAGACACTGACCACTTTAGTGGAGGAAGAAGTGCCCAGTTAAAGAGATTAGTTCCTCCTCCTACAAAACTGGAAAGAGAGCTTCAGCCAATTATCCTAGATCACCTGGATTACTCCTGTCCCTTGTCTCATTTGTTATTCCACCCTCCCAGTCTGGGGCCAACAGCTAAGCAAAATTGGAGTGGCCCTAAATTTGTATAAATAAAGAACAGAAAATCGATTCTTAGTAATAAAGGATCTGTTTCTGCTCTGCTTTTGCTGCTCACGTGTGGCGACCAAAAATGCTGGCCAAGAGTTCCATCACAGTAGAATTAGAGAAGAAACTGAGAGTGTCATCTAAAACAGGTTCATGAACAACCTAGGTAGCTTACTGTATTCATACCACTGAAAGATTTTATCACGGGCCTGTAGGTCTGCATGCTCAGGCCTAGGAATCCCTGCCATCCTCTTCCTTGATGGGGCTGGCCAAGAGCAATTCTGCTGAAGGCAGCAAGGGAAAATGTGTATAGCTGTCGTTACTGAGGAATGGGGCCTTATATATTTATTCTGAAATGTCTTGCTGGGACTTGCCCAGTTAACCAGGACTGCTGGTAAATTGTGAATTGGCAAGCTCTTTCATCAGCTCCCTCATTACTCTCGTGTGCATCCCAGCTGTGGCCACAGACTTGTGGGCATCTAATTGGCATAAAAGGTCATTAACCATTTCTTTCTGGGTTATGGGGGCTTTACTCACCTCCCCATCCCAACTTCCAACTCTGGGAACTGGGTATCCCAAGGAAAACTGGTTTTGGCATTAAAGGCTGAGGCAAAGAAGGCACCTCAGCCTTTTCCTCATTCCCTGACACTGTTACACTCTGCATCCAGCAAAGGGTGGACAGTCTACTTAGCCCTGTTTTCGCTGTCAATGCATTTATAGAAAATTTTCTTATTTTCTTTGAATGCAGTGGCCAAATTAAGTTCCACTTTGGCTTTGGTTCTTTAATTTTCTCCCTACATAACCTCACAAAATACCTGCAGTCCTCCTGAGCTGCCTTCACTCCTTCCAAGGTGATACACCCTTTTTTTCCCTTGGTTACATCCTAAGTTCTCCGTTAAACCAGGCTGGTCTCTTTTCCCACCAGTTTGTGTTACAGCTCAGGGGGACAGGGTTCTCCTGTATTGATAAGATGTCCTTCTTAAAGTACATCCAGCCTTCCTGGACTAATTTTTCCTTCAGGACTGACTTCCAAAGGCCTCTGTCAATCAATATATGAATTAGGTGAAATTCTGCCCACTGTAAGACCAAGGTGGCAGCTCTGGTGGCACCCCTCCTTCCTTCAGTGAGGCTAGGAAAAGACAGGGGGGAGATATTGATTTGTTTTTATTTGTTTTGTTGGTTTTTGGGTGGTTTTTTGTCTTGGTTTCTCATTAGTCAAATCTATTTTAACTGGTAATAAATTGAAATAATTTTGACTCTCTCTTTCCTTTTCTCAGCCCAAGAAATCATTATGGTTTCTACCCCGTCCTGAATGAGTGAGTAGCTGAGTGGGAGTTTGTCTCCTTAGCCAAGGTCAGCCCACCACAGCAATAAAGACATTCTTTCATATTGCCTATGAGTCAAGTAGCTTTGAAAGTCACTGAAAATACTACAACTTTCTTTCTAGACTTGGTCAAAGGAATTCTTCTGAAACTCTTTTCATATTAATTTAAACCATTGTCAATATGAATTTCCAAGAGGATGCAATAGGTATGAGGGTGAGCGGAAAAAAGAAAATCTATAAAAAGTCTGCTAAAAAAAGCATAAGACAAACCAAGTTATCTGCACTGTCGTATTCTTGAAATAAAATCCCATCAGTCTAAGTTGATGGTTCTTAATAAATGTGGTTAATAGCTAAAAATGGAGTTGAGTGTTCATTTCTTCAACATTATAAGCAGTCATTGCACACAGTAATAAAAATAGAAAGAATGACTTCAGGTTTTTTTCCCTTTGAATTGAGTTGTCACCTATTAACGTTTGAAGCATAGTTCATTAACACCCTGTCATTGATGTGTGACTCCATTATAAAAGTTCTTCAAAGATGTAAATTTTCCATTGTAAGCTGCCCATCTTTCTAAAACCTAGGAAAGGGACTTTGAATCCACCAAGTATTCAACTTTATAATGCTGTGACATTAGTTGTATTTTGTTTTATTTATGTCTCTACCATTTAACTTTCAGGTTTCCAAAGGTGTATATAGCTGCCCCTAGACTATAAATACTTGAATTAGAAAGAGAGCAACAGCCAGGGGTCAAATTATGTAAACTCGGTATTTTCTTATCTGAGGTGCCTCTTGTAATTCACATCACATTTCAACTGTTGAAGTGGAAAGAGTACAGCAAGAGAGAGGGCAATATAATTCAGAAAATATAAAGGGATAACACTGAATACATCTGACAATCATTATAGCAACTAGCAATTTCCATGCATTGCCATCCTCTATAAACAAGCAACTCAAATGGCAAGAGCTGTAAGGCATAAGATATTTTCCCTCTTGCTGAACTGGAATAATCATGCCATTAGCTGTGGCTGCATCACAAGCAGAAGTACATCAGATGGAGCAGCACAGCAGCTTTAAATAAGGTAACTCTGGTAGCTGCAGTAGACTGCAACCGCATGTACATTAATTTTCTCTCCTGAGAAGTCAAAGAACTAACTTGTATTACCATAGCCAGACTTCTTTTTATTTCTTCTATTTGCATGATCTTGAGCCTTTGGATGGTGCCACAGAGTTGTGAGAGGAACAAGTGCTCTGCTGCAAGTTTTGAAAAGCAAGATGTTCCTTTAAAACACCCGTGAAACACATGGCACTTCAGGAAACAATTACTCAGTGAATTGTTTAATACTAACAATGCTCTTTCCATCTGTATTTAGTCCATATAAGTGCAATAAAGATGGGAGCTGAACTATATGTTAACTTTAAAAAAGTTAAAGAATGCTTTGCTTGTAAATGTAAGTAGTGATTGTTTACAATTAGTAGAAATTTTCCTTGGACAAACCCTTTAATTAAATGAATTGAACATTAGATTATTAGTCATTCTCTAGCTTCTAGTTGCGCAGGTTTGTGCTACATTAAATTCTGAGCCGTGCTCTTGTGTCAAAAAGTTGCCATTATTAATTAAAGAACTGCATCATATTTTATTATTCATAGCCCCACTTACAAGGAGCAAGATTTAAAAGATTTTTGTTTTTATCAGCTAATCATCACTGTCTGCTACACATAAGAGCTTCTACAGTTACACAGAATTGAAATCTCATGTTGGGACATAAAAAGAATTGAAGAAAAGTCATCCCCATCACCTAGCTCTTGAGAAGAAAAAGAATGATCTCAGCTACATTTGCATTTCACTTTAAGTCAGGGGACACATCAAACCTCCCAGAAAAGCAGTGAGGCCCTATGTCCTGATAATGGAGATACCATTGCACCCACAGGTCTGATATTAAGACAAGCAGGTACTGGCCAGGAATGAAATATGTTTAATTCCAGCATGCTCCATTTTATCAGTATTTATGTATCATGCGTTACATTGTACTATATCCACCAGCTATTAGCTATTATATTACAGAAATTAATACATGAAAAACTGTAAAATAATCTTTAAAAGGCCCTAAAATGTTGCTTAATATTTTCTCTTAGAGAGTTTTTGGTTTTCTTACTCATGTAACATTTTTCATTCCTTGAAAATCAGTGGCATCATATGGAAATTATAAAATGTGAGGATCCAACTACTTTCTAATGCCATTGACATGTTTAAGGAATATAAACTGTAACTAGGATGAGACACAGTTAGGGAGAGTTTTGCGCAAAAATATTTCATCCAACCCACGATTTAATTAAAATGAAAGTTTTGGGATATAAATTTCTAGGTTTCAAGAAAAGTGAGATGAAGGAGTTCTTTTGAGTTCAAAACAGAAAATCTAAGCAAGGTGACAAAACAATTTTTTAAAAAAAAAGGAAACTAAGTCTTATTCAAAAAATATTGAGAAGAATTATATTGTCAGCTAGGCTATGGGGGAATGGATGGGATGGAGGGCTAGGTCTCCCGTAACATATTTTCCCATGTATACATGAAGTGGATATAATAAAATGAAAATGATATTATAAAATATTGAAAATACTAGTAAAATTAATTAATTTTTAATAATTTAAAAATTTTATTTAATTAATTTTTAATTAATTAAATCTATATTTTTCACAATTCTTACATAAAATATAAAGCTATATATCAAGTAAATCTAGTCTTCCCTTGAGATGGAAAGAATCAGCTCCCCTGTATTTTATTGTAAAGACTACAGGAAAAGGAATTTTAATTGTTGACAATAGGAAATCTCTGTGAAGATCAAAAGGATGCAACAGAAAGAAGAGGCCTCTTATTCCAATATCCAAAGGTAAAAAGAAAAAAGATAAACACACATTGTATGTGGTTATTAATTGTATGCATTAAAATATCATCCAGCTGTTCTCTTTACTGACATTTTCGTATTTGGCTTTTAAATTTAAACTGATACTCACAGTGACATTCCCTGCTTCAGTGTCCAAGCAGGCACATGGATATACAGAATAATCAGCTTTGTCTAAAATGGTCATCAGAAGAACAGTGTAAGACAAGATTCTAAGAGAGCATGCAAAATAGAAATCAGATGGTTCTGCTTTCTGTCCCTTGAATGAGCCAACCCATTAAAAATATTTCTACTTCAAAGCAAACAGAAAGACCAAAGAATTCTAACATCCTACACATGCCTATATCTCAGGAATTTTTTTTCATATTTTAATATGTTTCTGGATATGAATCAACTTAAGACTCAAAGTGAAGACAATTACTTATACCTGAATAGGCTCCAAAGTTAAGTCAATAAGGTGCTAACCTAGTTCTTTTCTCTTTATGTAAGCCAATTTCAGAGGTGAGGCATCCATGTTCAGCTAAGTGAAAGGAATTTGTGGGAACTATAGCTAAGACTGTGGGATGCTAGATACCCTGGAGGATTTGGATTGAGCTAGGAGACAGAGTTAAGAAAAGCTTTACTGTGCTGTCTGCTTCACTTTGGAGCAGTGAACTGCAAGTGAAATTCGTCTTGGCTAGACAGTAGTCCTCTGCCTTGCCTGACTGCTAAGTTGTCGCTTCTTACAATGTCATCACACACATTGCCTGAGCTGTGGCTCTTAATGATCAACAAAACTGGGTTGTTGAATGGTTTAAAAATCTGCTTCTGCTTCTTGTTAGGAAACACATGGTATATTTGTTAGAAGTGCATAACATTTTTGAGAAACATATGTTTGCTTGCATGAGAATAAACCACAGGCAGCCAGTATCACACAGACTGAGATGCTCTGAAAGAGATTCAAGGCAGGAATAATGTTCTGGTGATGTCTTTAACAACCTAAACCATAACTACATTACAGATGAAAAGAAAGTGAGCTAAAAGTAAGTTCCTAGCCACCATGAATTCTGATAAATGGAACTAGTAAGAGCAACTGCTTGAAAAGCCACCAGTGAAATCCAGCAATAGGATACATATACACATATATGAAATAACCATCTCTGACGAGGGTATCTTCAAGAACTGAGAGTTCACAGTTAAATATAGAGTGGGCTCATAAACCTCCAACTGAGTCCTCTAACACTTTGCTTAAGTGTTTGTCACTAGGAATCAAACAGTGAAGCTCTGAGCATTACTAAGGCTTTTCCAGAGGGCAAAGATATTGAGGAGCATAACACAGGGGACTGCCAATTGAGTAGAAAACTCTTATGGAGAGAAGTAGACCCCAAAACCAATTTTTCCTAGACCTGCTCCAAGAGACAGCATTTCCCATCTCCAGCATCTGTATTACTGTTTTGTGTTGGGGTCAGACCTGTTTCACAGGATCTGAATGAAGTACTTGGATCCATTTCTGAGTTGCAGTAATGGAAATTCCCCATAATGTCATTGCCATTAATAGTCCCACAACCAAACACTTGCTGTTCACTCTTGCATACTCCTGTTAGTGAGTTTAGGCAAAGCATGGCTACTTGAAAACACATCCTTCATGTGTGGCTGAAACTCCAGGAAAATGAACCTGCATGAAATTAAAAAAAAATAAATTTGGATGTAGATTTTATTCAATCACAGCATATATGCATTAAATACTTCAAATTCCCGCTTATCTGCTGTTCACTTTATATTCTTTTCTATATGTGAATGTCAATGTTTCTACTTGAATTTACTTATTTTCAGGAATAAGCAGTGTGGGTTTCAGGGGGGCTAATCAAGCTAGTCTGTTCTGATTAAAACCAAAAACCATTGTAATTTTTCTCACATTATTGGCTAACCTGCACTCTGGCATTTTGATTTAGTTCTTTCTTTTTTTGCCCAAAATCTGCTGTTCTGGGGATGAAACTATTCAAGTTGTATACATACAGGGTATTTTTTTATTTGAAGAGGAATATAGATATGAGTTGTTTGCTTCAATTATTATTTAGATTTTTCCTGCCTGGAAGGTTTTATTTAATAGTTCTTTCAGATTGATCAACTGCATGCTATAGAGGGGAGTGTTTGGAAAATGCAAATTTAGTGCAAACAGCATGGTTTTCCATGTAATTGGAATGTAAATGTCACTGTATTCTGCTAGTTGAGAGCAATTCACTGCACAGATACTGAATGTATCTTGGTTGAATTTTGTGATTTAGAAATTCCTAAGCTAAACTACTCCTGCATATTTGGAACCTTTACCTTTCAAGATGTGAAAGTAATTCTGAGGAACAGACATAAGCCAGACAGGTGGAAGCTACCCCTTGATTCTAGGTGATACAAAGACATCCCTAAAATACAAATGTCCTGTGATTTAGAGCCCTACTTAGGGATGAAAAAAAAATTAGATTCAGTTTTCAGTTTTGCCACAGACATCCTATATGACCTTGGACACTGCGCCAGAGGCACCCAGCCAGTTGGAAACACAAGACTTTGAGATTTAGCTGGCATTCAAATTGTCTGAATCTGGGCTTTAGCCTCTCTGTGCCTCAGGTCCCTGTCTGTGAAAAGAAGATAAATGGACTTCCCTGCTTCACAGTAATATTGGAAGACAAATTCATCTGAGACTGTGAGGTACTATTGTGAGGTTTGTGTAAGCATCTTTATAAAAATGTAGTTTTACTTTTGCTCTAGTCTCCAGCATACAGTGGAGAACACAAGAACTGGAGTTATGATTTTGTGATTTGATATAGCAAAAATTATGAGCCATAAAATCCTGGTTTTTATTTCCACTTATTGTCCAACAACCAATAGATATTAAATTTATGTGTGTTACTTACACTGGATATGCATGTGTATTTTATCTTATACAGGCACATATGCTTTTACTTCTGAGTTATGTGGACATGTGGCTAATGTATGAACATTTATGACATTTGCTAATTAAAAATGTTTCTGAAAGTTCTCCTAACACACTTAAGAGTTTATACATCATGCATAAGTTATTATGCTTATATACACATCTCTAGTAGGGCCTGAATAGCCTGGGCTCATCCCTCGTGGTGTGTGAGACCAGAGAACTGGAGACTGAGATCAGAATGAAGTGACTTGGCATCAGCTAATCATACATCAAGTACAGAGGCCTACAATATTCATATACCAGATACAAGGCAAAGTCGTCCTCTTACACTTCCTTATCTTAAGAATAAACTAAATAACAAATAGAAAGTCCTCTTACAATTTCATGTTTACTGGAGAAAATGCTCAAATTTCAAAAATTAAATATTTTTTCCTATCAGGGAATCTATCTGTTTTCTTCAGAATTTGGAATGGGAAACAGTAAAATTATAGAAATGTGATTTTCAGCCAGTGACCTACTCTCTATATATTAAATAGGTATTTTAAAGGAAAAAAATAACAACACCAACAAACCAAAACAATAAAAAAAGAGAAAGAGCAGATCTTCAAAGTCAGAAGACTATCAAGCCACATTAAAATATGAGTCAGAGACAAGTCCCATCGAGGTATAAACATTAAGCCAAAGCTATTCGGTTTACAGACAGATGTAATTACACATGTAAATATATATTTATGTGCATAATAATCCACATACACATATTTTATACTTATATTAGAAATGTGTATTTTGTTTAAGGTAACCCTAACTAAATGTGTTTCATGTAAAAAAGCAAAACTCATAGCAGATAAAGTAGCCTCCAAATTCCTCTTATTAAAATTATTGCTCTCTTTCTTAGACACCTGTGGTCATTATTAAACACTGTCAACTTTACATAATACTTGCTGGCATTTTTCTCAGTATTCATCAAGAAAAAATAGAACTATTTGCTTCTCTTTTCTGTTTTCTGCTCTAAGGTTTTTAATCATTTACCATCTTCTCTATGGGCATTTCAGGACGAGTTTTAAATATTTCTGCTTATACACACACAGGTCTTGGAAAAAAGTACTGTGCTGCATGCAATTTTCCATCCACAGTTACCTGTAGGTCTTCCTAGTATAGTTGACTAAGAACCAATGGGCTGCCTGCCTGAAAATCCTGTAGACAGACTTACATTAATTGGTGTAATAGATGTTGTGTAAAAAACCAGACCATTAAAAAAAATTAAAATCCTAGAGTCATCGAATCATAGAATCCTTTAGGTTGGAAAAGATCTGAGTCCAAATGCTAACCTAGCACTGCCAAGTCCACCAATAAACCATGTCCCTCAGCACCAAGCAATACAACTATATAATTACTGAATTGTAAGCCCTTGCTGAGGAATGCAGTACCTTCAGCAAAGGAGTATACCACAAATCACTGAATTCTGTACTGCTTTTGGTCTGGGATATTTTTTTGAATTGTGAATAAACCAGTCTTGAAAACACAGGGATATTTTCTCTGTTGCTGAACAGTGCTTACACAGCGTCAAAGCCTTTTTGTTTTTCGTGTTTCCCTGACAGTAAGTGGACTGAAGGTGCACAGGAGGTTGGATGGTGACACAAACAGGAAAGCTGAACCCAAATGCCACAAAATATGGCATTGTGCTAAGTAATAAAATATGGGGGAAGAATAAGGGAGTTTTGGCATTTGTCTTCCTAAATAACCATTAAATGTGATGAAGCTCTGCTCTCCTGGGAATGGTTAAACCTCTGCCTGCCAGTAGGAAGAAATAGAAAAATTCCTTATTATTTCTTTGCTTGCATGTGTGGCTTTTGCTTTACCTATCAAACTGCCTATATCTCAATCCACAAGTTTTGTCACTTTACCCTTGCTAATCTCTCCCCCACTGCACTGGGGGGATTGAGAGAGCAGCTATGTGGGTCTGAGCTGCCTTACAGCTTTAAACGATGACAATTCTAAATGGAGCTCCCTAGATTAATATTGATTTGAAATCAGTGATCTATTGCATAGTGCCATCTCCCCCCCACATCATTCTATACAAAAAGAAATTTATTGTTTGAGAATATCAGAATTCAATTCATTTTAACAAGGTATAATTCAGAATATAGTGTGGGAAGACAACATATATTCTTTAAGCAATGGAAGCTGTGATAATTTTGAACTTTAAAGACAATGCCTGTTCTTAAATAGTTTTTTTCTCAACTGATGAAATGCTAGATATTGGTTTTTTATACTAACTCCTAAGCTTCATGAGAAACTCTCATTAAATATTTGTTTCCTAGAATTTCTGAGTGTTTTTCAGACTTACGTTATTTCATACATTATGGTTAACAGTTAGCATTTCCTCAAAGTGTAAAACACCGTAACGAGAATGGGGTTCATAAATGGAAATTGTTTACTGAATCCTACAGTGCACAGGCAGGAAAAATTCTCCCTGAAATTACCCTTTGCTCTTTCGTCATAAGGTTCTGATACTGAAAACTTCATTAATTTCAACATTTTTTGGACTTATATACAATAAGGATAAAAAAGCCAAAAATAAAAATGCCTAAGGGATTTAATGTTAAATGTGTGTGTAAGTACATTCCAGAAAAACAAGAGAGACGTGTATTTTCAGTGTTGGGTCTCATTCCTTACCTTAGATGTAAGCATCATGCCAAAATTCTTATGTTTAATAGGTAAATTATAGCACATATCTGATTATTCCATGTACAAGCTGATTTATTTGGCTAACTCTAAAGCTTCCTGTCTTCTAGAGGGGAACAATCCAGCTTCATATAGGAGATTTGAAATGACAATGAACTATATAGGATTTTGCTCTACTGATTAATAGATCAGCAATTTGAAAGCAATTAACAGATTTCAGTATGAATTAAAATTAATCCCTTAAACACAGTAGCCTTGCATCACTATGCATCACAGACTGATGATTTTGTACAACTGCTGCAGAAATAATGGAATGTAAAACTAAACCTACCAGCTGCACCTACACAGCAAATAAACTTCTTTCTGATTGCTTTAGGAGCAGCAGGATAGCCAGAATAATATGATTTCCTATCAAACTGCACTTCATAGTCTCAGAAGATATTTTATAAATAGATAGAAAAGGGTAGATGTCTTAGAGTTAATCCTGTAATTTGCTAAACTAGCTAGATGAAATCAATTTCCAGGTGTACTTAAAAATTGTGCAATTGATAGTGAGATAATTGCAATTTTCGTTTTGCTTAAATGAAAAAAAAAACACTTTTGATTTCAGAAAATAATTAATTTTGGCACTGCACTTGGATTCAGAGACACTACACAAAGCCAAGAATTTTAAACATATTCATACCTATATTTTTACTGCTTTGGAAATGAATACTGGTTACATGGTTGCCAAAAATACTGTGCCTATTCATACTGTGTTGTGCAAGTTCTTTGATGTCTTCTTTCTAAGTCTACACACAGGAACATTTATTAATATCACAGTGGCTGTCAGAAAGGAATGCATGAAAATGACTTTGTCTGAACCTAATGATACTGTTCACAAGTTCAAAGTTGGATGTGTATGCCTTCATAGGGCTGAGATCTAAAACAAATTTTCACTGCTTAAATAGATTGAAAAGCAGCTATATGGAGACTCTGGCATACAAATGTTTTCTTCTGTAACTTTGGCTCCTTGAAGTAAGGCTAAATGATAACTCTGGAATATTTCTTGACTTTCCTAAAAGAACAACCCCAGAATCCTAGCTGTGCCTGGTACTTTGAGAAGCAAAAAAAGTTAACGCAATCATGCTCAGTCAGAAGATAGGGCGTTTCAAGTTAATCTAAATTCCTGCTAATTTACTTTTTTTTCAAATCATGAAAGAGGAAGTCTTACAGTAAAAGCAGGTAGGGGTTATGGAACAGCACGAATTACTGAGATACCTTGTTATTAAAGGCACAAAAGAGTTTATAACCTCTGTTGTGTATTTACTGCCTGCTATTGTGAAGAACTCAACTTCTGAGTTCTAGGCATAACTGTAATACTAAACTGCTAAAATTCCTGTGACTATGATGCCATTACTTAGAAAAATACTTTTGCAAATATTGTATATGCACAAGTGTATAAGTCTCCAGATATATCAGGAGGGATCTATTTAAAAAGATAAGAGCAAGAAACCACACAGGAGACTCAAAAAAATGCATACATCGAAAAAAACTCTCAAATGCAGTAGCTGGATTGTTAGATGTGAAGAGAAGCTTTCTCAATGTGATTAGAGAAACAAAGTCATTCAGAAGGTCTGCCATATAGAAAAATAAGGCTAAAATGATTGGTTTTCTGCAAGTAGGTGATATTTTGATCCTCAAGAAATCACAGAGCTCAACTCAAATTCATATCTAAATCATGATTGACTTGAGGGGGATGGCAAGCCTAAGAAATGCAATATGCAACAAGGCTTTCATTATTTGTCCAGAATCTTATGTATTTTCTTTGAAATGACCCCAAAAACTATTAAATTCCATGGACAAAAACCAGTTTACTGGTACTATGCATTATTATTCTTCATAGCTGCCAGAAGGCAACCCATTAACAATGCAGATAATTAGATTGGCCTGGCAAAATTCATAGAGATAACCATGAAATAGATGTCTATGAAGCTCACATCAACTGGGAGAAGAGGCATGGGCTTGCTATTCAATAGACAGTGTTCTTGGGAGCTGTAAGAGGCCTTGTAAGCACTACTAACTTTATTATAAAGCAAGTAATGTTACTATAGTTAAATAATATTTCAAGAAAAGATTTCTTAAAATCCATGTTTTCTGTTCCGGTGGTAGCTCTATGCACTCCTGGTCAGTGTCAGAAAACCTCAGTCCTGAGAGGTAGTAACTTTATGCCTGAAGACTCTAACATGTACACTGGAGGCCTTAAACAGCAAGCCCCAGAATAAAAGCTGTAGCTTTTCTATCGTCCACCTCCTGCAAAATGGATCAAATTGGCAAAATTATTGTCACTTCTATTCCTCATCATGCCACTTTTTGCTCTTCAGTTATCTTTTTCCCTGCAGGTAAAGTTAACTCAGAAACTGCCTATATGTAAAGCTTTAGCAGAAATGTTCTCATTTTGTACCAGAAATCTTTAAGCACTTAATAAGGAATGAGTGGGAAACAGCAAGCAGATAGTTTTCCTTGAGTATGTTTTCCCGGGGTATGTTTTCCCTCAGTTTTTGACATGAGCTAGAGGCTTTATTCAAAGCATCATATTTCATAGCTGTTTAATGCCTGATGGATCCTGCCTATGGGCTTGTTTAATCCCTTTTTGAGGTCATCTTTTTGAGCTTCACAACATTCTCTGGCAAAAAAATTTAAATGACACATCAGGTGAAAAATTCTTCATCCTCTTACTGGTTTAAGCCTGATACATAATAATTTGATTTTGAACTCACTGGTTCTTGAGCTATCAGAGTTATTAATCACCCACTTCCTACCTTCTTCTTGCCATTTGTGATTCACATATTCTCCACGCACTTACTTGTTTGTTTTTTTTCTTTATCAGATTCAAGTACCTAAGTTTATCTAACCATTCTAACCTGTCAGTGTGTTTAAAACATTTAGTGCTTCCAACAAATTTTTCTGATACTCTCAGTCTTTCAATGGCTTTAGATTCCTCAGTGTCATTTTGAATTAAACATTTAGAAAGCTACATATGGTGATCTGTGAATCTTTTTCTTGTACATGATGGCTGATGTAGAGTTCATCGTTGCTCATGTGTAGTTTCAGTTCATTCACATCCTTAGTTTGAGTACTTTCAGATCAAAGAAGAGCAATGAAGGTGGTGAAGGTCTGGATCACAAGACTCACAAGAAGCATCTGGGGGAGCTGGGGTTGTTTAGCCTGGAGAAAAGGAGATAGCATTAAGGAAGCATTTCAAAAAGCAATCTTAGAAAACTTTACTGCTCAGGCATGCATGCATTCTGTATTCCGGAAGGTAAGGTGATCCCATAATAAAGGACAAGCTATGGCATTTATCTGTTTTCGAGGAAAACTGACTTCCAAGAGAACCCATTTGAAAATGGATCCACAGTATACACTTCACAGCATGAGGACATCTTTCTAATATTGTTCAGTAGGCACACCTTAAATCAGCAGATAAGCAGCTATCTTTTTCTATAATTGTGTGAAAAGCCAGGACTGTTGTTACAGAGCAGAAAACAAAAACTAATGGTGCTCCAGAACCTTGACCAAAACACAAGTTCCACTGATTAGTTGTACAGGGCCTTAACCTAAATGTAAAATACAGGCACAGAGCAGAATTTACAGAATTGTTTAGCTAACATAGACCTCTAAATTAATATTAATTCAAAATAATGTGAAATTGCTATAGTAACTCTCTTTAAATAACAGAATAAAAATTATACCAAAAAAAATTGCACTGATGCAAAAAATTGGCAGCAAGCTCTTTTTTTTAACTTTTCTATGTCTGTTTTATGACAATGAGCTCAGCATCACGAAGTTATGTCAAAAGGCTTCACCTTTCAAAAATAAACACTGAAAAAGACACTATAGTATGACTTAAACATATGGGTTGCTTTGCTAGGCAAAACAAAGCTCCCCTGTTCACTAAAAGAAAGGACAGCTCCTTCAAATCTGTTTTTCCTTTCTTCTTTTCTCTCCATAGTGTTGATGAGGACAGTGAAGTTCAGTTCTTGAAAACAAAGCCATGCTGTTTCTCAGTCATTCCCAGAAAACTTGTGTTATAATCAGGTTAAACCTTCTGCTGACTATAACCTACACAGCTTCACTTACAAGGCACAGAATAGAGGAGAATTATTCATTTACATTATGCCTTACATTTTTTTGCAACCTGTTTCTGTTTATACATATTACTGAAGCTTGCACTGCTGCTTCTAGACATGAAAATTATGACACCAAAGTCAGCATCTTCATTTCAGTAACAATATTCTTCACAGTGATTGCAACAGGGTTAATAATATATGATTCGGAACTATAAAAAATTTAACAGCATAGAATCAACACTGATAATATAAACCAAATACAAGTCAAACACAATTAATTAAACTAACTTCTTTTTTTACAGTAGAACACAGTTTAATGTACTTAATTTAGTCACAAAAAATCTCAGATCATAATTAAATTTATATATTTTTAAAATTATGACTAAATATGAGGACTGGAGTAAACAAGAAAAAGTGCTCTTAATGAATCCCAATAAAACAATGCAAAGGTTTGGGTTTATTCAATTATTTGCTTCTTTTTATAATAGCATGATCAAAGCTGAACTCTACAAAACTGCTTCTACAGAAACAATATTCTGAATTTTGATTTTTACAGAGACTAAGTGACTTAAATATCAAACTCATAACATTTTTTATTAATTAATGCCCTCTTAGGTCATCTCCTACATTCAGGAATTCTGTCAGGAATTCATTCACACCAATCCAGGTGAATGCTTAGCACTCTCTGTTTCAAGGTTTTAAAAGTCAGTCTCAGCATCTTCTTCTTACATGCTTTCATAAGTGGTAGTGATGCCATGATGATTTTTTGCCTTTTTTTTTTTTTTTATACCCCTTTTATATACTTTTTCTATATTCTTAGTGCTTCCAGCCCACATTCTTAGACCTAATATTTTGTTAAGCCAAGAGACCAAACATCTTGGAAGCCTGGCAGTGAGGGGTCAGAAAGCCCCAGACACCAAGGTCCTCTCTAGAGCACATTCTGTAAACTGAGATGGGCCCATCCAAGGGAGGGTTCCTCGGGGTGGGGGTTCACTGGAGCCCCTCACTGGGGAATCTTTGATAGATGTGCTGATTTGTAAGGCCTGGAATGTTATACCCGATTAATGGTGGGTGTGCATTCCGTGTGCTCTGCGGGCGTTCCACCTGGGTGTGCTGCACCTAAGGATCCTTAAATAAATACCCAGGGAAAAACCCCTTTTTCCCTTCTAACAAAGGCATCAGTAGAAAGGTCTGCAGAGCCAAATGTTTGCTTTCCCTCTGCACTCCATTGTCTCTTGTACCAGCACAGCCTCAAAAGAGAAGGTGAACTATCTCTGAACTTGAAGAGATGTAGGATGGATATGAAACGAAAATTAATAATGAGGTGTCAATAGAAGAGGATTTTTTAAAATATGGATATTTAATGGAGAATGTGTTTAGTAAACCATTTATGAGATTTTTTGTTTCTATGGTATTACACATTGCATTACAAATATGCTTTTTCGCTAAGAGCTGCAACTCAAAAACAATTATCTGCATTCTGTATGCACTACAATATCCAGCAGAAGTGTATTTTTCTTCAAAGCTCCCACAGAGGCCTGGGGTTTGGTTCTCCCCACTCTGTTCCCTCAGCTTTGCCTTTTTATATTTTCCGTGTAGTGTGCAGAACCAAAATCAAGAAAGGTTAATTCCTACAAAAAAGTTAAGTGCTACCAATCTACTCTTGGCTGGAAAACCACTATAAGAGTTCATACACTGCATCAGCTTACTTGGCAGAAATAATGAGAATATCTGGCACTTACTAAATGTTAAGAATAGGTCAACTTCCTTCTTAAAACAAAAAGCATTGACCCTAAAAGCATTGCAAGAACCATGGAGCTGATGGACAGCCTGGAAACCTTTACATTCTTTTTATTTCATCTCTCTCTCTCTCTCTCAAGAACCAGCAGATATAATGTATTAAATTCATACTGCTAAATTCTGACATTTTATAGAGGATTTAGACCACAAGACTTGCTGTTTAGAAACTGCCTCTAGGGAGTATGATAGATCTCTTGACTACCCACAATGACTGACTCCTGCTCACTTATTAAGCATTAGAAGCCCTTACCTTGTGAGAATGACAACAAAGATCTTTAAAGGTAGCAGTTTAAAAAGTATGTTTAAAGCTACTTATAACAGGTACATACACCAACTTCCCAAGCTGTCAATAGTAGCTCATTTTAATAACAGAAAATTGTATTAAAAAGGGGAATAAAAAAGGTTGTCATTTGAAATGAAAATGTGTTCTAGATTTTTTTGCCAATCTCATTTTCAAGGAATAAAATAAAGCTTCAATATTCAGAATTACACGTCTGTATCCTTTTTGAAAGGGCAGATTTTTGTTGCACTGAAGTCAGCTGGCATTTTTTGTTAACTTTAATTTCATCAGAATCAGAACTCCAGACCCTGCCTGTCCCTCTCTCCCCCTTCCAGTTCCATTTATTATGCAAGAACTTTCTGCCTCATACATAGTATTTTGCATGTACGAAAAATTGCCTCTTAATTCATTCAACAAAACAAAAATCACATTTCTGAGATAAGAATAAAGCAACTTTAATTCATGTGCTAACAGGTCAGGTAAGAATCAGCACAAACTCAGTAGTGAACATCAAATCCTAGATAATGATTAAATAAGTCTATGAAATTAGATACTCTTGAATTGTTAGTGGTCTAAAATGATGCTCTTATGAAAAATTTTGGGCCATGTTTTCTTACAGAAATTCCCTATCAAGTATCTAAGTTGAACATATCTCAGTAAATGTATGTCTTTATTTCTTGTCAAGTCTTAAGGTTTCCCTGCCTGGCTGAGAAACTTCTTTCTGTCGATGTTGAAAATATTCAAAACAATCTTTTTCGAACAGTCCTGACTAGAAGAAGATTACATGATTTTTCTGTACTTAAGCTATTATGCTAACTTTTTGCATTGTTCACCCCTCCCTTTTCAAAAGCCTTCCAGTGCCTGGCCAACACACAATAATGTTCTTGTCAATTTTACTAGATATTCAGAAATAAAGATTATTTACTTTAGCCCCACAGTCTTCTACTTTAAATAGCTGAGAAATCTCCTCACACTGCCTTATGCAGGTGTCAATGCAGTGTCTGAGCTGATGTGCACAATGGGGCCAGACCCCACCTCACATAACAAGTGTTACCAGTACCTCCCTCCCAAAAGTCTACTCTTCCACCCTTTCACACTCCATCTTCCCCTCTCCTTGAAATCTTTGAATTTTACTTCATTTTCTATTCAGTGCTATCCCTCTTTGACACTTTATCAGGAGTATTTTTATCATCTCTAGAGCATGGACTTTAGAACCTGACATGAACACAGGAACAATGAATGCATCAACTTTCCAGGGACACAGATCCCACCTGTCAATTGCCCTTATGAGACTGCACCTGGAGTACTGTATCCAGCACTGCTGTCCTCAGCACAAGAAAGATGAGGACTTGTTAGAGCAGGTGCAGAGGAACCCGTGAAGATGCTCAGAGGGCTGGGACACCTCTCCTATGAAGGCAGGCTGAGAGAGCTGGAGTTGTTCAGCCTGGAGAAGAGAAGGCTTCAGGGAGACCTCATTGAGGCCTTCTAATACCTTAAGGGGTCTTATAAAAGGAAGGGACAGGGACATTTTATATAGGCAGGTAGTGACAGGATAAGGGGTAATGGTTTGAAAGAGGACAGGATTAGATTAGATATCAGGAAGAAATTCTTTATTTAGAAGATGGTGAGGCACAGGTTTCCCAGAGAAGTTATGGATGCTCAATCCCTAGAAGTGCTCAAGGCCAGGTTGGATGGGGCCCTGAGCAACCTAGCCTAGTGGCAGGTATCCACTACCTATGGCAGGAGGGTTGGAACTTGATGATCTTTAAGGTCCCTTCAAACTCAAACCATTCTATGGTTCCATGATTTTAAAACTCTCCACTTATATGTTTGAATCACCCTACTGACTTCTTGCCTCACTATTTGCCCTCCCTGGGGTTGGAGCTTTGTTTATTCTGCTCTTTGGTTGGTTGTTACTGATTTGACTTATTCAAGCATCCTCAAAGATTTTTACAGGCCCTAAATTCCAGATTTACAGTATTTCATAATTCTGTAACCTGTTTTTGTAGTTTTGGCCTGAATGCAACAGCGCAGGAGACCATGATCAGGCAGAACCTGGCAGACAGGAGTGAAGCTCTGCGCTACTGCAGCAGTCCCTTCATTTGTTTGTAGCAGTAGGAGAAGGATGAAGAACTCCTGATCACAAACCAGGGTTTACTGTTACTAATGATGGTGATATAATCAATGTGTCAGGTCATGTGTGCTGACAGCTCCTGGTGATAACCTAGCAGCAATGCAAAATCACAAGTAGCTTAATCTTTTAATGAAGTAAGTTATGGTTATAAATGCACATTTTCTAATAAAAAGATAAAACCAGAACTTTTATGTAAAAAAACACTCATTGATACAACTATACTTAAAAAAAAAAGTTACACCATTAACTGGCATTTATCCTAATACAACTGTTTTGGCAAAGATCAGAATTTTTATAACCATATATTGTTTCTGTGGAGATTTAAATATCTTTTTATATTTTAGATGACATATTTTTTTGTTATTTAACACAAACATTGAAAACATTTCTTTCTCCTTTGTCTGAGGTTTTATCTTTCCTTTTTTTATCTCTTACTGCCATCTGAAACCAGCATTCCTACACCCTTTTTATATCACAAAACTTCCAGAGAGCTGTTTTTCAAAATATATGAATCAAATATAGCATGTAGATACATTTTTGTGAAAAGATGGCATCCACATTTCTTGGAAATATTACATTCTCTTTCTCTTTCTTTTGTTCTCCTTTCTTTCATTGTTTGGCTTTGTTGTATGTGTGTATGTCTGGCTGCGCCTTTCTTTTGTGTGGGTAGTGAACTGCAGCAGCACCCCTGAAAGAAAACTCAGAATTTCGAATGCTACTTTAAGTTAGCTTTTAGTGGAGTTGGTCTTCTGTGCTGTTCTTCAAACTGACAGCTGAAAATGTATTATGAAACCCTCAATTACCTTTTCCCTCGTCTATTAAAACTACTTGTGGCGGTATAAGGGTTGTGCAAAGACACCAAGGTACTTGTTGTGAAATCAAAGTCAAAAGAAGCAGTTGACTAAGCTTTAGAAAAAATCACCACATAGTACAGATTTTCTTGAAGACAATCGATTTGTCACAATTTGTATTCCCTCATGTTTAATACAGCGATGAAAATACTCAGAACATTCATGTCAGTAACATAAATATTCTAAAGTTGAGAAAAACACTAATTGAGAGACTTCAAATTGTCTGGTATAACTTGAATCCTCTCCAGATAGTTAGAGAAGGAAGGAAGAAAGGAAGAAGATACTCGAAATACCAAGGAAGAAGATACTCGAAATNCAGGTATGGGTTTGTCAACATAAGCAGCAATGTTATTTTCTAGTTATATTTAGGATGCCCTCAAAAAATCCAGTCAGGATCCATGAGAGATTTACTGTACTATAAACAATTTAGCAGGATTCAGAGTATTAATCCTAGCTAAGACTACCATTTGATAAGTAGGACTCAAAAATAATAATTGAGAGGAAAATGCAAATAATAATCAAATCTTATATTTTCTTATTCCCCCACCCAATATTGACCAAATAAATGTTTCGGATACTCTTACCCACAAGAACTCCATTTTACTGACATGCATGTGAATTGCTTGTTGAATCCTCTCCATATAGTTAGAGACCAAGGAAGAAGATACTCGAAATTAATCCCAGAGATACAAAGCACTCACGAGAGCAAACTACAAGTAACTCAACCTAAAGTTAATCATGTAGCCATGTATTAAGCAAGTAGATTAGATAAGAAGAATACATAAAGGAATCGCATATTACTGCAATATAAATGTAAGTTTTAGATTTCTTCTGCGGAAGAAAAAAGAGCAGAAGTTGTCCCATCTCAGTCCACAGTTCTTTCTGGCAGTATTTTACCAGTTTTAAGGAAGTACTTGTCTGAGTCAGTTGGTTCTGGTTAAGCCTGTTTTAAAACTCAAAAAATGAAAAGTCTCAGTTCCACATACTTTTGAAATTTCTTGTCTGTCGTGCTTTCCTGCTGTATTTAACTCAGGGTGACTGATGACATGACAGCTTGCATTGTCTATATGTCACTTCCTCATGTTCCTCTAAACTCCTGTACATTTCTAATGTTATTTCAGTTACTATACTAAGATCCACTAAGATTAACACCATACTGTAGGTTTTCATGTTGATTAGCAGGAAACTCACATTCATTTCCCTTTGTGTACTGCCATTTCCATAAAAAGGACAGAATTAGTGAACTAGATTAATACAAGTTTCTTTGCTAGAGCCAGTAAAAGTTCTGCACAGGAAATTATTGTTCTTCCAACCTCTTTTCCTTCATTGAAGAGATCAGCAAGTACGTGGGCAATCTGCTTTGCATAACCTACCAGGGCTCTTGAGAAAAACTAATCAGCCATAGCATAAAAAAGGTCCTAGTACAAATAAAAAGGTTCTAAGATATTAGAAGAAAATAGTGAGTTTTAGTGGGTGGAGTACTTCTTAAAAAGGAAGCTAAATAGTGGAGAGGCAGATGAGCACCTGCTGAGTCCTGTGCTGTTCAAAACATCTAAAAATGGTCTGGAAAAGTAAGGAGTTAGCCTAAAGATTGATGGTGACACAAAAGTTATTAATGTTAAAATATATATATAGCTATATTAGTGTTCTTATAATAATATGAAAGTCGTAGTTGAGGCAAGAAGTAACTGCAGAATTGCAGAAGGCCCTTATGAGACAAACTGTGGGACAAGTATTATAGAATAATTTAGGTTGGAAATGACCTTTAAGATCATCGAGTCCAACAATTAACCTAACACAACTAAGCCCACCACTATATCATGTCTCTAAGGGCCACATCTCTACATCTTTTATCTAACTCCAGGGGTGTGGACTCCACCACTTCCTTGGGCAGCCTGTTCCAATGCCTGACAGCCATTTTGTTGAAGAAATTAAGATGGCTGATGAAATCTGAAGCAAGAAGTGTTACACATGAGTAAAAATAACACTAACCTCACACACCATCGTGGTTTCTGATGTCACCCTTTATGAGTCATCTTGAAGCTGTGACAGTAGCATGGTCACACAGTAATTAAGTGCTTGGTGGCAGTCACTATGGAAGTGAAATATTAAGAACTAGGGAAAGAATGAAAAATCACTTTGAAAACAGAAACACTGAGACCTTCTAACTTCATAAACTACGTCTGGGTATTTCTGTGTTCTTATATAAAATGTTCTGGTAGTCAATTTACAAAAGTGACCTCAGAAAAATGGTAACTATCCCATGCCATTACCCAAATATGTCGAGGTAATTTTTCCTGTCTTCAGTGGATGCCTTTATTTTCCCTCTGCCAAGCAATAACTAAATCTGTATTTTTGCTGGAAGAACTTCTTGCAGAGAAAGATCTATGACAGGAATTTGTGTTTATATTTGAGCACTATTTTTTTTCTTTTTTTTAAAATGCAATTTTCTTCAATTTGTACACTCCTACCAATCCTGAAAACCAGGTCTAATAGCATGTCAGAAAAAACATTTCCTTTTTCCCACTAGGGTCAATAAAATGTTAGCACCTGAGTATTCCCAGCAGACTCTGGCACCAAAACTGACTTTAATCCAACACAGGAGAAGTTTACCTGCTACCTATATGGTTGGCTCCCTGCAGAGTCCAAAACTAACCACGACATATATCATCCTAAGTTACAAATATATGCTTGCATCATTAGAAAAAAGAAACTGAAAGATTATGTGTCCTCCTAGTTTCAACACCAGCCATACAAATAGTAATGGTATTGTGAAACTTTTTAATTCTATTGGGCGTGCTCCAAAGAAACAGATAGGGTCAAGAAGCTGACACCATTTCTGGGGTTTTAGAAACCAAAAGAGTAAAGAAAGCCTTGAACTTTCTAACTTTTGTGTTCTTTGTTGAGATTTTTTTACCACAGTCTGATTGTCCTTTAAAAAGTAGATTTCAGCTCTAAAAGAAGTCTTAAAAATACCTTTTAGAAATTCTACTTCATTGATTAAAACTGTCAAAAAAAGAAGGAAATGACAAAGTAGGCAAAACATTTGTATCCTAAGCTACATGATAAATTCTAGTATGAACAAACATACCAGTCGTACCGCCTCCTACATTATTTAGCTAGTTTAACAAATGTAAATTAAGTACTTGAAGTCAGCAAAATTAACTATAATAGATGAGGCTTACAAATGAGTAATTTTGTACAGCTGCCATTTGCTCAATATTATAAAAGAGCTCTTAATTTGATTTAACACATCTGTAAAGTGACTTCATTCTATAGATTTATCATCTGAATTTGCATTTTTTTTCTGCTTACAGGAGGGAAAAAAGAGCCAATTTCACTTTGAAATTCTCATTTATTAGGCTGTTATATAAATGTCTTCTATAGTGCTTTGTGATGCAAGTATCAGCAACACCAGTGAAAAGGGTTCTGTGGTAATTAGGGATAAATGAATAGATCTGAATAAAAAACCACTAAGGTTTTGTTTTGCTTTATCACTCCCTCTCCCTCCCCTAGCATACCCCTGGTTACTCTTCTGCTGTTGATTTTGAAAACGTAGACAGGTACACATGCTTTTATAATTCATTTATCAAAGCAGAAAGAATTGCTATCTTGTTTCAGTGATTTTGCACTCATCTATTAGTTTGGGTTTAAGCCCTACATCCATTTTAAAAAATGCAATCATCCATGTTAATGTCTTCTCTTGCAGTAGTTCTGTTTCTTACCTGGTATAAGTAGAAGTAAATTCACTGGCTTCAACAAGGTTAATGCAGAGCATTCTCAGCTCCACCACATTCAATATTATTTCGGCCAGAGAACATTTTTCCAGTCTTAAAAAATAGCTTAATTCTAGCTACAGACATTATAAAAACAATAAATAGAAGAAAAGTTGCTTTTTTATATCATCCATGAAATTTTGACCTTAATGCCTTGAAGGACAAAAGGTCTGTAAATATATTATTGAGGTTACTGACAGACTGTAACTGATCACAAGGTTTGTCATGAATCTGTACTATGTGTAGTGCATATCTGAGGAATGAAAACCTTCAAAGCATGTTCAGACACAAATTCCATAATTCAGCACAGTTATATTTATTTGTTTTCAGTTCCTTAAAATTCATACTGTGCCTACTAATTATTTTAATTTAATATTAGGCATTTAATAATATAATATGAATGAATTAGAAGAAGATTTCAACTCCTGTGTGTCACCTAACTTTTGTCACTGCACTGAGGCAGCTGATGCATGACGTTGGAGGCATTTAGTACCTGTCTACATGGACAGTAAATCAATTACCATGTTAAAGAATATTCTGAATAGGTCTCACAATACCCTTTCCAATAAGCTATTCATCATTCCACGGAATAATTCACTGATCATATGGCAAGAGACAGGAGGAGGAAACATGGCAATAAAATTTGGTTATTTCACTCTTCATAGTAAAAGATGAATGAAAGATAGATTTGAGTCTTATCTCCAGCGTAAATATAAATATTCATATACATTATAGAATCTAAGCTTTATTGTTGTTGTTTTTGTTGCTATTATTATAATATTAATTAATCTATCCATTTTTATATTAATAATTTTTAGACTGTCATCTGGTCTTTCCTGTCCCAGGTATTGGGTTATCTTAGCTAATGGGCAGAAAATCTTCCCTCTCTCTCATTTACTAGAGTCCTTCCATGTTCTGTTTGCCTAGCTCTTTCATAAAAATCAGAGGAAAATTATCTTTAAATCTATGAGAAACTTGAGACACTTCGCATCATGTGGTAAAGTTCCTCCTGCTCCTGCCACTTCTGCTGTAGCAAGGAAGCAAAACTGGAAGTTAATCTCAGTAAACTTCTCTGTGTGCTAACAACACAGTCACACATTCTGGTATCATATAGTGGTTACACAGCTTTTAATTTCAGAAAATGAATTCAGAGATTAGCTCCAGCAAATAAAGAGAATATCTCTTAAAGAATGAGTTTAACCTATGTGAAAAAAGGCCACATTAAAGCTGAACTATGAAACCCAGCTAAACATTTTAAAGTCTTTTTGTCCTAGCCCTTCTGAAAATCTACTTCCCATGATTGAATATGTGGAAATTTGTGTGTCACATTCAATCCAAGATTGGGATGTCATTAAAACAAAAATATATTAATAAATTACTCTCATAACTTCTATACGTTTTTTTCCATTTTTTCTTGTACCATCTTACTATGAAAATATAGAAAGGTATTTAAGTACTTTGGATTTTTCCCGAAAAGTCTATGATAGGTTCATAATTCTAACTATAACTCTAGAGCATGATAAGTATCTGTTACTTATTCTCAGCTGAGAAATGGTCATGTTGTAAGGCACATACACAAATATGCACAGTCATATTTCTGAAAGAATTCATTATTATGGAGGAAAAGTGAGGTCTAAACACCAACCACTCCACTTAAACTATAGACAAAATGTTATACAATTTTTCCTAGTGTTCTGCAGTCTCTATATATTTTGAAGGTATTTAGATTCTGATCTACAGTCTTCATTTACCACATTACTGCAAAATGGAAGACAAAGTTGCATTTGTTATCATCAGTTGTACATGGCTATAGACTGAAACAGAAGGAGGAAAATAGACAATAGTTGTGCATACATACAAGGTTCTGTCACACAGAACTTCGTGTTCATTCACTATCAAACAAATGCTTCAAAAAAGACCTATGGAAATGAGAAGATTTATGTTTTCTTCATTAATTATGCATTTTTCTATGCAGTCAGTGTAATAAGTAGGAACAGTTTCTTAATGTTCCTTGAATATTTTTGCACATGATGAATAAGACCCTTTTAAGTCTGGAAACAGTGATAATTATATTTTGTACACTCTGCACTGAATCTATAATTCTCATTAGACATACAAGCTCTTCCACAGTATTTCAGGTAATGAAGAATAACCGGAGCCATGCTGCATTAAGAGGCTCATTTTTCCATGAAGCAATAAACCATACAACATTTATATTAGTGGCTCTCTGAAACTGCACACAGTAGACATAATAGCAGTTACAATCATCCATCTTGTGAACAACAGTGACGGGTGTTGCCCAGAGCTCTAAGTAACACAAACATCAAAAAGCTCTCAGTCTCTTAAAAACTGGTTAGAAATCATACAATGGGACATATATTTGATCCTCAAATAATCAATCATTCACATGTATTTCTTCTACTTGCTGAAGAAAGTTATGGAGCGAGCATAAAGTATATTTGCTTTGAAGCAGAAATTTGATATAGCTGAACAGATAATAAAAAGCACATGAAAAAGTCTAGCAATACCAGAATGTTTGCACAAGCTAAAATCTCATTAGGAATGGCAATAAGGACACCTATAGCAGTGAAATTAGTATGTTGTGCTTGAACGTTGTGAAATTTGGGAAAGCTCTGAATATTTGGGACAAAATCATATGGTTGTTTTGGTTTGTTTTTTTCCTGTTTAGAACATTTTCATTTTGTTAGTGAGACAAGCATCCATGTTTGTTTAAATACTTATTGGACGATATAATATTCTTCTCTTTCTATCCCCTACCCCTTATGTTTTGCTGAATTAAATTGTAATGAAAATTAGATTCCTGACATCCAAATTGGTTTACTGATGTTCAACTTTTAACTGCTGTGAAAGTTCATAGTGCTGCAATATTTTCTAAGCAAGCCTTCTTTTCCTGATCTGAAATGTGGGTCGTATTCCAGTGTGGGGAATATAAGATATGTTTTACATATAATATATGTTTTACCTAATTGTCTACAAAAATTCGGACACCCTTTACTGTTTATGCCATTAGAGCTATGTATGTTTATATGGTTTAGCTGTAACCCTGAGCCCTACTGTTCTGTGCAATATATTAACACTCACTTTTAAAAGAAGATAATATCTCCAGAGATATTTTCTTCTAATAGCAAGTATTTAATAAAATATTTATAAAAGAGCAGACTAATATAGCCCTATCTTTCTAGATAAAATATGCAGAGTTACAAGTCTGGCCTGCCTGCATTGTTCAATGTTCACCAATTTTGCTTCACTATTCTTTTAGGAATTTCACAGAGAACACAGCTTCAAATGTAAAATAAAGCCCTCAATATTATACTGTACAGCATCCACCCAAACTTGCTATCACAATATACATACTTCATCCCTCATGTAAGGTTCACGAGGAAATCCACTTGGACTTGCAATACTTATTTTTCTCAGAATTCAGCCCAATATTAAAGGGTGGTATCTGCACTATAACTGATTCCCATTTAGTATTTTATATGCCTGGCAGGACTTTTGAGTGTGGATCAAAACTAAGGGAACTTTTCAACAACTTGGCAGTGATAAGAAGCTTGAAAATGAATATAAATGAGATGTACCCACTTCATGCTTCAGAGAGATATAAAGTGGTCTCAGCATAAATAAGAAACCCTACAGAGTTTGAGCATGTCAGCGGATAGTAGCTCAGATGCCAGTAGTTAAGTATTTCTCTGCATATCAAAGCATTTGTAGAGAGAGTATCATTATAATACAAAACAACTGCAGTGTTTGAGTGAAAATCTGTGATGAATAGAGGTTTAACTACCTACAGTGAGTCTGAAGGACTAATTTTTTTTCTTTTAGTATCTGCTAGATAAAGAGAGAGTAATTGAATATCTTTTGTAAGGGGTTTTGTCACACCAAACAATAAAAAAATTAATAAAATAGTAGACAAAATACTATATCCTTCATGATCTAAAGAACAAGCCATATGTTAAACAGTTTTTATTACAAAAATCTATTAGTTTCTTACAAGTTAGAACTTGAGTATTTATGATGCACGCAACAAATCTGTCTTGGCAACATCAAAATTCCACGGAGACCTCATTTACGGAAAAACTACTTTAACTCCCCAGTATGCTATTTATAATCATCTCAATCACTGGTTCATTATAATCTATTTGAATGATCCCATTTTATTTTCAGATATTCTACTGTCATTAAGTTCACACACTATCATATAAATTGTGATGACGCAGTACTGTCAGAGAATCGCAGTCTGGCTGAAGTCAGGAGACCTATGGACTCAACCTAGTCAAAACCCCTTGCTCAAGCAGGGCCACCTAGGTGTGATTGCCCAGGACCATGTCCAGGTGGCTTTTGAAGATTCCCAAGGGCAGAGACTGCACAACCTGCTCTGTCATGCTCAGAGTAAAAAAGTGTTCCCTGATGTTCAGTGGGAATATTCTGTGTATTTGTAATTTGTGTCCATTGTCTGTGGTCCTGTCACTGGACAACACTGAAAGAGCTTAACTTTGTTCTCTGCATCCTCCTATCATGTTATCTATGTATAATACTAAGTTCCCCTCTGAGGCTTCTCTTCTACAGTCTAAGCTGTTCCAGCTCTCTCAGTCTTTCCTCTTTCCTTCCTTCACAGGAAGGATGATCCAGCCTTTTCATCATTTTTGTGGCCTTTTGCTGGATTTTCTCCTGTATTTCCATGTCTCTCTTGTACTGGGGAGCCAAGAACTGAACCAGAACTCCAGGTGTGGCCTCACCAATGCCCAGTAGAGTTGAAGGATAACCACTCAACCTGCCAACAACACTTTTTTTAATGCAGCCCAAGATATCTCCCACCTTTTTGTGGTGAGGGTACATTGCTGGCTGATGTGCAGCCTGGTGTCCAGCAGGACCCCCAGAATCTTTTCTGTGAAGCTGACTCCAAGCTGCATGGCCTCCAGAATTTATTGGTGCCTGGCATTGTTTCTTACCAGGTGGAGGACTTCATACTTCTTCTGGCTGAAGTACATGAGGTTCCTTTCAGCCCGTTTCTCCAGCCTGTCGAGGTCCTGCTGGATAGCAGCATGACCCTCTGGCTTACCATCCTTTAATTCCAGCTCTGTGTCATCAGCAGGCCCATGATCAAGAGGTTAAACAGAATTGAACCCAACACTGACCCCTGGATACACCACTAGTCACTGGCCTCCAGCTGGTCTTTGTGCCACCACTCTCTGGACTCGGACATTCAGGTAATTTTCAACCACCTCACTCATCCAGACCATACTTGAACAGCTTCTCTGTGAGCGACAATGCCAAAGGCCTTATTGAAGTCCAAGCAGTCAATATCCATTGTTCTCCCCTCATTTACCAGTTGAGTCATTTCATTGGAGAAGTTTATTGAATTGCAACACTCCAGTCATGGGAGTCATCCCACCATAACTTTGTGATCCCAAAAAATCTGTAGCCCTTCAACTGCACACAGGTCTTTTACTCAGTGTGTTCATTCCCCAAACTGCCTGTATCAGGGTACAGCCACTTTAGAAAGGCACCTCAGCATGTTGAGTTCCTGGAGAGGGTCTTGGGGATTTCTGCATAATTGTTCCTTGTAGGCACTTCCTTGGTTATATGCAAGCATTGGGGGTGACTTGATTTATGAAATATTAAATTTTCACATGTTGCAAGTTATGTGATCTCCATGCAGCTTCATCTTGCATTGTTTCATTCAAAATACCAAAACATGCTTATTTTATCTACTTATATGTAATATTAACAAATATACTGCAAAATTATTTTTATTACATTAACACAAACTATATATCCTTTGTTAAGATAAATCTGAAACATTATAATTCTACCAAGTTTAAAATCTATTTCTTATTTTAAATGCTCTTAAATCAGTCATAGATACTATGAAAGTTACCCAAGCTTCTCCAGACATTCTCATGCATTTCTAAACCTCCTTTTGTTTATAACACCAGTGTGAAGAAAAATTGCCTCAAGATAATTAAAAGCCTGTGTGTAAGGTTTAGATACCACCAACTTAGGAAGCATTAAGCTAGATCATTGCTAAAGCAGAGAAGATCCCCAAAGCTCCTGCTGAACCATAGATGAAGGTTAAACATTTTCCTACCATCATTTTTGGGCAAATTACAGGTGTCTCCATGCTTAGTGCAAAATCAACAGTATTAATATCTTTGAAGTCCCTGTGCCATATATGCTGTGGCAGTTGGCAGATTTTCTGACACAGACAAGAGGAGACCTATTTAGCAAACATGTCAGATTTTCACAGCTTTCACCCTTTGGATGTTCCAGCACAGTTTTGCCAAATATTTCTGCTGTTTCTGTGCCGCTCCTTGCTTCAATAGAGCACAAAGTTATTCTGACACACAGTGCTGGATAGCAGCCCAAGGTGATGACATCCTTAAGAGAGCATGAATGTGCACGAAGGGTTGGTAAGAGCTCCCAGAGGCCACTTGCAGCCCCATTGCATAAATGGACTGCTTGGAGATTATTCACTAGAGAAATCTCTTCATTACAGATAGTTTCCCCTACACTGCAGTTCAGTATATGGGACCAAAATATTTACAGCTGAACACTCAGTACTACATGATTGATGTCCACACTTTAAACTCCCCTGGCTGCCATCATCCATGTCTTTGCCACATTCTGTAGTCAGTTTCTCTTTAAGTTAATAATTCCCAATGAAAATAGGCCCACCATATCCTCCACTTAAATTTTTAAAAGTTAACCCCACCATCATATTTGATCTCTATTCAGCATGATTCTTCCCCCTCAGGCTGACAAAACCTGACTTAAAGGCAACATTAGGAATATCTCATTACTGGAAGCCAGTGTATCAGAAGGAACTAGCTCTGTACTCAGAAAGAGGATTGAGACAATACCTCTATGCTATATCTTGTGAAATCTCCCATGAAGAGTAATACAAAGTGTGGTATTTTTTTTCTCCAAGTTGGAAGATGCTTACCAGACCATAGGAGGGAATTTGTGGTGCTCCTGCCCTTTGAATCCTATTCACTCCTTCAAGAATAAGTGTATTCTTGCAAGCTTGTAAGCTCCAGTGGCTTAATCAAAATCCTATTCACCACTGCTATCTATTTCCATTCCTCAAATCAGGAGTACTTAAACCAAAGTAAAAAGTATCAGAACAACACTGGCATATTCTGCTTGAATTCCAGTTATAAGTTGAGTTGTTTCTCATTTTTAAAATAAACGTACTCATGAAAAATAGACATCTTCTAAACTCTACTGGGAATTTCTTAGATATAATACTATATAAAAAGAGCTTGTAGACACTAGACTCTAATTTCTAAATCGTTATCTTTATAATGTTCTTAATTTCTCACAACCTTCTGTCTCAGGCATGTGAGCTGCCCATCAATATTCATCTTTCCACTGTTTGCTTCCAACCATTCTTCACTGCATAGAAGAGTCACATAGAAATCTTTCTTAATAATTACTTCACATAAAATCACCAATGCTTCCAGTGCTGTATTGCAGAAACCATTCAAACTAGACAAAGCATCTGTACCACTCTCAATTGGGAAGGTTCAAACACATCATATTTTTTTGAAAAAAAATGAAAGATTTTTGTCTCTAATGTTTCTTTTCCTTTTTTTTTTTTTTTTTTTAAAGCATTGTTCAACACTAGGCAATTGCAATAAAATTAGGTGAGGTGTCTCAAGCATAACCTTAATATGGGGTAGCATAGTTGTTCAGTTAGCAGCAAACAATAGATTTTAAAGGAACCATTCAGATGCATCCTGAGAATTTGATCTAAAAAGGATTTGGAGCAAACTTTCCTGCTTGATAAGACTTAAAATGTGCTACTCGCTGTTGAAACCTGGTGGAGTATTTAAATATAAATCTATCTTCCGAGTAGAAAGAATTAATGAAAAATAGATTAATAAATATAGATCAATAATTAGGCTTCAATTTTTAGAGTGTGCTGAGATATACCTAAGCTATCTTTGTGGCATAGTACGTAGTCTTTGAAATTTCTCTAGCTTTCACCCTTAAATAGTACAGCATGCTACACAGACACACAGTATTAACAGTCCTTGCTCAGTCAGAACAAAAACTACCCCATGAATTCCAGTTACAATTCCTGCTAGAGAGACCCTGGTGTTTCCACAAGTCCAGGAAGAGCAATATCCTGATTGCTTCCCATAATCTTCCTCTTACTGCACCAACCTCTCTTCCTCACTTTGGCTGCCTCCTATCAGCTCCTGGCAGGCTGTGGGAAAGATGAACTCCTGCAGAGATTACAGCTCAGTTCAAGGTTTCTGAAGGAGGTCACACAGCCTGCATAATTTCCACAGCCTGGCTCAACAGCCAGCATGCTTCCTTCTACCTTCAGAGTATTATCTACACATAAAATCCTATGCGTAGCAGAAAGGCAAATTTCCAGATGGCTTTACTAGTGTTACCATTTATACTAGTAGTGGATGTTTGGAAAACAAAAATCTAACACATTTAGATTAGAAAAGCATCTTATATAAGAAAAAATTCTTTTATTGACTGAAATACAAGTTAAGACTAATACCACATGTGAGTACAAAAAGTAAGTATGAAATATTTAAGCTATCAGATGTTTTAATACAGATACACCGTGTTGTCTGTATATTTTTCACAGAAAAAGAATGCAGATTGTTCCAAAACAGATATAGATTTTACTGATGATGATCAAGACCTTTTTATAATTTTATTCAAAATAATCCTTCCAGTTTGCTTTCTTTGTGTGTGCAGTTGCATTGTACAGCTGTTTCATGATGCTTTGAAAAATTATTGATCTTACCTCTGAACTGCAAAATCTGTCATGAGTTGATTTGATTCCCTTATTGAGAATACATCACTTGAAATGATGCATCATTAGTGGGGAAAAAAAATTTTAGTGATACAATGTGACTGCCATAACTAGAAAATAAATATTCTCAGATTTTGTTGCACATATTCATATCTCTGTGGTGGATTTTAAAAGATCAAAGAAGCAACAGCAAACATCAGACAGAGTTGTTTACAAAATGTTACAGGCACAAGACAGATATTGCATATGTGTTAGTGCCTCAGAAGCTTGTTATGAGTTAGCTAGTTCCATGTTGTGTTGCATGGAAGAGGTTTTTCATATTGTTTAAAAAAAGAAAGGAACCAGTAGATCGTCAGAGCTTATGGTTTTGAGCATCTGATTTCAGAGACTGATTTTTTTTTCCCTAGTAGCTTTTTACTTTAAATTTTTAGCAATATTTTAAGCAAGCTTATTTAAATGGCCCATAGAATTCAATGAATAATATCCATTCTTAGAGATTTTATCTAGACTGATCCATTTTAAGGTTTTATACAGTGTGTTAAAAACAAACAAGCAAACAAAAAGAAGGGGGGGAAATGGAAATTCTTATTAAGAACAAAAAAGCAAAGATCTAATCACAACAATAGTCAACATCTTCAAGGGGTCGTAAACCCTCTATTAAACCTAGTTAGGGAAGGATCTGATGATGTAGCCTCCATTTTTAGTCAAGTACTGTTTAGGAAAGACTGAGATCTCTGAAGCAGGAACATAGAGAAAGCACAGTCATGACTGCAATGGACTCATAGGGGGAGAAGTGTGTAGGTACCCACAAAAACAAAGAACCTTTCTTGCTAGAGAAATAGCCCTGGAAGTTGCTGCTGTGGTACTATCACTTCCTGGATTTAGAAGGCAGAACTGTAACATAAACAAATAAGAAATCTAAGAACTAAACCAAACAAAAAACCTGCCAACACTAACAGAGGACCCAAAATTCAACACTGCAGAGAGGAGTATTTAGTGAACAAACTACAAAATGCTTCATTTTACTCTACTGGGAGAAGAGGAGAAAGATTCTAAAACAAATATTGAAGTGTACTGAAGAGAATATGAGAGAAAAAGGCATCGCTTATCCTAAGAAGTTTTAGATGCAGCATAACAGTTTGTTAGTTATTATCATAATGCAACAATAACTACAAAATAACCTTGTCAACCTTGTCATTTCAATTTTTTATGCATCTGGTTTCTTTTCCTGGATATGTCAGTGAATTCTTCTCTCCATAACATACTGCCATAGGCTAAAAGCACATAAAAGAGGTCTGTCAGAGATGTGTCACATGTAATAACATTATACCATAAAGAACACTGTCCTTGCTTGCGTCTGGAGGTCTACATTTTAAAGGTGTTGCCACACCTGAAATACTCCATCTCAGACTCAGCTGGAAGTACATGGTGTTTGTTCCCACCTCTAGTGAAAAACAGTGTATAGAAAATGACCTTCACAAGGTCTGGATAACATCCAAATTATGCTGGAAGAAAGGTGAAGGGGAGGAAAAATAAAACATGCTGGCCATCCCTGTTCACACAGGGATTTGTTCTTGATCTCTAGGTTTTAGGGGTGCTGCTGCTCCTTAGCAATGCAGGTGGTCAGTGCTGAGACCAGTGTTGAAGCTGGGAGGATGATAAGCAGCTAAAGCACATCCCAAAATATCTCATGGAAGTGATCAGGACTTCCAGCAGTTTGGGTGGCATTACCTCTACCTCAGTGCAACTAGTTGCTCTTTCCATGTTCCCTTATAATTGCATTTCTTCAGGTTTATTGCTCATCTGATCATCTTACCTCCTCCTCCTCTGCTCTCTTCAACCCTTCCATTTATCCTTTGTTATAAAATCTCAGCAAAAGTAAGTTGGTCTTTGCTGAAGAGCCATCTGCATTCTGCTTTTGTATTAAGTACCCTTTTTCACTTCACTATTTCTATTTAGCTCTGAATGTTAGAAGCCAACTAATACTGTGTACTTTTAAAGCATCACACACACAAAAATATATAAACAGCTTGCTTGAATGCTAATTTCAGTATGTCATACATGCATGCCAGCATCATTTGTGGAGTAAAGAGTATTTTTAACTTTACTAAAGTTTTAATTTTAAAATTTAAATAATGTTAAGTATGAAGGATTTCTATCCTCTATATCAACTGAGATTGTCTCAAATGGGGTGACATCAGACCTGTCGCTAGTGGGGTTCAGCAAACCCTGTGCTCTTTGACATCTTCATAAATTACCTGGTTGCAGGACTGGAAGGGATACTAGATCAAATGCACAGATGATACAAAACTGGGAAAGCTGTAGACTCCTTTGAAGGCAGAAAGTAGATACAGAGAGACCTCAACAAATTAGAGGATTGTGCAATATGGAGTTAAACAAGGGAAGGTGCTGGATTCTTCACCTGGGATGGGGCAACCCTGGATCTACAGACAGACTGGGGAATGAGAGGCTGGAGAGCAGTGCTGTGGAAAGGGATATGGGGATCCTGGTCAATGACAATTTGAACATGAGACAGCAGTGTCCTGGCAGCCAGGAGGGCCAAGCATGTCCTGGGGGGCATCAGGCACAGCATGGCCAGCCGGGCAAGGGAGGGGATTGTCCCCTCTGCTCTGGGCTGGGGCGGCCTCACCTCGAGTGCTGGGGGCAGCTTTGGGTGCCATGGTGTAAGACATTAAACTATTGGAGAGTGTCCAAAGGAGGGCAACAAAGATGGTGAAGGATCCTGAAGGGAAGCCATATGAGGAGTGCTGCAGTCACTTGGTTCATCCTGGAGAAGAGGAGCCTGAGGGGAGACTTCATTGCAGTTACAGTTTCCTCGTGAGGGAAGAGGAGGGGCAGGCACTGATCTCTCTCTGTAGTGACCAGTGGCAGGACCCAAGGGCATGGCCTGAAGTCATGCCAGAGGAGGTTTGGGTTGGATATTAAAAAAATATTCTTGCCCCAGAGGGTGTTTGGGCACTGGAACAGGCTCCCCAGGGAAGTGGTCACAGCACCAGCCTGACAGAGCTCAAGAAGTGTTTGGACAATATCCTCACGCACATGGTGTGACTCTTGGGGACGGTGCTGTGTAGTGTTAAGAGTTCCTTGAGGGTCCCTTCCAAATCAGTTTGTTCTGTGATTCTGTCATAAAAGCTTCACCAAAATTGCCAAAGACGGGGAAATAAAAAAAGGCAGGGAATGATAGAGAAAGAAAAAAAAATAAAGTTAAGAAAAGAAAAGAAATCAACTATTCACAGCATCAGTGGAATGAAGAAGTTCCAGTTCATTGGAACTTCATGTTCTTCATGCTTCAAGGGCTTTTGGAATAACAAAAAATTGTGCATGCTTCCTTTGCCAAAGCAAGTTGAAAAGACAGATGTTATTCTGACTTACAACTAGGGAGTCTGGCTGCCCATTCCAGTGACATACTCTCGCCAATTAAAAGCTGACATCTTTAGAAGTGAGAAGCAATAACACAAGCATGAGTCTAATGCTGATTCTGACTGCAAATTCTGTATTTTCCATCTGAAAAGACACACTATTTTGAGAACAAATGAATGCTTCATTGGTGACATTCTGCAGGGTGCATTTAGAATAAATCATGGTTTTAAAGACTGACTGGTATCATTGCTTGGCCTAGAGAGTAAAAGGATAGATCCAATTCCCTTCGAAATTAATGGAAAGGCTCATATGGAGGCAATTGTGTTGGGGACAGTGTTAGCTCTAGAATTTTTATTTTCTTTATAATAGAAAACCAAATTCAGCAGTCTTCTTTAGCACATTCCTATTGAACCATCATATAGGCACATCTTACCTTTTTTTAATGCTTGACCTTTATATTAAATGTTAAATATTTCTTATAATTTTAGCCTACCGTTCACAAAGACACATTCACAGACACTTTAGAAATGTTTTTTTCAGCTCACTTGCCCCTCTTTGAAAAGGCAGACAGTTAAAAAGGTGCACTTCTAACTTTCCCCTTCTGGTTAGATGGAGGAAGGTATTTTGCTTCTTCCTCCCACTTGTGTACGACTTCGTTTATAAGCAGTAGTTAATATTTGTCTGACACTTTTAAAGTTTAAAAGGAAGCTTTCTTGAGAATGCTCTTAATGGGAATCTTTCTAGTAAAGATTTTTCTGTCACAACAGTTCAGTGGTCATACCTGAAACTACTTTTAAACCAGCTAGCTTGAACATTATAAGGAGTACAGCTATTTAAGTCCAGAACTGAAAAAAACAAGCAAGTCATGCCCAAAAAGCTGGATTAAACATTAAACACTGCTGTCTAAAGTGTTTCATCCAAGGGTGTGTATATGTATTGCAGTCACACTGGTAAATAGAGTACAGAAAAGCTCCTCTCTTACTTGCAGATGTAAAGATTTATTCTCTGTATTTTTGCTTAAAACTTCATTGAGGTTCTTCCACCTCCACTGCCACACCCACCTCAATTGTTCTTATTTGTCATGGACTGTGCAGGTTAACAAGCTTGTCACTTTTACTGGCATTTAAATTGCTGTTTTCATCTCCTTCCTCCTGTTTAATAATCTTCTCTCTTTTTTTGATAGGACTTGACATTTTTCTGACTTCTCCTTCCTACCATTTACAGAGATGCTTCCGGAATAAAAGTAAATAAATCAAAATTAACGATGACATGAACGTGACAGCTTCCAAAATTTACAACTACTGTTTTCCATTTCCTCCTATTACTCTAATAACAGATAACAGTCTGACATGGACATTTGTGCTTCAAAACAGAAGTGGACTTAGCTAGGGAGTCATCAAATTTGTTGAAAATCTTTTAGGCAGCAGCAGTGACCATTTCAAAGCTGTAAGACAATGTCTGAACCTCAAAAGAAATTAAAGGTTGCACCTTCAGGCCTCTCTAAAGATCTATAAGTCAGCCGCAATTCACTTGTCTTCTTGCTGGAAACATGAGAATTGATGAGCAATAAGATTAGTGGAAGCAAACTGCCACCACACTGCCTACCAGGAAAAATGCCCAGAAAATGTACTTGTGCAAAATCTTTAGTTTAATTCACCTTCTACTTTGACTATGCTGATGAATCTGCATTTTGGTCATTTGCACTTTCACTCACTGCAGTCATTTAAACTACAAATCCAGACACCCTGAGTGTGTCAGAAAAAAAAACCAAAAAAAGCCAAACAAAAAACCTACAAAGCAAATATTCACTCTTGGGGAAGTCCTCCTGACACCCCTACTAGTTTTTAGTCAGCTGCCATTCATATCAACAGTGACCTAACATGGCAACCTGACAAGCAGGATAGGTCAGCTCAGAACAGCCAACCCACTGAGAAACAAATCAGGAGACCAATGACGAGATGACTGTCGAGTCAGAGATCTTGTTCCTAGTCCTTACTAGCTTCCATTCATTCTATAGGTACATAATTAACTCTGAGAAGAGTTGAGAACATACTAAGAACCAAGGCTATAATGTGTTAAGAAAAAGACTGCCGAGATATAAAGGGTATGTTCCTCCATTGCTCAGAGTGAATTTCCCCTGACTTCCCACCCTGATATTTATAGCACACAGCTCAAACAGTTTGTCCACACACACTTCAAACCTGGGACATGAGCATGATTTACTAAGACAGCTGTTGACACTAATTTCACAAAGGTAATTCTGCTTTTATGTCTTGCTAACACCTACCCAGTATTTCTCAGTGTTTTCTTTTAAAGGATTCCTCAATATCCAATACCCAAACTCTCTGATGAATGACTGAAACCTTTCCAGTGTTGTTATTAAAGGCAGAGTATTCTGTAGAATCTTCAGACTTTTAAATGTGTGGTCTCAAACTCATGACACAGGTACTCAACTCATTTCATACACGCTTCACTAGTAGGCTTGTGGAAGTTATAGTAGAAACAGAGAAAATTTATAAATGTTGCCATTTTTGCAGTTCACAAGAACGTTTTAAATATGAAATAATATTTCACTGTGGCACTGACAATGGCACTGGTTTAATACTCATATAAGCCAAAGATAAATCAGAGTTACAAGCAAAGAAAACAAAAAGAATTACAATTCTATAGACAAATCATCTAAGCCAAATACCTGAGAGATGCAAAGAGAGTCCAGGACTATGCACCACAGGAGGCAATCCTGCACTAAGTGGATGCATAAACTAGATAATGAACCAACGTTGCCCCTTTCATGTAAAGTATATAAATTTAAGCCCAATCCCAAACTATTTAGTCATTATTTAAATAAAATGAAAGCATTACTTATGAATTTTGAAAGGCTTCAAAACAAACCATGATGTATGGAAAATATATCTTGAGGTTAAAATTTCTTGCAGAACCTCAAAATTGTAACTCAGCAGTTTTAATCTGGTTTGCACTTTAGCCAGGACTGTCCCACCAAGCATTCAAACTTGGGGATAGGGTTTATAGGTGGTTGTGGTGGTGCTAGATTGATGGTTGGACTAGATGATCTTGAAGGTCTCTTCCAGCCTTGATGATTCTGTGATTCTTTGACACAAGCAAGTGTTGAAGTTGTACCTCCTTGCAGCATTAGCTCCAATGACTTTGATTCCTTTGGAGTTTTTCTGCCTTTTTCTTTTTGTTTTGTTGGGGTATTCTTGTTTTAATTCAGGTGTACTGGTGTGCTGCAGCACAGGGAGAGGCAAGAGCCAGCTGCTTCCTCCAGGCTGGGATCTGGGACCTGAGGTCAGGCTGTGCTGCAACAGCAGAGCTGACTGTGGTGAGAGGCTCTCTCTAGTCCTAGATGTGGCAAAATATTGGTCTGGCATCCAAACAGGGAGCCCAGCCAGGAGCAAAAGGAGGTAGGACCAAAGAGAGGATGGTATTTAGTTATTCTAAGAGAAAGTCAGGCCTGAGACTGGAGGTGATGTGGCCAGCAGCAGGGTGTGGGGAGGCCTCTGGGCAGGCTGATCAGAGCCATCAGCTTTAGTGTCCTCAGGGCCCTGGTATAACTGTTGAATTGCCAAATCTTGAGATCACAGAATAAGCCGAGTTACAAGGGACCTACAAGGAACTTCAAGTCCAGCTCCTGGCCCTGCACAGGATCATTCCCAAGAATCACACTGTGTGCCTGAGAGTATTGTCCAATCACTTCTTGCACTCAGACAGGTTTGGTGCTTTGACCACTTCCCTGGGGAGCCTATTCCAGTGCCTAACCACCCTCTGGGGCAAGAACCTTTACCTAATATGCAGACTAAATCTCCCCTGACACAAAGTTAGGCCATTATCTCAGGTCCTGTGACTGGTCACCACAGAGCAGAGATCAGTGTCTGCCCCTCCACTTTCCCTCACAAGGAAGGTGCAGACTACAATGAAATCTCCCCTCAGTGTCCTCCAGGCTAAACAGACCAAGTGACCTCAGCTGCTCCTCATAAGGCTTCCCCTCAAGGCCCTTCACCATTTTTGTTGCTCTTCTTTGGACACTCTCTAATAGTCTAGTATCTTTCTGTGCTCAAATCAGTGATCTCTCTGTAGGCTGAGTAATGGACTGCACTTCTGAAAATTGGGAATATGTACCTTCTACCACAGTTGGATTTGTTAGGAGGCTATTAAAATTTAAGTCTTTCACTTCAAATCCTTGTCAAATGTTGACCTTTGTAAAATAACTTACACTGAAAGAAAGCCATCTATACCAAACTTGACTCAGAGGTGTCTCTATCTTTATTATTTGGTGAACTTTTCCTGAATTATCCAAGCTTTCTCAATAGCTCAATCACTAATTTTTGAAGGTAAGTTGTAGCTTTTTTCAATTCAACTGGACTGTGAATTATATGTGATTTTAATAAAAGCCTGACCTTTGTTGCTGAAACATCTAATATTTCAAGAAGATTCAGGATTTTTGATGCAGTTGAAACACCATGGAGATAGCTAAAATAAGCCTCTGTTCCACAGGCTCACTTCCTCATTTCTCCACTTTTTATTACATCCTGTGCATCCCTACAAGTCTAAGCTTAACTATAGATGTTGATGAGAGTTCATCTGAAATAAGAAGGCTTCTGGCTAAGCAGAGGTGGCTTTTTTTGTTGTAGGAATCTGTTGCTTCACATACTACAGCATTGTTGCAATTTGTTCCCAAGGCTTCTATTATCTCATTTTGGATAACAAGACATGTGAATTGTCTTTGATTCATTCTCAGGTACCTTAAAATATTCACAACATTCTGCAGGTGCAGTGCACATATTGCTGAATAAAGATGCAGTCATCTTTGACATACAAGAATGTATTTTCCAACTTTCTCAAAATACAAATGTGTGACTGGAAGGGCTATCCTTAATCATCAGATCTAGTAATTTGTTTCTCCAGAATGTTGGTCTATAAAATTATTAATTAAAAATCTTAGCTTGAAAGCCAATCTTCTTGTTTGGTTGATTTTTTTTCATTCCTATTGCTTTCTAGTATTTCCATAGAAGAAGATGAAACCATATAACTGTCTTAAGAACCTGATGAGTCTTTTTAGTTTATCTTTATTCCTGGCTAGTTTAAATCCATTTATATATCATTTATACTTCTCTGACTGAATGTCACTGGATTTCTATGATTACATTTTTCCAGTTTTGGTCCATATTTTACCAGTAGTTTCAACTTTGTCACTTGTCACATTAAACTTCCTCTTTTATGTGATGTCAATATGAAGAGGCTTTCCTATGATGAGGTTTGTATCAGAAATTCTCATTGGCATGAAAATCTTCATGCAAAAGGCACTGCAATTTTATTATTACTTTGTTCAAATTTCCTAGTACTACTAATCCTTATTATAATTTATCTTCTTTCAGTTATTCCATTCCTTAATGTCATGTGATTCTTTCTGCATGACATTCTGTGCACTAATCTTTCAGCACAAAGTTTGTTTTTAATATAATGCATATTACTTCCTACTTCCAGTATAATTTTGCCATTTTCCCCTTCCTTTTTTTCTTTTTTTTTTCTTTTTCTTTTTCCCCCTGAAAGAATCAAAAGTGTTGGCATGCTGCCCTGCTGGTACGTTACTGAGATTCTCTACTTTGTGTTTTTCCAGCTAGGAGAGTCTGTCTCGTGGAACAACTTATCTGTTAAAAGTACTTCATACCCCAATAACGTTAAAAACAAAGTACACTTCCAGATAGAGAATAATGGAGTCATAAAATCTGCAGGCATCTCAGCACTTGTCATTGTTTTCTCAATTTAAAATACACAGACTTTAGTGTTGGTGGTTAACAAAAGTATTGAATTCTGGAATTTCGTTGCAGTGGATACTGGGGTAGAGCTAGGATTTACCTCTGTGCAAGCTGCAAGATGAATGCTATCTGTAATATATATTTAGCAAAAAGTACTGGTTGGTGATTGACATATATATGACTGGAATTCTTCTGCAACCAACCCCTGTCAAGTGTTGTTTTCCCTTTATTATCACCAGTATTCCCCTATAGAATACACTGACTGTTTGTATCAGCCAAGAGGAAAAGTACCTTTATACATCATCATGAGATGCCTTGTATCACAGTCTTGTGCACAGGTATCATCTCTGGCTGCCAGCATTTTTATTGTCAGAATAGAAGCAGAGCTGTCAGAATTGCTCCTAGCACTCTGACCTTCTTCCCCCAGCATTAGGTAGGAACATGAACTTTAGATATCTGTTGTCATTCCAGTAGGGGCAAGTTCTTCCAACCACCTTTCATTAGTACAGATGCACGTGATACACGTCATGTCACAAGAGGCTCTGCTTGTCAAGGTAGGTGGTCAACTGCCTGCTGACTTGGGTGAAGCTATTTAAAGATTTATGCTGGCCTGCATCTTTATTAGCAGGAAGTTTTCAGCTGATCCTTTGATGTTACCAACCTGCTGCCTGCATCAGGTAGTGTGGAGTCGTAAGTCAGTCCCCTCATTATCCTATACAGCTGATATCTCTAATTCTCTGCAGAGATTTTCTTTCATCTAGTTCACTGTGTCCCGCTGTGAATATTAACTGAACACCTAGCAGAGTAAACATTACTAAAAATAAACTATTGCCACTAAATTCTATGTGGGATTTGCAAAATTTCCTTTTACATTTTCCAAAGGGAAATTGCTGATTTATGACATTAATTAAAATTACAAGCTTAATTTAAGCCAGCCAGCTAAGGCAGCGGTTAGGATAAAGAGAAAAGAATTAACCTCACTATAAAATAGGTGTATAAGGCAGGTGGGATGTATGTGCTGCCAGAGCTGATGGCACTGAGCTCAAAAAGAGCTATGACTTAGTCTGGATACCTAATTTTTAAACAGCTAAAACTAGGGTAAGCCCCAGCCAATATTTACATATTTAAAATTCAGTACATATTAGTCGCATGGTGTTCATGTGACTTTGCAAGATGGAATTTATATTTCTATGCATACAGCTCAGTGTGTGTATATCTGATACTTAGGCAGCAGCATAGGCACCAGATACTGCAGACTTTGTGTGTGTATTTGCAGGTATAAAGCCTGCATTTCTTACATGATTGGTATGGATCGCCCATCAATTTTCTGGCAATTTTCTTCCAATCAGATTCTTATATTAAATAGGAATAAAAAGCTGAAAGTGATTTCACAAATCAAAGAACATTTCTTTCAGTTGTACACAATCCAGGTAAGAAAAATACCAAAGATAAACTGTAAAATTCATCAGCCATTTTCTCCCACTGTGCCTGTAGGAAAGCTCGCTAGAACTTTTTTCCTTTCATAATTGGAACATCCTTTTGATTTACAGTTTAAGACTTTTTTAAATCAACAGTTTCATCCTATTTTTATGTCACCTAGAGAATATTTATTCTCCTTCTTTTTCATTTATCTCTCACTCCAAATTTTTTCTCTAAAGAATAAATATATATCTTTGGAGCACTGGTTTTTATTATCTAACAAAACTGAGATTTTCCTATATGTATTAGCATAGGTTTCGTACTTCCTGAACTGGTCTTATCATACACATGGTATTTAAAATACTATTTTATCAGTGTCAAGCAGAGAGGCTGTAGTTGGTTTTTTTTTCCTCTGTCTTGAAGAAATACTGAGTACAGGTGCAATTTTATATGGCTAAGATGAAATTTGTAGATCTGTTTTGTAGGTTCATGGCTTTGTTGCTTATATCATACCTTCAGAAAATGATAGCTATTCCAGCTGCCAATAAGAAATTAATTAGATATTAAAAAGTCATTTATTTGGACTTGTCAGGAGGCTAAACTGATTGTTAGAATATAAAGGATATATATATATATATATGTGCATACATATATAATGGTTTATCCTTAACATAGGAGGGCATATCAATAACATTCTTTTGCTTTTGGAGTATGCGTAAATGAAGTAGTAAATATTTTTAATAGTAAGTGCTTTCATAAAAAGTTCAGGAATTTAAGCAATATTGGTGTTAACATTAACCTATCTGTAAGGTCAGACTGTGATAATAATACGTCTAATGACCCCATTCTTGATGGTGCTGAAGGGATGAAACATATTACTTAAGCAAAAGCCTACAGTCAGCTAAACAAACAGAGGTAATCAGGTGTTTATTCAGCATAATGTATTTAACACAGTGTTATGTGTTTAAGTGTCCTATCTTTGCTTTATATTCAACAAATAAACAAAGAGGTTGGAAAGTGAAGAGAGCACGTGACAACAGAAAAACAGCCACGTACGATCAGCCATACGCTCTTGGTAAACAAGGGCTCTCCACTCCCACCACTTCTTGGTAGTATCTTTTATTTACTATACTGCTTGGTTCTTATTTGCATCTCATCTGTGGATGCATGCCCTGTCTCCCAGCTTTCTGTAGCTGATGATTTCAGCTATGTCATTTACAGCCTCCTCGTTTCCACTGCTCTCCCTTACAAATTGTTTCCATGTTCTTTCTCTTACTCTCGTTTTCCCTCACCCATTCCCCGAAAGCACTTTCCAACTTTGCTGTTCTCTTCCCCCACTTATCACGAATCTAGCTGTTTCCATTAAGAGCAGTGTAGCCGAGAAAAAAAATGTTGTGTCTCAATGACATGTCAGAGTATGATGCTAATTTTTCACATTTTCCTGAATTTCTATGGACCACATTTCCAATGACAAAATGTTGACTTAACATACGTGTATGGGTACTCCCTTCTAGCTCCTGGAGCCAGAGAATTATTTTGAAAACTATTGAACAGCTATCTGTCTTTGTCTGGGATTTTATTATTATTGTATTTAACTCCTGAAGGAAAGACAAGCAGAAATTGACCTTCCATATTCACAGCAACAGGGTTTTATATTTCAAATAAGACTTTTTTTTTTCCCTGTAGATCTTTTCTACTATTTTTGTGACTTAATCATTTCACCCCCTAAGCAGAAATGCCTGTGAGGCCATTTCACACAAAGGGATTTGGCTTGTTCTCTGAATTCACAGTGTGGCCCTGAACAGCAGTAGTTATTCATTGGGGTTTTTTCTCCCCTCTATGTTCCAATAATTTTATTGTTAGTGAGTTTCAAAAATAAACATGTTTTATCCCCTTGAGCAACTCACAATACGCAGCTGAATTGAATAATATATTGTTTTCAACTTGTTATACATGTGCCAATTTAAACGTTCAGGAACAAAACTGCTGAGGAATATGCAGGGTTAGATATCTATGTATCTTTCAATAAAGTGTAATCAGATTTCTTTAGGTCCTGAATCATTGCTAAAAAAAAAAAGATGTGTGGTTACTAGTGAGCATGCTTGCTTCAAGAATACTGCATTTCTACATGCTCAGAATAATTTTATATTCATTTTGATTAGAGCAAACTGCTTACTCTCAAGAGGCTGACAAACACTAAAGATTTCCACTTTAGTGGTTTACAATGACATCAAAGTGGCCTTATATCTTTGCAAAGATCTGTTTCCTTGGTAACACGAAGCAAACTGTTCGTTTCAGAGGTGCCTATAGAGAGCAACTGAGATTTTATTTTCATGTTAAATATCAAAACTTAATGTGGATAATGACGTACAAAATATACTACTGAGTTTAAAAGATATTCAATTTTAAATAAATAATACAAATGTTCACATTGGAATATCAATAATTTCTAATTATATTTAGATAATATTATTTGTTGGAAGTCAAAGTATGATATGTTTTCATGCTTATGAAATGAATTTTACTTTAATGTAATTAAATAAATGTGATATTATTTTAAAGGCAAACAACAAAACCAGAATAATGACTGTTGAAAAAGCACACGTATTAAGAAATATTTCATGGAAAAGTATTCCCCAACAAGTAAATTTTAAAGAGTTTGAAAGTACTGTTTAGTTAAGAATGAATGATTTTTCTGTCAAGAGTATCTTTCTCTGCTAAACACAAGCTTTATGCACACAGAATTACAATGAAAAATAGCTCAAGTTTCATACAATCAATAAATGATTAAAACTCCCCATCCTGCCTCCATTTATTTATTAGACTCTTTTGCTGTATCTTAACTAAGGACCTGAACAGGGCATACATCTAAGCATGAGCTTAGCTTTGAAGTGGCAAACATTTGTATGGAAGCCATCTGAGCCTAAGAAAGAATTGAGGAACAGAGGCAAAATTTAGAAATTCTCATGAACACCATGAAGCCATTACAGCTGAAATTATCACACGTGTCTACATGCAAATGAGTACTCTTTTTCTGACAAATCATCTAAACATCTGTCAGAACGTCTCCACAAAGCAAACAAACTGACACTCCAGTTATGATCAATAATCACTCTGCTCAGGGGCTCATTAGAGATGGGAAAACAACTATCTCCTTTTTGTCTTGATGGAAAGGGAAGAAATGGGTGGTGGGGGTTGGACAGAGTAGCAAGAGGAGTGGTGAAAAAGAAATTCAGCAGGACCCAGACAGAGAAACTTTATGGAGAAACATGAGGTTGTCTCTTGGGAGAAAGCAGGGGTGTGCTTTTATAATCAAGGAGGCAGTATACTACGAAGGCAAAGTGTAATTTATGGGTGCTGAATAAAACTCCTGCAAGGAATTCAGCCCCTACTATCTTCCTAGACACTACTCCCATAAATTATTGTAAATTATGTTGGTGTAGGTCTTCCAGGGTGTCAAAAACAGAGGACAGCTTCTATTTTTGTATAAAAATAAAGTATTTATTAATTAAGAAATTAATTAAAATTAATTAATTAAAATTCGGTAGCAAAATAATTAAAAATCCGGGATCCGGATTAAAAGAAAGAAAAGAAAACCGGGAACG